>QANU01053167.1:0-124766 GCA_003254905.1 Nissolia schottii
ACTCATACCATGATAGAATGAATTAATATGTATGCTTTGAGCAAAACAGAAGTGCTAGCTAGGTAGCTGTTAGCTACTAAGTTGATTGAAGAGTGGTATACTTGAGAGTAGTTTGCAAAACAAAAAAAGAATACAAGAGAGAATGTGTAATTGTGGAGAAATGAGGGGGAATATATGGAGCTATCTAACGTTATGCTTTGTGCTTGTCAAGGTCAAAAAGAGTATGTTGCATGGAATACATGTTTGTAATTGTAGCCCAAAAAACATATTATATTGATTACTTAATATAACATTATTGTCTAAATTGGAGCCATGTGTTGATTTGAGTAGCGGTTGTACTTGTTGGCCCGCCGCAGCCAGCAGGGTATGTGATTGTTGACCTTTTCGATATTAAAATCAAACCTTTGGAAGTTATAAAATTTCAGCACTTCTACTCTCAAAAACTTTTATACGTAGACGCATAAATTTTTTTTACACATATACTCAAATTTTTTTAAATATAAATTTAAATTAAATCAAATTAAATTTATGGCACATTAAATAATAAAAAATAACTATAGACCCTTTCTCTATTTTTCCACTCATATTCTAAGTATTCAAATTCATTCTCTATCGCGTACAAACATTTTAAAGTATATGTACAAATTTTTAAATTGACATGCACACACTTTTTAATAACAAATAAAAAATGACGAAAAACAAAAACCAAGATGATAAAAAAACTTTTGTACTCACATGCATATTTTGAATAAGAATGCACAAATTTTTCTATTCATATGTACAAACTTTTGATCAATCACACATACACAAATTTTTTTACACAGATGCACAAAATTTTTTTAAATCAAAAATAACAAATATGATAAAAATGAAAATGAAAACTCTTGGATTAATAAAGAATAAGTTAAAAAAAAATAAATGAGACGCGTGTTACAGAGAATGAATTATGTAATAATTAATTAATTTTGAGTTATAATGATACCATTTCTCATAAAATTTTATTTCTCATAAAAGATATTATAAATTAATGTGAAAATGCCCTGAGATAGGCGTGTGCGCGTCCTGTTTTTGCTTTATTATCTCCATTACGAGGAAAAAATTATAAATTAATGGTTTGTCTAAATATTGTACGGAGATAAATATTTCATATTACTTAATTAATTTATTTTTTATTATTTTTATCACCAAATTCATTGAATTTTGTTATCATTTCATGTTTTATGTAATTGTAATAAATATTTTATTAGCAAATCATTGAAAGAACTAATTTATAAAAAGTTTAAAAATTTGCGGACCATTTAAATTTATAATGTTTTTTTATACAAATATAAATCATTTATATGTTATATTAGATTATAAAATAATAATAAAATTAAATGAGTTTAGTTATAATTTTTTTTAAAAAATAGGTAAATTAAATAACATGAAGTAAATATTACCGATAATATTTGAGAAACGTCCTAAATTAATAGTCTCACATGATACTAATTTCTTTTAGGTTATTTTTTTTTTCAAGGATGATGGGCCAAGAAATCAGCAGCAATGTCGGAGAAGTATCTCTTTCTTTGCCTTTCGTCGTTGTAAGCATCTCTTTCTTTGCCTTTCGTCGTGGTCGAAACTCTCCTGGGAGCCCACCATTTCTGACCATTAACTTATGTTAGAATGTTTGGATTAATATTCATTTGGTCCGTCTACTCACAACTTATTTATTATTATATAAGATATTAATGAGACTCACTTTTATTAAAATCTCATTTAATAGTATATAATAAATTGTGAATAAACACGATATCTAATATCAAATAATTTTCAAATAACACAACTATAAATATTTAGGACGAGAATCTTATTTTAATTGAGAGTGTTATTTTAACGCAAAAAATGATGTAAACACTAAGTTTCCCTATTCTAATGCATTGTGACACACACACTCAGGTCAGGTTTTACTTTGCATCAAGTCTACTACTTGGGAAAGGTGATGATGAATTATAGTGTATGATGAGAAATTAGTAAGAAACAATATTGTTATGTCATTGATGGAACAATTTTCTTATTTTGAAACAATTATGATTTCAGGTACATCAATGTATTTATATAAATTATCTAGCTAATATGCACCACGAACAAATTAAATAAAAGCAACATATGAAATAAATATTCCTCTGCATGTGTTCACACCAATATTAATTAACCAAGGACTTGACTTGTTCCTTCAGATTGGAGAGGCTTGGGTTGCTACGGTAATGGTACATTAGAGGGACCATTCTAGCACCGTTGAGGCAGAAATTGTTAAATGATGATGGGAATGGATTTGTAGTCAATAATAGTTCTCCGTTGAGACGTTTCCATTCTTTTGAAATCAACTTTGCAACATGTCTCTGTGTGTCTTCAGCTGAAACGTTTTGGTGTTCATTCATGTAGCAATCAAGATATGACCCATCAAGACCATTTTGTTCTTCATTCTGCACTGATAATAATTGATTCATAATCCATATTAGATACTGATTGACATTTTTTTTTTCTAGAGATAACTTTTAAATGTAGTTTAAAAAAAAACATAGAGCATTAAATGATAAAAAAAATATTAGAGGGGACTTAAATTTTACCTTAACTCATTCTAAATCATCAAAAGGACGAAGAATTTTTGCCACAGAATGTATAATGCCTGGAAAACTGTCCAAAATTGCAATAGTGTCTTTTGTTATACCATGATCGAAGAGGAAGAATGCGTGGACAAGCACCACATGCACTCCTGTGCTCACAATTCCATTGTCCAAATACTTGTCTGTCTTTGGCAAGTGACCAGAATTCAACCAATGTGCCACTTCCAAGAAGGCGTTCAGTAATTGCATCCACTGTAAATTTCATGCAAATGTTTCATTAGATATTTACTTAGTTGGTTTCAATAAATCCCCTAATTAATACAATGAAAGAAATGGGCTCATTACTGATTTTTTAAGGGTCTCTATAGGGTTCAATCTGTGCTTTTTGTAGACCTTCTTTGCGAAATCATCGGTGGTTTCATAGAGCGTACTTAGACACATTGTCATGAATTCTGGAAGTTGTTCTGTCCCAGTCAAATTCCATTTGAATTGAGAGATTAATTTGGTGTAAGCATTAGAATGAAAATTGAGAAAATAGGAAATAATGTTGGGGTGTGTGTGTGTGTGTGTATATATATAAATAGATATAGATTTTCATGCCTGGATATCTATTAACAGCATCTGTAAATAGAATAAGCTGGTGTAATGTCCCGTGAATATCAAAAATGTCATCAATAACATAGATCAGAGAGATAGGTTTTGTGAGCTCAATCCTTTGGTCTGAAAAGCTTGGATCAATGAAGCATGTCATGGGCCACATGTACCATTTAAGAGGTTGGTACCTTGCAAACTTCACCTCCTTGGCAATTTCAAGGTTCTTCCACCATCTGTTAAAGGGAATGAGATAGTGGTTAGTGGAAACTAATTTAAATAACTAAAAATTCATCATGTCAGGCATTATTAGCCAGCTATGAAGCTTACTTTGAACCTTCAATCATTTCATTTTGGTTCATGAACCTAATTATGCAGGAGTTAACTTCTACAAGTTCTTCTAAACATTCAGTCCATTCATTATTGGCCTTGAAATTGCTTAGGAGGATGCTCTTGTCCATGAATCTGAACAAGCCATGATGAAGTGGATGCTGAAGAGTACTTGCAACATAGATAGCTTCATGATGGTCTTGATTCTTTGACAACCATAAATGGAGAAGCTCACGGCTGAGGCACCCTGCATTGTCAAGACTGTCTTCTCCTTCAATGCTTAGTTGGGCTGCTTCATACAGAGCAATGAGTCCCTTCATATCTTCACCACATTCTTCTCTGCACTTCCTTCGTGTAATCTTCAAGCTGTCAAATATATCTGCACATTCATAATTATATAGTTTATAATTATTTATTAGTATATCTCTTAGAATAGAATAATATGTGACTTGTCTTCGATAATAATCTGAGTTATTAGTATTATACTCCCTTTGGTGCTTTTTATATGTGGCTTGATAAGTTTGGTACATTTTCAGATCAATGTATCTGGTCAATTAATTGTCCATATACATTAATATAAGAATGTACTAAATTTGTCCAACGACAAATAAAAAAGACCTGAAGGAGTATTCAATAATGAGGATTCCAATTAATTACCTGCATTAATGAAATGTCCTCCATGCCTAATTAAACGGAATGAAAGTGCAACTTCATAAAGTTGATGGCTTTGGACAAAATCAATGGGATCACTTGTCACAATCAAGTGTTGCTTCTGAAGCACATCTTCAATCTCATCTTCAAAGTGGTGGTCAATGCCAAACCTTTGGATAAAGTCAACCATGCACAAACTCTCTATTGGATCCTCCCTAACAAGTTTCTTGAATACATTCTTAGCTTCCTTCAGTAGCAAGGTTTGCTTGGCATAGATAAGATCATGAAAAAATGTAAAGCACACTTATTAATTGCCATAATATATAGGAGTGTAAACAGAGAAATTACATATATTATTAGAATGTCGGGATATTTTGTAATGAAGGGTGAAGGCATTCGTATTTCGTACCATGATTGGATTTATGGTATAGCTTTAGTAACGCTAAAGTGCTGGCCAGTGGCTATTTAAGTTAAAGAGTGTGGTATACTTGAGACTTGAGAGTAGTTTGCAAAAGACGAAAAATTCAAGAGAATGAGTAGTGTGGGGGAAATGGGGGCTGTGTGGAGCTATTCAAAGATGCACAAGTGTTAGCGTGTGTTTGTGAGAGTCATAAAGTGTGTGTTGCATGGAACAAGTGTTTGTTCTGTAGCTGACTTATCTTGAGCTTAATTCTGCATGTTTTCCATTTTGTGCCCTGATTATTTTATGTTGCAGTTTTGTTGACCATTTCGATATATTGTAAAATGCTGCCTAAAATGGACTTTGGAAATTAATATTAGCTTTTTTTTTGTTGCATGCTCAATGCCAATAGCAATAACAATTCCCTCGTAGTAATTAAGCTCACAATGAGACCAGAAAATGAATTTTCATTCCCAATTAATATTAGTTTAAATATACAAATCCTATATTTTCATTCATAATAAAATTGATTTCCCATAAAAATGGTTATAAAATTATCTTGTTCTTTGTGTGCGCAGTCAGAGTTTTGATTAAATAGTTGATGGCTGGCTGGTGGCACTGCTTGGACTTTCTTAGGCCACTTCAAATTGTGAGGTTAGTGAGGAGAAACTTTTGTGTCTCAGTCATGTTGGTTACAATTCAATCTTGCATTGTCCCCTCAGCATTTGTATTTTATTTTTTCATGAAATAATTAATTACCTTGGGTTTGTTTAGCCGAAAAAATGGGTTAAATTCGTCCAGCTTGCCCGTTTATCATTAAAATTAGAGTAAGACTACAACCTCGTTACTAAAAAACGTAGGTACCTAAAAAAATTAACTTTTTTTACTAAACAAGTTAAATTTGTTACGTCCTGACTTTGAATTAGAGCCGTTAATATGAGTCGAACCCAACAAGTCAGATTGAATGGCTTTAAAATGAGCGAGTTAGTCTGAAAAGATATTAAAAAATAAATTGACTTGACTGAACACCTATTTTATTATATATATATATATATATAATATTATGTTCACTTATTTTTTTTCTTTACATGCACGTTTGTTTAGTAAGTTTAAATATTAAGAAGCCTTATAATATGTAGGATATTGATGAGGAGATAAGCAACTTTAAAATGTTAGTGAACACATAGAGAGGCTCACTTCTACTGACTATAATGGTCACATTTATGTAAATTTTACTCTTGTAAATTTAGTCTATCTTTCAAGTATTTGGGCCCTAATGTCAATGATTTGTGTTTTATATTAATTGCCAAAAACAAGTGTTACAATTTTGTTGTTATGTAACTTACGTAGCCAAAAGATAGTTACAAAGTCTTGTAAAATAACTCAAATATATTGCACCTAACTGATTAAATTGAATGCAAAATATATTTTCATAATTATTTTTGTTCTATAATCATCTTCAAATATTTAAGACTTATAGGATTAATCCAAATCAACTTGAAATTAAGTCAAAATAATCTCAATATTATGTAGGGTAGTTATTTTATTTTTACTCAATAAAAATTAATTATACATTATTACCAATTTTTTTCAACTTTAAATTAGTAGCATATATTATAATTAAAAAAATATTGGCACATGGATCAGCCTAAAAATGACCCAAACTAAAATAGACTAGCATTTTATTAGCTCAAAAATAATATAATTCAAAATAGTTCAGGCCAATGTGACCCATTATGAATGGGCTGACCGTTTCGTTTTGGCAGTTTACTTTGAATTATAAATAGTATATAATCTCTGAATTCATTATCTACATTAGAACAAGTTGATTATTTTAGGGTTATTCTCTTACATTTTAATGGCCAAATTTGTATTCTATTTATTATAATAGAATAAATTTAGTGATCGAATTGTATGTGATTTTAAAATTTAATGATCAAATTGCATGTGATTTTGAGTCCATGGATGAATTTGTTGACTACAAATTTTTTTTTTTAAAAAAAAAAACCCTCGTATAATAGATGGGATTAAGATAAAGATCCTTTAAAATAAATTATCTTACTTTAAAAAATAAAATAAAGGAAATTTTATTTTTGATCAATATCGTGAGACTCATACTTATTCCCTCTTTATTAATAATCCTAGGATGAAACCTCCCCTCTAAAGAGTATAAAGGAAGTCAAAGATATGCTAAGATGTTCTCGCTTTATGTGCTCTTGTTCGGTTGTAGTCAATGATTCTATTATTTCACCATGTACAAATTCTTGATCTTGGCCATGATACTCATGATTTCTTCACCGGCAAATGCAGGAGGAATTTGAGCTTCAAGCCTCTTGAACCCTATTGGGGAAATGAGTTTTTAATGAGTTAGACATTTTGGTTTAATTTGTGCCCGTGATTAATTATTTATCATATAGTACTAATTTTAACTAACCATTTTATATGCAAATCATGAATTGATGTTAACTGTGCAATGAAACTTTACAGGTGCCTATGTTAAGTTGCAATGAAGAACTAACTGTGAGTTTCTAGTGGAAATAAATGTCAAAATTCATATTATTAAGATAATTATGATCATGCCCTAAATCTTAACGTAAATGGGTAACATTAACATCGATTTAGATGAGATGAGAATGAACTAATGAAACTCAAACTATCAATAAGGTAATATCATGTTAAATGGAAAAATAGTTCTACTTTACAATAATGGATAATTTGCATGCTCAAGACTCAAGTTAATATTGACTTGAGACTTGATAGGTTCTTCTTGCTTTTTTTGCTTTTGAGTCACTAGAACACTTGACAAGTTGCGTCTATTCTTGCATTTGTTTGTGCTTTTAAGAGGAGAAACCAGTTTTAAACGTGAAATAACTTTTTGGCTTCAAATTCTACTTATGGAAGAAGGGAAAAATTCATCCAAACACGCCCTATAACTTGTTAGTTACACAAAAAAAATAAAAGAAATTTCGGGCAAAAAGAAAAAGATCATATATGATCCTATGCTCTAACAACCTCACTCAACCGAGCTATTGCAGTTTCAGTCAACAAGGCCAACGACCAAAAGGCCTAACAAACCCCACCACAATGCACATGTAACTTTGTGCAATTTGCTGAAGTCTACAAGGAAAAAAATAAACAGCATTAAGGGTGCAAATAAGTGAAATGCCTGATCCAAATTATCTTATGAAGCTAGGAACAACTCCAATTAGATTCACATTAACTGAAAAAATAAAAGCATGCCAATTTGATTTCTAATTGCAGTCTACAACAAAATAACTCCCCCACCGTCAGTGGTCACATTCTGTTATGAAGATTCCAACATGTAAAAGAGACACTTAAAATGGCCTAACTAGAATATGTATTTCTCTCTCTGTCATAACAAACTCACCTGAACCAGACTTTGGGCATCAATGTACTTTCCCTCACTTTTTTTGTCCCTCTGACCAGATACCTCTATAAGGACATATATAGCCGCCAACCGCAATTTACAATCTCGAGAGACATATTTTAATGTCTGTTTCTCCTCCCTTCCCTCAAGAGACCTTTTCACGCGAAATGGAGTTTGAAGATGATGATAGGCTATGTGCTACAATGGAAGAGTTCTCTCTTGCCATTGAAAATGGTGGTAGCAATGGAAAGCTGAGTAGGAAGAGGTACTATGAAGATGACACAAAAGAGTACAAATCCAAGAACCTTGAGGCTGAAAGGAGGAGGAGGGAGAAGCTCAGTTCCAGGCTCTTGACGCTGCGGTCTTTAGTGCCTAACATCACAAATGCAAACCGCCTAAACCCACCCTCAGTTTCTTATTTGATGCTTTCATCATCAGATAGTTTCTTTTATTATGTCAACTGATTATAAGTTATGATTTTGGTTTCAGATGAATAAAGCATCCATTGTTGATGACGCTATCACCTACATCAACAAGTTGAAAGGCGAAGTCGACAGTCTCACCCAAGAGCTTCACAGCATGGAAGCAACTCCAGGGGTGACAACAGAGACAAAGATGGATGAAACTAATGCAGCAGAAGAAATGATGAAATGGGGGATACAGGTCACCTACAAGATCAATTCTTATAGATTGAATAAGCAGATAGCCTCTGTAACTGTAGTTAGTAATTACCAAATACTAATGCTGTTGTTGCTTTATGATGCAGGAAGAGCTAAAGGTGGAACAAGTTAACGAGAATAAACTGCTAGTGAAGATCATCATTGAAAAGAAGAAGGGAAGATTCACGAAATTATTGGAGGCCATGAAGAAGTTTGGCGTTGAGTTCACAGACACCAATCTTACTACCACAAAAGGAGCATTTCTGATTACAGGCTGCATACAGGTGACTCAAGGAAAGATAAGATATTAATACTTAAGCCATATTATCTAATATCTACCACTAGCATCTATGAGATATCAAACCCATTCTTCTTTGTAGTATAATATGCGTATGTGCTACCTTGAGTAACTTAACCAAGTGCTAACATAATGTTCACATAAATTATTTTTATCTATAAGATTTTTTTAGGATCTGATTTTATGCCATTTTTCAGGGCATTCATGGTGAAAGACTTGGAGTTTATCCAATGAAGAAGTTACTGCAAGATATTATCAGTAACATATAGACAAACTAAAAGAGACTTCTAGTTATTTATTGTAGGTTCATAATTCTTGATTACAGTACTACCAACTTTTTAGAGGATCAATTATATGATGAAAAAGAAGAAAATACCTAAGATAATTTTTGTTTTCTAATAGTATTGGCTAATGCGGATTCAGAGTATATCATCAGTTAGCCCCTCACATTCAGTATTTTCTTTTCCTATAGATTATAAAATTAGTTCAATCTTTTGCATCCTTCCAACTCCATCATCTATTCCTCCCAACAAAAGGGAGACCTATGTTATGTCCACCAAAACTGGACACTGAAATTAGTAACTGGAATATGTTAAACGGATAAGAAAAATGCTTTCTTTTAAAACCATTCAAAAGGATAATACAAAACTAGATTGGTTGTATTAACATTCAAAATAAAATGTGTAAACTTTATCATGCTCATAATTTTGTTGCGGTGGAAATAAAAATCAGTTACATAATAGAGTAAGCAATAAATTCCAAGTTTATGTTTTATTCTACCTTCCATCTTTCCGAAGATTAAGCATAGGTTATAAAGAGAAATGAAATAGGTATTCCTGATTAACATAACTTGCAATAAGATATGACAGTGCTTGTACTGGTATTGGATAACTAAAACAGAATGGTGGGGAAAGGGAAAGAGAGAAAAGAGTCTGCAACTGTCTAAACCTTAAAATAAAAATCAATAGCAGAATCAACGCTGTCTATATAATGCTCAAGTACAGAAGTCTGCCCTGTACTCCAACAAAAACTGAAGCTATGCAAGATTAAGCACAGCTGTCCAAAATCAAAGTAAAAGACCTTGTCTTCTATCAAGGACCAGTACTACTGGACTTAATGGATATAGGTTTCCAATAATGCTGATGATGAGGAGAGAGGAACTTTATATTCAATATTTGAATCCGACAAACAAGTGCTAACTTATCTCTTTCTGAGTCTTTAGAAAACAACCATTGAAAAAGGGCATATAAGACTAAATTCACAGTTGGCTTCCATTATTGACCACATGACAATCAAATAAATTAATCTAATTAAAACTACTTTTTTTTTTACCTTAGCTGTCTCATTTTGATTTATGGTCCTTCTAATAATGACCTTGTAAACATCCTCATTGTCTTCAATTTGAATTTAAAGCAACTGAAGTTTTTCCTACTCAAAATTTGAAAGTAAAATTTGGTTTCAACAATCAGCCAAATAACAGTCATGTTAGCAGATTCTCTGAATATTTTTAGTATAGGATCAAGTAGCCTTTTCTTTCAAAGAATAGCTTCCTTCTTAATTAATAAAAGGAAAAAGGAAAAAGGAAAAGGAAAGAAAGGAAATTGTATGGTATGGTATATATGAAATGAAACAACTTGAACATTAGGAAAAAGCGGCACACAAAATTGCAGAAAGATTTTTTACACTAAACACCGCTATCAGTTATGAGTATGACATTCAGCTTTTTTATCTCTTTTTCCCCCTCACCTGATTTCTAATTTAATCACAACCCTTGCAGTATCTATGCACATTGCACCATGTAACTCTTTCTAATTGACAAAAGAAAACGGAAAAAAAAAAAAAAAAAAAAAAAAAAAAAAAAAAAAACAGAACAAAACAAAACAAGGAGAAAACAAAATTGAAAAGAGAAAAGAAGAAACCATCTTTTTTCCAGATAAAGAAACAATCTTTTCATCGCTGATCTTGAAATCCAATAATCTTCCTTCCAGCCATCCTTAGCGAAAAACCTGCACATTCAATTTCGAAATCAAAACTATGCATACACAGAAAAAAAATCTCAAAAGGCAAAACAGATAAGAAAGAATTGACATCACATCACTATCTGGAAGACTTGGAAAAGAGTAAATTATGTAAGAGATCAAAATCACATGCACATGCTTTGCCAATTGCCATATTGATTTAAATTCCAAACACATGATTGAAATGTCCAAAGGAATTCAGGACAAATCACACACACCTTGAGATCTACAAACAGGGGGGACTTCAAAGAGGGACAGAGAGAGTTGTTTATGTGCAAGACCAATATCAATGAGAATGAGACCAGAAGATGGATCATCCACAATGATGTCCTTCACAGGTAGCCACAGGAAAAGCTCCTCCTGAGAGAGACCCTCCAAACCCTTGAGCTGCCCAAAGCTGAGGTTAGCCCTCACCACAGTCTCAAACAACACCCTTGTCTCATACTTTGCAAGGCATGGACCATCAAGCTGCACCTCAAGAACACCCCTTTGGTCCAAGCTGTATGACTTCACACTCTCAGGGAACAGCCCTGCAGGCAAGCCATGGCTCCGGAGCAGCTCATGTATTGAAGAATATGAAGCTGTCACTCTCAGAGGAATTACATCAAACACAACAAGTGCAACCAGAACAAGGACATGGAGAAAGGTGGATTCAGAAGATCTGAGTGCCATGGATGGATGGTGAAGTAGTGGTAGTTGCTTTTTTGGGTGAGACACACTACACAGCTAAGGGCTTTGGTGATTGAGGGTTTTAAGAGGGTTTTTTTAAGGTACACACATAACAGTTTTATGAACACTATGATTGGAAGTGGGAGCCAGTGAGGACAGACAGCACTTGATAAGAATTTCTAGGTTCTTGGTTGGCACTACATTGGAGAGAAAAGGTTAACCATACACAACTTTAACACATCATTCTTAATTGTACAGTAAAGGCGACCTAAAAACACATGGTGGAACCCATGGTTAAGATAGATGAATTTACTTTTATTTTAGGGGTCTATAAATGGTGGGTTAAAATTGTATCTGGATGGTGCATGTGAAATGATCAAACTGCCCTTGCCTTACAATCTAGGACTGAACAAATGTGACAAGGAAGCATTTGCAAATAGCGAAAATTTAGAGATCCAAAGTTGGGGAAATGGAATAAAGTGAACGTTACATTTTTATAATCTGATTATATTAATGAAAATGATAATTATTTTTATACATCTCCTCTTTACACACCTATACTATTTTACTAAAATTTTTTGCTGACTCTGTCCATTCCTTTTGTTTCTTCTTTTGTATTCATTCTCTTTTAATTTCGTACTTCGTTTTTTCTTGCTTCGTTGTGGCTCATTCTCTCTCAGTGTATTGATTCGTTTTGATTTATGCTCAATCATTCTCATTCGTTCATTTTTTATCTATTTTGTGCTTTCTCATTTTGTAATCGTTTCTATAATTGATGTGTACATTTTGAGATATGATTTAGTGACACAACCTTTTATTATAGTCAGACACAACCATTTGAAGTCAGACTTAATCTTATTAAATAACATGACCATACCATCTTACAAATATGGACACAACCACATTATATACATAGACCTATCTTTTATGTTACACACACAAACATTACATGCACCTTAAAAGCATGATCGAAGCAAAGAAAGAAAAAAAAAGTAGAACATAAACAATCATTTGTTGAAAACAAACACAACCTTACCAAAGTAAAAGACTTAACTTTTTTGTTGTTTAAGACACAACAAATTTAAATAAATAGACACAATCTTTTATTATAGTTAAACACAATCTTTTCGTGAACTCATACCTAACCTTATTAAACAATATGACCTAACCTTATTAAACAATATGACCTAACCATATGACCTAAACTTATTAAACAATATGACCTAACCATTATACAAACACAACCATCACATAATCGAAGCAAAGCGAGAAAAGAAAAATAGAACATAAAGATGGACAAAACAAAAGATAAACAAAGGAACAGATGAAGAAATAATTAGGTCGCAAGAGCTCTTGAAGAAGAAGGGTCATGAGAGAGAGCGCGAAATGTGAAAGGTGAGAGAGTGAAAAGATGGTTCCGCATCTTTTGAGTTGCACATTAGCGAACCTAAATTATAAAGAGGTGTACAACTAGTGTGCACTATAGAAGTGTGCAAAAATCGAGACTCTAATTAAAATTAGGAGCCTAGTTGGTGGGGTGTGGCTATATAAAAACTGTATAATAAAAATTAAATAATGATTCTTGCTGAAAACAACTTTGCCTTTACGATTGCTAATGCTTTTGTTTATGTAGTAGACATCTTTTGTACGTAAGTAGCAAAAAAAACTTGACATGGATTGGAATATGTTGCAATCGTCTTTGGCACTTTAGCCTTGATTAGCGCTTGCAAGGGAACATATACATACCTTTTCCCCTCTCTCCCTTTTTGCTCATAATTGTTTGTTCTCTTCATCATCTTTTTGCAATAGTATTACATAAATGTTACGCGTACTCATTTTATGTTGGACATTATACCAATTCAAACTCCATATTTCATCGGCTGAGATTTAACGAAATGTGGGTTCCATTGAAAAAAAATAAAAACTCTTATAAAGTTTTGTAGTACATTAATTACGTGTTTAAAGGACATTATCTGCCATTTAAATGTGTTCCAAAACTTATAAAAATTTCTTCCCATTGAATCTTGGCCTAATGGTAGATGACATTTTACTCACCACGATGTCTCATAAAATAAATTCAAATAACATAATATCAAGTATCAACTACCAAGGCATATGGAAGTCATGCTATGTCGAATGTTCTAGAAAACAATTATTTTTGATCTTTTGGTTTTTGGTTTATTAATGTTGTTGATAATACTTTAAGCAAAGAATACTAATAATCTAACTTTTTTTTTTGGCGCATATACTAATTATCTATGTAATCCATGATAAACACACACATAATTATACATAAACGTGCATGCGTGGGAGGTTTTAATTGGCGCACACGCATTAATTTAGAAGGTTTTGGTCGTCAATTACGTTGATCAAATTGTGGTTGGAGGAAAAATTAGCTCGGTGATTTGTTGGTTACGAAAATTTTGCCCAGAGAGCTTCATTACTAATTACTTCCTTCAACTTACTAATTATGTTTTAAAGGTTGTTTCATCAATATTTAAACTCTCATATTCGAATTTCCTAACCACCAATTCAATCCATCATCTCCTTAGCGGAAGAAGTTTTGCTGATAAATAATAGAGAAATGTCAATTAAATTGTTGTTAAGGAGAGAGTGATTATTCTATCTCCGTCTAACCATGTGTTGGTACAAACCATATTTAGTATCATTTTTTTTTCACCTAAAACGTAGAGAAGAGGAAAATGAAAGTCAAACCTTGAACTTCTATCTTACCAGATGCAAGAGTGACTATTAGACCGCGACCTCAATTGCTTAGAGTAAAGTTACAATTTTGAAGTTTTTATTATCAATAAGCTAGAACTGATTTTGTACATAGTTATACTTATTTGATTTAGTTACCATTAATTAGATTTTATATAATAATAATTCGATAAATTTCAGCTATTTCTATTAAAAATATTATTGGGAATAAGTTTTAATTTTTTTTTTTTAAAAAAAACATCATCTTGACAAAAGAAGAGGCGTTGATTATTTGTGACAAACACACTCACAATAATATAAGGTTTATTGTGTGTTTCATCGTGATAAACCTCACATCTTTATGAATGTAGTTGTATCACAAACCATTGCCAATCCTATCATTTCTCATCAAAGAAATCTTCCGTACACTGGCACTCAAGCAAGAAAGCTTAGATATGAGCTAATGGGAAAACCAAGCATATAATCTTTCTTCTTAAATCTTTCAAATGCAAAGTTTTTACATTTATCAACAGTACAGGAGTCACAATCTTTACACTTACACATTCAACTTTATTTTTTTATTACATCTTTTCAACAAATTGTCTAGCTGTGTCACCATGATTCATCTTTATATTCAATCTGCAAGTACTGTGCTTGAGTTGGATAATGCCTTTCATAGCCATAGACAAGCTCTCCACCACCACCATATGGATTTGGATTTCCAAACAGATAATCTGCAGTCCCTTTCCACATGTTCTCCTGGTAGCAATTGTTGACTCCTTCACAACAATGTTCAGCTTCTCTCTTCTTCATACGTGACAAACAAGGCCAATAACCAAACAAGCTCTCACAAATGTCCATAGCTTCCAAACCATATCCACTAGGATACTGAGGAGCCACTTGCTTCTCATACTCATTGCCATAATCACCAGACCCAGAATAGTATTCTTCTTCATGTTCACTTTCCTCGCTCTCTTCACCTTCATTAGGATCTAGATCACTGGCATCATCATAGCTCTTGTCTTCTACTTCAATTGGTTGGTCTTTACCACTATCTTGTGGTTGGGGCATTTCATCAGTCACTTGGCCTTCACTTTCATTCTGGGGTATGATTGCTTTTTCTTCAATTCCCTCATCTATGGTAGGCAATGGTACTATTGATCCAGCAGGAACAGCATCAGATATGGGGCTAACTGAACTTGATCCAAAAGGGGGGTAGCAGATTTGATCTGAAGGGGGTAAGGGTTTGCCATAGGTCTCAGCAATGTCATAGCCACCACCATAAGGTGTTGGGTCATAATCATCAAAAGCAGGCTCATTGAACTCTTCTTCCAGCTTAGAGTAAGAGATCACAAGCTGAGTCATGCCATAATTGGGATCAAACTCAAATGATTTTGGGTCAGTGGAAGTGGTGGCAGAGTATGATATGGTTTGGTAACTCTGATGAACAGGGTAATTTGGATAAAAATACAAACTTGGAGTTGGAGATGGATCATACCCATAATATGATTGATTATAGTTATTATACTCATAGCTATTGTGAGGCATAAAGTTTCGAACTTGAGAAGAATAATCATAATTGAGAGCATAAGAGTTGAAATTGTACTCACCATAATCAGACCCAGAAGAATAGGAAGAGCTGTAGTAGGCCATGGTTCATCAGAGATTGAAGATGGAACCTTTGAAAAGATGTGTTCCTTCAACAGCAACTATATGAAATGAGTTGAGGAATAATTTTCTTGGGAAAGAAAAGGGAACGTGACCATAGGTTATATCTTCCTATCTATTATTATTGGGTGAATGAGAATGCTTTTTTGTGTTACACTTAAAGTAGTTTCAGTTCATTAGTACCAAGAAGAAGAAAAAAAAAAATGTGTTTTTGAGTTCACCATAAGTCTCCCCATCAACCGCAGAATTCTTATCTATGCAAAAATGTCCACATGCGATGCAACTATTGTAAGGGAAAGAGTAAAAGCGCACTTTAATGAAGATGTCAACAATTAAGACACTAGTAGGTAGGTGGTGCCACTTCTGCTGATGCAAAACCCATTTTGTACCATGTGTCTAAGCGTCATCACTCTCTCACCAACCTTGGTAGAAAATAAAATATCATTTTGTGTGCAGTTACATAGTATATCTAGTGTAACGCTCCATCCTCACGTAAAAATTACTCGGAAAAAGACGTCAAAGCTTTTATGATTCATGAGGCATACAAAAGGAAGAAAAAAAAAAGCCTACAGCAGTGCCAAATAGTAAATACCATGCTATAAAGTCATTAGCGGTATTAATGAGCATTTAACACAAGCTGGAAAAGAGGAAACCACTAAAACTCATTATGGGGGCATGGACCTACAATATTTGTAAATTAAAATGCTCCTATAGCATTACTAATAAAATGTGTTACTGTATAATGAGTAATGTGACCGATATCAAATAATTCAATCCAGCAGAGCCATGACCCTTGGCCCATGCATTGTGTTTTTTTAGTTAAAAATGAGGACAAGCGTTTCAGAGCTGTATGATTGGAGACATTAACCTTTGGAGATGAAAGATAGTGACCAATTAGTCACAGTGGGGTAAAAAGCATGAGTATGACCTTGCCATATGATGAGATCAATGTACATAAAGATTTTATAGGCTTGAGAAAAATTGATGGAGCGTACCATGAAAATTTTACTTGCAATATAAGAGTTTAAAAGGCCTGAAGAGGGTGATTCATTGTGGTGATGTCGTGGATTCAGCTTCAGAAATGCGAAAAAATAAATCGTATCGTATTTTATCTCAATGTTTCATACCACTGTAAAAAAATGTGAATAAACACTGCAAAACTGTGATTAAGGTTGCGTGGCAAATTTAAAACTTCATCATTCGGCCACTTAAATTAATGTCAACAAACTAAATATATGCACATTATACAAAAATAAATTTTACAGTCTATATCAGCCAGATTTAAGCGTTTAAAATGGCATGATCGCAGAAAAGACCCATAAGATCACAGCCACAAAAGCACATATTCCTCAAGATTAATTGCAAAAAAATGCCCAGTTGAGCTTGCAAGACCCATCCATTGTATGCATCTGGTGAAAATCCAATAAAAGCTTAATTTTCTAATTTGTCGAATGAGTTTGCACGTGATTAGGAGCAGCTTTCTTTTGGCATCACTCTCAACAAAATGAAAATCACCTGCAACATTTGGAAAACAAACAACTAATTGCTGAGCTTCATAGGATATCATGAATAAACAATGCATACAAAAAAGCTAATGAAACCCCATGCAGCAGCTGGTCTAACTAAAGATGAACTGATGAAGTACCAAGTGAAATTCTGTGATACGTGATTGAGGCATCACTTTTAGACACATCAAGTTCGAAGAGACCAATAACATGCAAAGAGTGGAATAGAGAGTCGAATCCACTACCTCATGTAGAACCTGAATCTGAGGTAGTTGCCTCTTGTCTTGGTCTTCTGCGCTCAGGAGGAGGGCCATCTCTCCGTCTCTCATACCTTCTACTCTCATTCTTTGGCCCGCCGCCACGTTTTGGTTGATAAGTAGGATATTTGCAAGGAATGATCTCCCCATTTATGTATTTGTCACCTAAATTGAAGAACAATGATCATTCAGTAATCAGATTGTTCACGAGGTAGAAGAATATCAAGCACACAACTAATCAGTGAAGAAATCAAAACAAAGTAACCTCCGTAGTCTTTGTTTTTAACATCTATGTATGAGTCTGGTAGAACCCAAAGAACGCCAGGCAAGCCTATGAGAAAGACAAACATAAATTAGACATGAAGAACCAAAAATAATCATAGTAAACAAACCAAGGCTGTAAAAGAGAATTGCCCGAATTGAAACATTACCCTTGAATTTCTCAGATGTTGCTTCATCAACAGTGCACTGGAATCCAGTGTAGGTGGTGGTGCTAAAGGCATACATGTTCTTCTTTGCCTCTTCCATGCTGGCACACAAGCAACAACACACAATGAACATTTACAGGACGACAAAGAACAAGGTCACAAAAATTTATTGTATAGATAAATATTCCAACAATTCACATTTAGTCACACAGTAAAGTTGGTGACACACCCAAAAACAGATGAGTGTATATTCAATAAAGTTAGTGGGACCCACTTATAGTGTGAGTCTGCTTCAATATGAGATGTTGGATTTGCATCTATGCAAGAATCTCTCCAAAGTTTCCAACAAAACACAATACATCTTTACCGTCACATGTCATCCACCCACCAATTAGAGCCTTCCTTTGTCCTAAAACATGAGTTCTTTAAACAAGTCACAGAAACACATAAGGCCATTGTTACTGTTCTGCCGTCGTGTAAATTGTTAAAACCATGTTATGAATGCACAGCATACACTAACTTGTATACCTCAACCTCCCTGAAACAGACACCAAGTATCAGAAGCCACAGCCCCTGTTTCTAAATACCCTTAATACAAATAGTGTGTTTGGTTCTGTCTTTGAGCAATTAGGGGAGTTTGCAATCGCAGAATCAAGTTTTTCGATTTCAAAGACTTTGTTTGGTTTTTTCTGAGACAGGATTGCGGTTCTACAATTAATTTTCACCAGAAGCAACTTGAGCTGATTTTGGGATTAGTTTAGTTCACTAAATTTTTATCCAATTCAGTAAATCACATTTCAAGCAAAGGCACCAAACATTACTCACTTTACTTCAAAATCACTTATAGCTAAAATCAGTTTATTACTTTATTTCAAAAACCGCTGCTAACTAAATTCAAGTTTAGCAAAATCAAGGACATCAAAAATTAAATCTTGCAAGCTCAAAATCAAACATACACTAAATAACAAACAAAGCAACAGCAATGACCAAAACAATAGCTAATTGCATAGCTCCACCTTCCACAAACAACTTGCAAACCATGAAAGCCATAAAATTTCAAACAATTTCCGAAAAAAAGAGAAAAAGAAAACAGGGATAGAGAAGGAAGAACCTTCCCAAGACGGTGGCGAGGGTATTGAGGTAAGTGTCAATCATCTGCTCGCGTGTTGGAGCAGGGTCCTTGGGGAACTCCATCACTATGAGCCAGTGGTTGTAGTCGCAGCCGGGAAGCATAATGGTCTCCCTCTGCTCGCTGCTGCTGCTCCTCTTCGACGAGTACTCTCCATCCAGCGCCGCCCTAACCACCACGCTCCTCCTCCCAACAACAACGCCGCTGCTGCGGCCGCGTGGCACCCTCGCGCAGAACCCAACGCCCTTCACAGGGTCCAAGATTGGGGATTTAGGGTGATGATGCGGAAGGATTAGGGTTTTAGGGGAAAGGGATGAAGTTACCGTCGCCATTGCAGGATTTTGAGATTACACTGAAATAAATGGACAAGATAGTGTAAATGTGGTTGATAAGGTCCATTTCATTGGACAATTTGATATTTTGATTCATACGGCGTCGTTTCCTGCCAACCCAAATAAAATATATCTACGCTGGATCCAGAAAGGGTGGACCGACTATACACGTTCTTTTTGTCCATACATACGTTGTGTTTCGTTAGAATCATAGACTGTAACTTAGCATAGCTATGTGTGAGCCCAATTGAATTGGGCCAATATTTTCTATGGGCTACGAGAGCCCATTCTTTCTCAAAAGAAAAAGAAAAAGAAAAATTACATTCTCTTTATTACTTGGGAGATGTCCGCTGCCTATGTCACCGATGTGGGGGGGTGTCTCTCTTAATAAATCATTTTCTATAAATGCTTAAAGAATTGAGCTATCTATCAATTGTATTAGACTTTGTTGATCAAAAAAATTACATTTTTAATATTGGTAAGGTTAAAGTAGCTAACCATGAGGTCAATGCGGTTGACCCCAACTAGAAGGCAAATAAACGAGTCCAAACTTTTTAAGACTAAAATAACTTGATTCAACAGGAGATAATCTATATTTGTGACAAGAATCTTGAGATTAGGTGCAAGCTAGTCACATCAGGAGAGTACATAATTAACTTGACCAAATCTTTAATTATACAAGCAGTTCAACAGAACTTCATTCCAGCTTATATCCTTTTTAGTTTATCAATAGCAATACAATAATCAACCCCTTCAAGGATAAGTTTTCTATATATGATATATCTAAAATATTATGTGAAAAATAATGTTATTCGTACACCGCATTTTGATCGACCAATGCATTTTGTAGTGGTTGACTTGAGTGTAACAATTTTGACACTACCAAAACATTCTGAGTCCTGCTATACGTATACAAAAATATACGACATACATACACTCTATATTTATATACATAAAGTTTGTGTTTTAATGCTTGTAATGTTTGTGCACTTAATTAAATATAATTAAGA
Organism: Nissolia schottii; assembly: GCA_003254905.1. Classification (NCBI taxonomy): domain Eukaryota; kingdom Viridiplantae; phylum Streptophyta; class Magnoliopsida; order Fabales; family Fabaceae; genus Nissolia; species Nissolia schottii. The sequence continues at coordinate 20,637 of QANU01053167.1, forward strand.
ATATCATCTATAAGTTTGTAATGTTTCTGCACTCATGAGAATAAAGTTTGTGCATTATTAATGGTGTATGTATGAGTGTATAAAATTAGATATACATATAACATTTTTAAAACATAGTCACTCAAATGACATATGCCTTTTTTTATTAATTAATAATCTTGAGATCAAGTTTTAAATATAAAATAATTGATATCGAAAGAAACATATTCTTTATAAAATCTCAAAGGGAGTAATCCTGAGACTACGGAAGGAGATACGGAAACAAACAACGAAACTACACCAAATCACTTTTTATTTTATTTTATTTTTAGAAACCAAACCCTGTTTTATTATCGTAGAATGCAGTTTATTAATTATTAATTTTTTTTGTCGCAACTTGTTGAAGCAATTAATTGCACATAAATGTTCATTGTCGTTCTCTTGTATAGTTGTTGGTTTTGTTTCAAACAATTTAACTATCATCGATCTTTTTTTTTTTTTTTTTTGTTTCTCTAAACTTGTGTAGATTATATTTTCTAGCAAATGAAAGCAGGAGGGAGGAGTTTAAACTACTTTTTTGTGGGGATAACTGCGCACGCAAGGTCTTGAACTCGGGATCTTGTTTAAGCGATACCAAACCGCTTACCACTTGGACCAACCCAGTTGGTATATTTGGTTGTTTCTATGACATGGAGTGGTATAATCTCAGAAATCAATTGTACTTCGGTTTCATTTTATTTGTTATTTCACTTCTATATATGATTGCATCTAAACTCACTTAATAAAAAAAAAGGTGAATTTATTTTAGTGGGTTAATTTTGATGTATTACATAAAAAAAGTATATTATCCAACTTTGTATTGATACCTCACATTGTTTATGTTCATAATCACATTAAATAGAGTATGATAATATATAATATGAAAAACAAGTTTAATTGACATTGGGTCAATATTAGCATTTTTTTAAAAAAAAAATTCCGATGTATGCATAGTTATTAAACCTGATTTGAGGCTTGACTTAGTCATTCCTTCAGGTCACTGGATCACTGGTACAACTAGTGGGTTATTGAGTCATTTACTAAACCATATATAATTAAATATATATATATATATATATATATTAAATTAAATTTTAAATAAATATAATGCAATGATAAAATAAATAGTAACTTAACATATTTAAGTGTATAATATATATTAATAATTAAACCATATAACCAAAATGATGTGTTAACTTGAAGGCAAGGGTTAAAGTTTCCAAACCTAAGGGTACTAAGTTTAAATCCCACATATGGTAGATTTTTTGAACTTCGGTCCGGTTCCATAGTTGGGTCATTGGATTCAGAGTTTAGGTTAATTCAATATAAAGATTAATTTCTATGAGTCAGTATAACAGAATTTTACATTATTATTCAATTGCATGTTGTTATATAAACACACACATATATATAAGTTAATCTCTTCAAAAAAAAAAATTCTGATTATTACAAAATGCACACACAGGTGCATCCAGCGAGGTTGCCACGCAACGACAAAATAGAACTTAAAGAAAACGATACACAAGATTACCTGCCACCCACCTCCCAAGCCCCCGAACACATCGGCAAGCTGGGAAATAGCTTCATTAAAATCACCCTACGAGAAACTCAATGGGACAAACCCCTTGCTTTTTAGGGAGAAAAAAGAGTATCCAAACCAAGCTAGTTAAGAGGAAAAAAATCCAAAAAAAGAAAACAAAGAAGGAATAAAGTTTGTTACCAACAAGAATACTTCCCCAAGTATTAGAGATCAATGGAGCCCAAATCATATTGAAGTCAGCCCTTCTTGACATTTCCAACTTACAGCACAACCCGCAGCATCAATAAACATAGGAAGAAGCACATTAATCACAACTCCCCTTAGCCACCAAACCGAAACAACTTGAGGAAAGAACCCCAAGACCAAATTGAAGCCACCAAGGTAGGTCATCAGAAATCTCACAGGAATTCCCAGACCGAAATAGAATACAGGAAATATATTACATGAAATGCATCCACCAAGGACCCTTGAAGCCTCCGAAACAAGCGCACTTGAGACGGAAAAAAGACTACAAAGGTCCAATGCTAGAGAAAATAAAGATAGAGAATCAAGACTTTACTTGCCCTACATGCACTCTCTGATAACTAAAAATAACCTCCATACCAAACTCACCTAACATAGATAAAGGATTATAAAAAGGATCCAGTGCAACAAAATATCATAGGAATCGCCTAGCACTCCTCACACCATGAAACAGAGGCAATGCATATAAAGTCGCCGATATAATATAGACCACTTATAGTAAACACATAGTAAATTTAGAAGCTTTCTCAACAGATTTCAGAGCCCACATTGAGGATAATAGAAGGTAGAAATGTTACCATTTAGAGCAAAGGTCCCTCCACTGCTTAAGCCAAAAATTAGCCGAGCTAACAACTTCAGTGTAGCAAGTTGATTTATTGTCGAAGATGACCGTGTTCCTTGCACACCATATAATCCAAACAAAGACGAAAAAGGTAATCCACCATTCTTTATTGAGGCTTTTGTCAACACAAACATTTGCCCAAGCTTGAATAAATTGTTTTGCATTTCCAGATGACACCCAAACCAATTCCATCTTTCTTTCCAAACATACCAAATCTCTTGGACAAAACTACACCTAACAAATAGGTGATCAACTGATTTTTCATCAAAATTGCATAAGACACAACCCAGATCATCTGGACAGGTGATGTTACAAGCACTAAGTCTGTCTTTAGTGTTTAGCCTCCAGAATAACAAACCATGCCAACAATTCAACTCTTGGAGGTACAAGTCATTTCCAAATTTTTTACTGAAAAATTGAATTAAGCTATTGCCTTGTTGAGTTTGCGTCAGATAGGTGCGTGCTAATTTTGTCACAAATATCACTAAGAACTCTCCTTATCATACTTGCAGACTGATTTGTCAACCATACTCGCATTGAGCTTAGCATTGAGTAATGAGTTCTGAAGCTCTAATAATAACTAAGTCTCCCATTGGAACAATTGCCTCCTCCACCGAAAGCTTCATATCCATTCCAAACCGTCCCATAACCCACAATCTGCAATCCTACACTATCTGAGAAGAGAAATAGAGTATAGTCTTGGAAAGGAGTCCTTAAGCCATTTCACCCCAATCCATAAGTCTTCCTAGAATAGTGTTTTCTCTCAACTCCCTACTTCCATTTGAATGCCTTCTTTGCTAATTTTCACTAGCCACTCATATTTTTCTTTATTCGTACAAATACCCTGCGAGCCACGGTCTTCAAGATATTATTGAAACCTTAATAAGTGCCCTAAGTTAGCGCAAAGATACTGCAGATGCTAATTAACAAAACTGAGTCACTAATTCTCCTTTGAGGCTTTGAGATCACTAAAATGAGTATGTCTCTCCCAACAAAACATTTTCCATACACAGAATTGAACATTTGGCCAAATGTTCAAAGAACTCAGTTATCTACTAACTGTGTTAGGCTTTATTGACCAACTCTTATTATTATACACATAAATTAGTTTTTTGTTATTATTAATTAACTCACATAACAAGATATTCAAGAATCCTAAAACTCTTATTATACATAAAACTGATAGATATTCTAAAATCTTGAAATGACAAAAACCTGAGAGTTATTTTAAATGGACGGAGTACTTATTAATATGCAATTCCTTACATTAGCTCTTTCACAATTGCCCTAATTTAACACTGGAATATTACACGTTAACATAATCCTTATTATAATATGCGCTAAAAATATATAAAAAAAAATTATTCTGTCATTTATTTATATTTAATTATATATTGTCGTGTAACTAAAATTAATTAAGTTTTTCAACCAACATCTCAAAAATCTCTTATTTAATTGCACATTATTGGACGATAGCACAATCCTTTTATACTATCATCAGTACACAAAAAATTAATCTCTACATATCAGTTATTTATTTTGTTTTTAGTAATTAACACGCGTGGCAGGAGTAAGTGGTGGAATGGATTGCGAACCAAAGTGAAGGAGTGTGTTTAGTAAGCAACAAGAAGTAAATTCTTTCTTGAGCAATGATAACAGGCAGGAAAAGAAGTAGAGAATGCGTAGAATCAACACATTGCTCAAACACCATTTTTACCACCTTAGTTTTTCAAAGTCCTTTGATCCATTACAGTTATAATTGACCCTATTCTGAAAAGTGAAAAAAGTGAAAATATAAAACAAAATCACCCCCTTTTTGGTGCACTATGGTGTCCACCACTAATAACAATGACCAATCCATTTGTAATAACTAAACTCATACGAATCTAGTGACTAATCCGCTTGTAGTAACTAAACTCATGCGAATTGTTATATTGTTGGCCACATAATGTTTTTACATTCCCACAAGTAAGAACTGAACCCCTAACCTTAGTGATAGATATAAAAAATTTAGATTGTGAGGACAAAACTGCTTAAACATAACAATTTTTTTTTACATAACTATGTTTAGGCATAAAAAAATATATTAATCCAAAATAACATTTTTTATATTCACAATTTGTTTTAAAAAGTATAAATTATTGAAACACGATACTAAAAAACTACATTTATTTTTGTTAGTAATTTTTTTATTTTCGTGTGAGATAAGGTTGATCAATCAATGGGATTAATCATCTAATGGGAGCAAAATTCTCTCCAGACTCATAATTTAGTAGAAAAGTTGCAAATGTTAGTGGGGCAGATGCCCCCACAATCTAATGAGTGCATCTGTCCCTGCCTAACCTTATGATTAAGGAACAAGGTGAATTACTATCACACCATAGGTGAATTACTATCACACCATACTTTATAATTAAAAAAAATTACAGTATATTGTTGTAATTAATGATCTCATTATTAAAATTAGACAAAATTAAAGCCACCTGAAAATTACTCTAGTTTTTGGTTTTTTTTTTTTTGTTTTTGCTAACCAATATCCGAAGCCAAAAAAGAGGGAAAACTAAAATTTTTAAAACATTGAATATTATTAAAAACATACAAGTTTCACTTGTTTTTACACAAAACTACACTCTCTAACAGGTGTCCTAACAATTTTAATTTTTTTTATAAGCAGTCAAGTCAATGAAAATGTGCCAATGAATGAACTGTGTGGTACGAAATATACATGGATCAGAAATTAATGGCCTCAAGTGGTCCAATATTAAATAAGACAATGTATACCAGTTTGAAAAGTTTGAACAAAGAAAAATTGGAATAGGGTTAGCGGCAGCTAAATAGCTAGCAAGAACAGTTCACCAAAGAAAAAAAAAATTCAATTTCAATTTCAATATTTGAAAAATGAAATTGCAAGAATTGAACTCAAAGAAAATTTAATGTGGATGTGGGACCAAATGTTGACAAAAAGGAATGTTTTTGCATTGATCAACAGGGTCAATCATCCATGTCAACCCCACCAAGGGTATGAAGAAGATTAGAATTTGGTGAGATTTCGTTTTGTCCACAAAACCAATGATTAACATAAAAGACTTGTCACTCTTTAGAATTTAAGATTGCTGTGTGGAAATGTGAACGCATGAGAGACTTCTATATCAAAACAAGTCAATTTTGATAGTGATTGCTAAGAGTGGAAACAAACCCTCTAAGTTATGTCTATATAATATACATATTAAACTTTTACCTTTTTAAAAACAAGGGAAACATATATAGTCTTCCATTAGATTAAATTATATATAAGATGACGTTTTTTCTTAAGATTAATTATCTTGGATAATTAATTATTATGTGCTTGTTTGCCGGAAAAAAGATGAGGGAATTTTTTTTTATTCATAATGAGGGAATTCATGGATGCATGTATGTTAATTGACATTATTCTAATAAAATTATTTGTTTTCTTTCTCCTTTTTTGGCCTTATATAAAACATTTTATGTGTTTGGTGAAGTGAATCTGCATTTCAAGTTGACCAAAATGTATTAACAAATTAAATTATATCACTAATTGTAATTTTTAAGATATAAATACATTAAAAATGGGTCCGGGGTCTATACGGGTACGTATTACTTTTTTTTAGGTTGTCTGCCCGGTATCCAAGGCTCAGCCTTGACTAATCCGGGTCGACCCGGGTCGCGCACCTGACTATCGCCGGTGAGTCTCCCAACGGGGATAATTGCATACACAAGGTCTCGAACTCGGGACCTTACTTAAGCGATACCAAGCCACTTACCACTTGGACCAACCCCCAGTTGGTTGGGTACGTATTACTTTAACTGTGTGTGATCCATCCTGAAAACAAATTTGCAGATACGTTTCATTGATTCATTCAATGTAAGTACAATATATGGTTAATATATGGTTTGTTTTTTAAAACCCATGATGGATGTTTCAAGTGATGATCGAATTGAATGAGTTAAAGAAATGAAAATAAGTCATCGAGTTTGTAACTCAATTTGTATCAATTATATTTCAATCTCTAAAATCAAATGTGATAATAATAATAATATTGGAGGTTCGATAGTTTGGATATTTAAAAAAAAATGAAAAGAAGTTAAATTTAATCTGCTAAGTTAATCAATAGGTTTAATAATAAAGTCTTTTAAATAAATAAAAAAGTATTAATTTATTTATCAATTCATCTACCTTTATTGACATTTTTTCATTTTATCTCTAAAAATATTAGTTGATATATGTCATAGTTAGTTGAATTAATTAATAGATATTGTAAAAATTATTTAAATTCAATGCATCCACCTGCCTTCACCTTTTACATGTACATACACTCATAAAAAAAAAATTTTAAAAAAGAGTCTGTTCAAAATGCATTGATCTTGCAATAATACAGTATTATTTAATGAGTGCATCATAATTAATATATATATATATATATATATATATATATATAAATAAAAAGAGCACTCTATATCTTAACGTTCCCTTTGAGAGGCTAGCTACCAAGACAAAGTAATGTACAAGATAGCTGCTGGACTGTGCTTGGTATTAAAGACAGAGAAACAAAGACATGAATATGAACTTTTTTTATATCTATCTTTTTAAAAATTATCTCTTTAAAATGTTTAAGTTGATGAGAGAAAAATAATTTTAATAATTTTATATTATATCTCTTTAAATTGAATCCTTAACATTTTAGTCATAATAGTTTTGATGTTATTTTAAAAATTACCTCTTTTAAAAATTTAAACTGATAAATTTTTTTTAATAATTTTATATTATAAAAAGTCCCCATTTTGATACTAAATGCAGACTAATAGTATTATTATTATTAGTGGGCGGCTCCTTTTTCTTCAAATAAGAGCCTTTGGGGTTGACTCAGCCATACCAACAACACAAAGCACAACTTTGATCAAACACCAAATTAGTATAATTGAGCAAAGGTGTGAAACACACGTGCTTATGGGAAAGGAAAAAAAACAAAACAAAACACTACTGAAGAGAGTTATATATACACCCTCGGTACTAATTAATTAGTATCCTCTACTTTATACTCATCCACACATACCCACGTTAAACTTGTGGCCACAAAACTGCCTCTCTTTCTTTTCATCTTCATCATTTGGCCAATTCTTTTTCTCTCTTTTCTCACCCCTTCCTTTTTTGTCACTTTTTAATAATTCAGTTATATCTTCTTCTTTTTTTTAATTTTCTCATTCCCCAATTGTTATCATGAAATTGGCAGTGGATCGTTCATGATATACTGATACGTGTGTCTTCTGTAGCCGATATCCCATATCCTCGTAGCACGTGATTCCTGTTCTATTACAATGAAATTTGCCTAGCTAGCTCCCTAATAATAATGATGATAATAATAGCTCTGTCTCTTATTGTTTTACTAAAATTCCTTTTCTCGTGTTCTGGCTCCAATTTTGTCACATTGCCTTACCTCAACATTACAAAAGCATGACGTCATCCTATAGGCTTCATGTGTATGTGTGTAATGTATACATTCATAGGAATACGTTTATTCCAAATCTGACATAAAATAAAATCACAAAGCTTTTTAGGTACATATATATTCCTATTGATTAGTGGTACGCTTGCAACTAAATTGATGCATTGCATATAATTGCCCAAATGTAAGATTACGAAAAGAAAAAAAAAAACCCATGCCTTTCTCTTTTATCGGTTTAATTTTGATTTTTTTAACATTTCATAATATCTATATATTTATAATGTTTAGGTAGTATTAATTATTTTCTTTTATTTATACCCTTGAATTTTAAGAAAGAGAATAAATGTAGTACTATTAACTATATGTTAATTTTAAAAAAATATGTTTATTTTTTAAAGCAAGGATAATTTTGTTAATTCATATAATTTTATACTATTTTCAATATACATATTTTTGTTTGTCTTGATACGTGTATTGTTTGGTTTTGGATTAGATGAAATAGAACAAAAGGAGTATATCGTTAATAAATTATACAGTTTCATTTTAAAAATGAATAATAAATTTATTTAATTAATTACTAAGTATGTAGGTTGAACAGCTATAGCAATCAGCGATGACGTGAGCAATAGTATAATAGTCCAGAATCGTCATATTGTATTATATACTGTAAAAGGAACGGAACATTTTGAGAATGAAAGAAGACGAGGAAGAAGCTCCAAAAAATAGGGTTGGACGGTCATGACCAAATTACAAACAAGGAAGAAAGTGATGGACTTCATCCAAATATTAATCAATGTCTTCCTTCCTCTTATGACTGCCTTGTAATGGGTCAACACGTCTCTGGGGAGAAAACTGTGGATGTGATTTCATCTACATCACACGTGGTATTGCCACCTCATCTCATCATCTTTCTCACACAACCTCTATTTACATAAAATGAATTATTTACGTGTGGGTTTAATATTGTTTTATTTCATTCATTATTTGATAACTCAAATTTGTAATTATTGTTTTTTTTTAATTCATAACATTTTAACTGGATTACTTGATATGTGAATAATAAATATAACATAATAACAAGACCTTTCTCTTATATGGAGAACATGTAAGAATTTCTGTTTTTAAGTAATTGGACCGGCAAAATACGCATCTCTTGGTAAAAAGAATAGAGAAAATTCCACTAAACTTTGGATAAGTTATTATTACCTATCCACAAAGTTAGAGGTAAAAAAAGAATGAGGAAAGAGAGCTATTTTTATTAAACAATATTTGAAGTATTCATCTAATTAAGTACTCGATGTTATTGGCTACTAGACACCACTACATCAAACGCGTTGAATATTTTAAACAAGCATTAACTTCTCTTGTATATATTATAAGTAACTGTTCTATTCTATTCTATGAGAAAAATCTCTTCAAAATTATACAGTTAATTGTATCAACTATTTTTTTTATTAATTATGATTAATTAATTTTTTTTTAAGAGTATCTACTGCGGATAGTAATGATTAATCCTTTTACGTACTATAGACCCATTTAAAGGGATAAACGCTGATTACAGATTTTAAAACTACTACATGTTTAAGACAATGATTAAATCTTCGACACTTAGTTAACAGGTTAAGGGAGGAGAGGACCCTTACCATATTACCTTAGCCTCCATAATTTTTGTTAGGATTTTGCAAACAAATGTCTTAAGAGCACGTATTAAAGAAGTAAGAAAAAGAAATATTGTATGAACAAAATTAAAATCAACAAATCTTTAATGTATTAAAAAACTCAAAACATTATACTTTTATCACCTTAACCAGTATCGTTAGAAAACTTGTTAGCTTTTTCTCATCTTTTTAATATGGTTAATTTAGTTCTAAGGATTTAATTTAATCATCATATTAAAAGAGAAAAGGCTTAATCACATAAATAGATGCAAATGCAAACAAAAAAGAAGGGCTAATTAAGTGAAAAGATTAAGAGTCAACCCTTCTTATAAGCCTCTGACTCATGGTAGTATGAAGAGGGCCCACGTGCCAGCTGCAAGCGCGCATGCTTGATGATGGGTCCTATGTTGTGTTGACTCTTACCGCTCTAGAAGGTCATAAGCATGACGTCAACTTTCCCCCTTTGTATAATACTCACTTTGGACTAGTAAGTATACTTGCTTTCCTCAAATTAAATGTGGGTTGGTTTTAAATCAGGACACTAACAAAAGAATGAATAATAATAATTAATTAAAAAAATATATAATTGTTATGTTTTTTATTAAAAAAAATAAATTAAAATTTTTAAATATACTAAAACATTGATACTTTTTATAACTCTTCCAAAGCTTTAGGTTTGTGAAGCTTGTGATTATCTTATACACTCAATCGCTTCACTCTTTCAAAGCTCAAGCCTAAGGGACTTGTGCGATATCTCAAAAAGAACCTAATCAAAGATCGGAAACCATATTTAGTAGCTGCTTGGAGGACTTGTGATTCATTTGAACCCTAATTCCTCTACCATAAATCCCCAATTAATGTAAGCCCTAATTAATGGGATACGTAGGATGTTCCCCCATATATGAGAAACTGCTTACCCTCGCAAAGTCTTTCTCTTGCGCTTTTAGCTTGGAATGACGAGAAGGCTTGTGGATCCACTCAATCCACGACCTCGATCCCCTCAATACCGCCTCGAATTTCTTTCTTGCACTTCATCATCTACCCAAAATTGTGATTCGTTTCAATTACCCCGTCAACAAGTCTTAATGGTTTTCGGCATTAAATAGTCACTTCTATAAGAAGAATCACTAATCAAACAAGGGAGATTGAGATTCAATCTAGCTTAGATAGTGCCCACTTATCTCTACTCTAAGAAAGACAGTAATAACTAATGATTTTTAACATAAATAGTCAAATAAAGAGAATATATATATATATATAGAATCAATTACGATTCCAAAAATATCTTTGAAATTTATAAGAGAGATGTTACTTGTATATCAGTCTTGTTATTTGTACACCACAAAAATTGACACCATGTGTCATTCAGAGAGACAAACATAATTTAACACATAAATTGATAAATTAAACACATGTGTATTCGTGCATACACAAAACATAGAAACAACCACTATTAAACACATAAAAGAGCAAATATTAAACATACGTATATCTATACATGCATAAATTCTTGATAACAATGTTTGTTTATTTATTTTATAATGTTTATTTCTGTGTTGGGTATTTAGATGTCAATTTTTTATATGTATAAATAATATTTTTCTTCCAACATTTTGTATTTATGAATCTCTTTATAAGATGACATAACAGTGTTCTTCTATGTAATAGTTTTTTTTTCCTGATGAGTGTGATTAATGTTTATACACGATTTACACATATGCATATAAAATGTGTGTGTTTAACTTTTATCTATTGAGATTGACCAACATAGGAATTAAAGAAGCACATCAAAGTTTTATATATAGAAAAGCAGTATCCAGAGATATCACGTAATATCTTTGCCAATTGTTAATTTGAAACTTTCCGCTCCATTAATTATTAAACATGTACTCATGTATATCAGGCAGTGGTTCACACAACATAGAACAACACGAATATGCACACGAAATTGTTTGCATTATCAATACGTAAACTAAATAAATTCCATATGTCGCTGACAAAATTCTAAAGTTGAATTAATACTTGCACTGCGGGGTGGGGGCTATGACCAACCCCATATGAAACAAGGTATACTTAGTTATAATTTCAAAGTAAACTTTCAGCGTATTTGAATAATCACAAAGTTTCTTTATAAGTCAATTCCCTTGCAATTTCAAAGAAATTAAGCATAGCTTTATGGATCTGGCCTAACTTGTTATATTGGACCCAAATCAACCCTAACTTGTTTTGTAATTTCTTTTTTCCTGTCCTTAATTGTCAAATACATATTTATTTAGATAATTTCGGAAGATATATATAATGATAATTGCTAAGAATTGGTCCCTTCATCAAATATTAACTGTCATTTTTTATTTTTAGATACATCATTAACTCAATATATTTAGATACAATTTGCATTTAAATACATTGAAAGTAATTGACCTTGAAAGTCAAAAGTATTCGATACATATTTTACTTATGCCAACATTACGTTAGAATTATAAAAGTATTCCATTAGAGAAAAAAAAGTAATCAATAGTAAATAGCAATTATATAAGCCGAAATGTTAATTATTATTTTGTTAACTAGCAATATATAGAACTTTTTGCTCTAAGCAAGTTAACTTTTTCTATAGTCTCGATTAGTCTAATAAAAATTAATTATGCTTTGCAAATAAGTTATATCATTGCATGTTATTTTTAATTGTTCATTCATGCATATTGAGTAGTTTTTCTGTTGGAAAAATTAAGCAAACACTTAGGGCCCATAAATCTAATTGTACCTAATTAATTAGCTGATTGAACTTTTGAAAACGACCAAGAGAATGTTAGGACATAATAATGTCAAGTTAATAGACCTTTGTCAAAATCATGACATATATTGATCACAATCTAATCTGAAAAACGTAGAACAAAAGCTCAATGCCAAAGATTAGGGGTTGACATTGATTTAATTGCATGGTTTTTTTTTTTTTTGGTTTTCTTTATTTTTTCCATTTAATAAGTATTTGACATCAAACACGATAGTATTCAGCAGTGGTTAAGGTACTTAACTACTATGTTCTTAATTAATATATCTTTCTCAAACTATATAGAAGATTATACTAAGGAGAGATTGACAAAATCATTGACATGGGGCTGAAATGATATTTGAAATTGGTCCCTGCTACAGTTATGTTAGGTCAAGTATTAGTTACGTAATATTTGTGTATTAGTTTCACTAACCCGCGTGATGTGCACGCGCCTACTCACTGCGATTCTGGCTGCCAATGCCGGTAAAAAAATAAATGGAAATATATTAGTTACATTATTATATATCTAACCTAATGGATTTGTTTATTTATTTGCCCTGGTAGTGGTACTATACATTGTCTTCTATAATGATAAAAAAAAATGGACCATTTTAATGGTCCTCAAGCTTATCATAGCGCTCAGCTTTTTTGAGTTATAATAATAATGACTGGTGTACCATGTCAAACAATTTAGGAATAACAAATGAGGAGTGCAAAATAAGGTGGGATGGCTAAAATGTCAAATAAGGAGGAAATTGATAAATCGTTTTATAAATAAAGAAGACTAAATAAACTGTGTGGTTTGATACATATCAACAAGAAGTATATTTTTGACTAAATAATTTTAAATAAATAAATATTGTTGTATAATTAATAGAGTGAGCTTAACGTACAAGAAGGTTGTTATCTCGTGACTTAGATATCATATGTTCAAATCCTGAAAATAGTCTCTCTGCTCGTTGGAATAAGATTGCGCACATCACCCCTCCCCAAACTCCAATAGGTAAGAGTCTCGTGCACTACACCACCGTTTTAAATATTATTGTATAGTGAATTCTTACTAATTAAATAAATATTTTTAAAGAAATAATAATAATAAAAAAAATCATCCCTTCACATTACATGTTAAATTCATCTGAAGTATATAGTTTTCTAAAAATTCTGAAGTGTTCTTGGAGTAAAAAATTTTCTTATTTTGTTTCATGAAATATTTTACGTATCTACCTTATGACCTACAATATGAATCATCTAATAAATAAATTTCTTTTTTTTTAAGAGTATCTAAAAATCTCTCAAATGTTTGTCTCTTTGCCATATAAATTACAATGTTACATCTACAAAACATTATACACAAGGAACACCGAACACATATTGTCCACGAGTATCACAACTATTCAGATCTTATAGTATAATTTTAACACAAAAGTAACCCCAAACAGAAAACAAATCCATGAAAAAAATAACCATATAGAAAAACAAAACACTAACCAACAATAATTACAATAGACCAAAATAAAAAGTTGGTTCTTTAAATATCTTATGAGATAAATATTCTATACTAATTAATTTATCTATTTTTGATAATTTTTAGGACTAAATTTATCAAATTTTGTTATCATTTCATGTTTTATATGATCGTAATAAACTTTTCAATTAGTTAACTTATAAAAGTTTTAGAGATTTACGAACCATTTGAGCTTATGATACATCTCTCTATAAATATTATATTGAAAAATATTAATTTATCATATTAGATCATATAATTCATCAATATGACATATTAGGTAATGGAATAATAATAAAATTTGATGAATTTAGTTATAAAAATTATAAAAAAAAAGAAATAAATTAAGTAACACATGGGTATTTGAGAAAAGAAAATGAGAATTAGAATTGGATTCAAAATTCTCTCTCTCAGTAGTCCAATCATCCCCTTGTAATTAAATGTCAACCGGATTCGGGTAACCGTTCCCAAATAAGCACTTATATAAATAGCTGCTATGTGACTTTGATACCAATATTGAAAATATAGAGAGCAAGTACCAAAAGAAGCAGAAGCAGAGGCTAGCTATCTCAAAGTTACAAAACCAACCATCTAAATATATACCCTAAAAAAAAATTGGTATGGCTGAGGAGTTTCATCAAGCTGGGATTTGTGGTGAAACATGGTGGAACAATCTTGGTTCGACAAGAAGCTTGTTCCCTTTGATCATGGGATCAACGTGTTCTGTGGCCGCTAATGATGCAGGGAACAACTACAGCACTAATTGGCAGAGTGATTTCATGGATTTGAAGGCATCAACAACAAGTTTAACTTGTGCTGATGATGGGGACAACAACAACAACAACAACAACTTTGTTTCTAATGGTAATATTATTACTTCTCTGGGTTTTCTTGATGATGATCACAACAACAAGGCGTGTGAATCAGATGCTAGTAATGGAACAGGGAGCATCTTGATCGATTCCACCATGCAAATGATGGGTTTTGGTTCATCCAATTGGAATCATCCGTCTCTATTGTAAGTATTTCATTTTCACAATTAATTGGATATATATATATATATATATATATATATATATATATGTTATTATATGGTCCAAATTAAGCTTTGAGAAAAAAAGAGTTCTTTCTTTTTTTTCTTAATCTTATCATAATAACTCCATGAAAGCATATATGGGTATTACTCCACTAGTGCCATACATTAATTCCATGTCCCTTATCTTTAATTATTTTTTGTTTGTTTGTTTGTTTGTTTGTGCAGTCGTTGTAATAATGGAAGAGCAGAGAACAATTTCAATTCTGTGCTACACGAAGAAACATGTCTAGACTCTTCTTGTAACAACAACTCACAACAGATCCAAAAGCCAATAATGGACCAAAATCACTTTTCAGGTGGATTCCCAATAGGAGGGTCCTATGGTTATAACAACAGCAATTCCACTAATTTGATGCAGAGCTTGTATGAACCACAGACACAGAACACAGTACTTTTCACCAACCAACCTATGTCCTACAATTCTTCATCTAGTGCAACAACAAACAACACTAGTACTCAAGCGTCACCAACATGGATGAAGCCTTCTTCTAATTCAGTGCAAGTGCCAAAGCAGCAGCAGCACCTGAATGGATTGCAATTTTCCAACAATACTCCTTTCTGGAATGCTTCTGCTGAGGCACTTCATGACATAAGAGCTGGTGTTTTCTCTTCTCCTACATCACAACCACAGTATCAGAAGCCTGTTTTTGAAGACAAGCCTCATAATGGCCCAAGTACTCTGCTAAACAAGGTAATTAATTATGAAAGATAAATATTATTTGTAGTAATTCGTGCTGTGCATTTGAATAGACATACATGAGTTATCGGTGGGTTTCAACTTCTCTCTTAATCAATGTTTAATTGACATGTAAATATGTGAGTAATTCGAATAGCACTACTTATTATGAAAATACTAGAGAGACAGAATCTATCGCAATTTTGTTACTAAAATGACGTGACATTGTTGACCATTACATAAATGAATGTGTTACTCTCTTTGGTCCATAATAATCGTCATTTTCACTTTTTAGGTACATTCATAAGTTAATGTATCTAGATTCATTTACGTATTGTATCCAAATACATTGATTTATGAATATATCCAAAAAAAAAGAAAGTGACAATTATTTTAAACCGGAAGGACTGTATCATTTTATTAAATTCATTTACCAACCATCGTGATTTATGGCAAGTATTCTGCCTAATGTCTGATTGTACATAGTATTACTGAATTAATTAATGGGGTTTTCAAAGTATATAAACAATCCGTTTTTCATAGCTTGGTAGGGCTTATGGCTTTCATTGGTATTTGTATATAGTTATTTATTTATTTATTTTAGACTAATTAAAGGGAAATAATTGATTTAATTTGCAGCTCAAGAGAGAAGAATCTCCCGACAAGGCATCAAGTGCTGCTAACAAAAGTGCTTCTGAACCAGCCTTCAAGAGGCCAAGAATTGAAACTCCATCACCATTACCTACTTTTAAGGTAGGTACCCCATAGTGTTATATGTTTTTCATCTTAAATCTACATTTGAATTTGCATAATAATACATATATAATTACACTTTAGATTTTAATAAAGTTATAACATGTGTGTATATATATGGGACAGGTTAGGAAAGAGAAGCTAGGGGACCGTATCACTGCTCTTCAGCAATTGGTATCACCTTTTGGAAAGGTGATTTTATTTTTTGGATGTTTCCTTTTACTTTTTTTTTTCTCTCCACATGCGTGGTATGAGTATATATGACAGAAAGTTTTGAAGCTTTTTTTTTTTTTTTTTAAGCATTGAAGGGTGAAAAATAACTAACCCCAGATATATATTTTGATATTTTATTTGATGATAGACGGACACAGCATCCGTTCTCCACGAAGCAATCGAGTACATCAAGTTCCTTCACGATCAAGTCAATGTATGTTGAAAAAAAACAAACCCTAATTATTTTGTTACCATGTATTAATTCTTTAAAAATGAAATGTTGCTTTTCTTTGTGTTTAAAATATATGATTTTTGTTCCTTACTTTCAGGTTTTGAGCACTCCTTATATGAAAAATGGAGCTCCCATTCACCACCAGCAGGTACTCCAAAATGTCTTTATACAAACACACACACACACATATATATTAAAAAAAGTTTAACTCTCAAGCAAAAATGTTTCGGGGATGGAGCATTAGAGATTACTTTCCCGGTCAACAAGTGTGTTTTTCAATAATCGAATCAAAGTTGTGTTCTCATCGTTACAAGGGCCAAACAACTTACCATCGGTCTAATAACTTATTGGTCAAGAAATGATAGTTTAACGATAAAAATAAACAATCTTGGGACAACTACACTTATAAGGTGTGAAGTCCATCAAAGTAAGCTAACCATAGGCCCACATCTTTATAAGTGTGGTTGTCCTGTTTTAATTGTCACCATGCATTATGGTCTTTTACTGCATCAACAAAAGTGTTAGACTTTTACTCTTATCATCTCGAAAGTCCAATAATACCTTTTTTTAGTGCATGTTTAAAAAAATCAGAGGTCACACTCCAGAATTTCTGATCATCTTAAAAGTAAACTTTTGTGACTCCATAATTAACTCTAAAGCTCCCAAATTGAAAACCACACATTGTATGAAAATTAATCTTCATTACGTACCCCACACACACATGGACATGGTGGTGGAATTTGAAATATTTGTATGTATTGTGTTTGAAGGGTGGCGGGTGTGATAATAACGTGAAGGAATCATCAGAAGGGAGAAAACAAGATTTGAGAAGCAGAGGGCTGTGTTTGGTGCCGATTTCAAGCACATTCCCGGTGGCCAGTGAGACCACTGCTGATTTCTGGACCCCTTCATTCGGAGGCACCCTCATTGGCAGGTAGTCAACTTATAAAGAAATTAAGAAGCCAATAGTCCAAAGAGACCTCTACCGGTGGAGAGAACAGAACTAATCTATCATCACATTAACTACTTTATAGAATTTATGTTATTTTGATATCAAAAGTGGACATCTAATAATAGTCATTTTGTGAGAAGCCACTTTTGATGTGAAAATAACATTATTAATATTCCAGAGGGAATATTTATTTATATGTATATTGAAGCTTAATTAGTTATAGACTTTTAATGATTAGTAGCTCCAAGTTTTAGTACTCTAATTAAGGTCACGATCATCGATGAGGGGTGGGAACAAGTGCTAAATTCAGCGGCATTAATTTGGATATTATTAGTTTATAGAGTTTTTCTTGTTATTGATATATGTTGTTGTTGTTGTTGTTAGAGATATTATATATATGGCTGAATTTAGCATATGGGGCTTGCTGGCTACCTAGCTTAAACGCCTTTTGTTCCTGCTGATCAATTTATCTTTGTATTATTTTTGTATTATTAATTAAAGGGTCTCGCACCAACTTTAATTTTGGTATTCAAGGAAAAAGAAAAAGAAAAATGAGCATCATAAAGTGGATTGTGTTGTTGTACTCTATTCATTTGATTTTGGTTTAAATTTAGTCGTTTATTATAGTTTATTTGCTGAAAATGTGGGCTAGTGGAATATTAAGTGGCTCACTTAATTGTCGCATCTCCATTTTAGGGTTTACTTCTTTTTGTTTGCTACGTGAGAGGGCACGCGAGCATGGTTTTTCAGGCACGTCTCAAATCATTTGTCTTTGGCAATGAAATTATTATGCTCCATTCTAGTTAATTGAATTTTTCAATCACGACACTTGATTGGTTTATATTGTGAAATTAGTAGTTATCATATCAATTTTGTAATTACAATCATATTTAAAATTATATTTTCTTACACATACGTAATATCGAATATCATAGTGAATCTCCAACTTACTCTCTGACAATGGCATTGATAGATTAATTCGTCTCTGACAAAATAAATTACTTTGAAGTATCTAGTATTAATAGTATAAATTAGACATTTGAGTTTAGTTACCTTGAAATCAGCTGGGAGTTCAATGTGGAGGCCTAGGCAAACTAATGACTATGACCTCCCTCAACTTATTCTATGTGGTATTCTAGAACTCAAAACTACATTAACTTCAAAAAAAATTCACAATTTAGAACTTGACGCAACTAATTTTATGAATTGTAAAAGATGATCAAGTCATCAATTCTCCTCCACACTTGACTCTTATATAGCCAAGTTTAAGGTAATTAAGGATTTCAGTGTCTAGTTTATAACAACTCTTAGACTAATTTATATTTATCATAGACCAATGTGTTTATTGATGATCTGATCAGAAACTAAGTTGTGGGTTTTCAAAATCCTCCGATTTGATCACCGTCAAAAACGATTCTAGAAAAATTGGTCCCTTGAAAGAAAAAAAATAAAATAATACAGCTTTTACTCCCAAACCATTCAAAGTATGGGACAAGTTAGACTCTCCTTAATTGCTTATGCAGTTAAACCTTTTTTAATAGACCTCATGTACATGTAATATAATCACATGATAATACGAATATATTATTCGTTCCTCTCAAATTATTTGCAAATTTATATGATTTTGAGTTACACAACAACCGAAGTCATCATATATTCAAATACTTCACTAATTGAAAACTGCATATATTCTTTTGTACATTGAAATAATTTTTTTTCTTCTTCACTTAATTCTTTCACATGTAAAGCTCATATAATGACAAAAGGATCAACGACGGGGGGCTAAATAAACAGTT
The DNA here is from genome assembly GCA_003254905.1 of Nissolia schottii. Lineage (NCBI taxonomy): Eukaryota > Viridiplantae > Streptophyta > Magnoliopsida > Fabales > Fabaceae > Nissolia > Nissolia schottii. The sequence continues at coordinate 40,172 of QANU01053167.1, forward strand.
GAGTAATTATCAAAGTAGAAATAAGCTTGAAGCTGAAGAATCAGTGTGTGAGAGTGACAAATCATGAAAAAGTACCACTTTAGTTACTAAAAATCTAATTATTAGTATCACTTGCTTATCATTTTCATTTTTTTTTTCTTTTACTTTTTGGATTACTTCAAGCATCTCTGGATGATGATCATTACCACTCTCTCTATGGAGTACCTTGTCCGTGGATATATCAAATCCTTTTTTCCCCCCTCTTCATAAAAGTAGATAAATACATAAAAAGGAATTTCATAAAGTAGGACAGAAAAAAAAAAAAAAAAAGACAAGAAGCATCATTGTGATGTTAATAAAGTATATATGTGTATTATAATCAATTATGACTCTTCTTACACAACCTACTTTTTGATACGAATTAGCTAGCTTTCCTCTTTTTTTCTTGTTTTGGCTAATCAATAGCACAGCTCGTGTTTCTATGTCTTTAAATGCAAGTTCTTATTCCATCTTGAAAAGGTTATTTAATTCCTTCTCTTTTGTTCTTCATGCATCCATTGACCCACGCCAAAATACGGCTAAAAAATTGTTTGAAAGAACATTGATGATTTGATTTGATGTATGTGTAGCAATGTGAGATTCTTATTAGCTGGGGATGACATGTATCTATCTATTTGAGATAACATTTGTACCCATTTTAGTGTTGTACAAGTTGCATTTATACGTTTGACCTAAATGTGCAATGTTCCTGAATATTGATTTGGAAAGGACAGGACACAAGGATTATACTAGACTTAAGCATATATAATGTTATATATAGTTGACGTTGATTGTTATTCCCAAAGTTATAATAATAATAATAATAATTAAGAAGTAAAATGACACATGAGGAATATTGTTGATGTCATTGTATGCCAAACTTGAGGCTAAAAACAAAGATAAACTCTATTGGAATGAACACTAGGTTCTTTAATTATCGTGGTTAATTAGCATAGCCTAATAGGATATTAAAAGTTGATTAGGTATATATATGTCGATTTTGTGTTGGGCCTTGATTATATATATTAATATGCACTAAATTTGGGCATGGCTAATTGTGGAAAGAACATGGAGTTGAAGGACTACTTCATGAGCTTAGTTTGGGTATGACTCTCGTAGAAAGTCATGCATGTATATAGTTGATGTTTTTATATGAATACAAAATGTTTAAAGTTAATGCTCTAAACTATCATGCTCCTGACGAGATTGGCGTCATGCATGTATGTGCATGTGTATGTTTAAATTTTAAGTTGGTGAATGGTGACGCACCCAAATTAAAGTATATCGCAAGGTTATTAAACATGAAATAAGTAAAGTAATTAATGGTTGAGTAAGTAAAGCATCCTTAATTCCAATTTATCTTCTTGGTGCAAGTGTAGTTGATTAGTTGTAAAACTGCTACACCAATATGTTTTGTTTGTCTTAGTTTTTTTTTTTTTTAACGAAAAATTCCAATCTTCTTGGTGCAATTATAGTTGGATTAGCTGAATTTTTTTTTTAAAAAGAAATTGTTAAGTCAAACGTCTCATACATAAAGGAGAAATGTTATTTGATCATAAAAATTCGACCTCTTATAAACATTTGAGAGAGAGAGAGAGAGACTAAAACCTTGTATGTATCTTTGTTCAGTCTAATTTAAATTTTTTTGGTTGATCACCATTTGTTTTAATATGGTTTAGAATAAAGCACAGATAAGACGAAAGCCCAGTTTAATGGAGGCCCTATTTTTTGTGTTTTTGGTTACAAGGGCCCATTTGTTCATTCCGTAGAGCATGCTTGCTGTTAAGTAACTGGGCTTTTTTAAATTGTCTATTATTTCAACCCAATAAGATCTTAAATAATTAGCATTAATGATATTCGAGTACAAAAAAATAGACATTCCTAGATCAAAACAAAAAGGCATAATGAAATTTCCGTGAACTAAATAAGTAAGACATGAAGATATCCGTATGCTACTTCTATAATTATTCTTTTTATATACTAGTCATGATATTCGTATCTTGTTAATACTTTTATTACTGTTTAAAAGTAAAGTCACTAACATTTTAAAAAAATAATAATTAGTAGCACAAAATAATTAACTATTATATTAAAATAAAGACAAGTTATTAGCTCTGAAAAATGTAGAAGTTGTGTAACATTACTGTCTATTGAACTTGCCACTTGCAAAGTTTTGTCAAATCTGATTGTATTGCGTGCGTATAGCCAATAATTTTCCTGTTCTTACTTTGTTTTTTCTATTTACATTGTATCGAGAGACATGGGATGGAAGAGTTGAACATAGGGGTGGGAATAGGCCAGGTGGCCTGTCAGGGCGTTTACTTAAAAATACTCATATGCTTACTATAAAAAATATAAACCCATTTGCCTTCCAACGGGGTTTGAACCCATGACCTTCCCCACACCAAATAACACGATAACCACTAGACCAATATTACTTTTTATATCCTTTTATGTAATTATATTTATTAATTACATTTTATTATTTTAATTTTACTAAGTCTTTTTAAATTAAGTAACCCTAGAAATTAGAATCCCTATATCTCTCAAACATCATTCACCCTCAACCAGGTTTTTTTGTATTTGTGCTTTATGTGATTTTTTTGATTTCACGACCACCCGTGAAAAGCCCTAATTTATTTGTATTTGTGCTTTATGTGGGTATTGTTAGGAATTAGGATGTGCCAATTTTTCTAAAAAACTGTAACTTACAGTCAGACACAATTAATTAATATTGTGTTGAGAATTAATGTATTGTGTTGAGAATAATTTGTTTATTTGATATTTTGATATTATTTGTCTTGTATGTTTTGGACGTAGATCGTATTTGGATATTATTGGTATTGTAAGATGATTGATTATTATTGTTGAATTTTATTTTATTGAGTGTGTAACAGGCCGTAATGATAGGCCATAATAATAGGCCACAATAACATGCCGTGAAATGTTATTTTATTGAATGTGTAACAGGCCGCATTAACAGGCCGTAATAACAGGCCTCAATAACAGGCCAAAGTAGTAACTTTTTTTTAATTATAAAAAAATCAGGCAGGCCTGTCAGGCTACAGGCTAGGCCAGGCTTCCCAAACAGGCTAGACTAGTCTAAAAAAAAGCCTATAACAGTTAACAGGCTAGGCCCAGGCCAGAAATTTACGAAACAGGCCTGGCCTGTTAAGGGTTTAGGGTTCAATGTCGAATTTGATCCATTAATATCTTCTGTTTTTAAACTTGGGTCAAATTATTTATTTGTGTTTAGTCATATTTTATAAATGTGATTAAAAATATTTTTAAATGTGTAATTAATTACGTCAAAAACATTATCCCCATTTTTTTTTCTCTTCCACCTTGTATCAGCCGCTTTACTCTATTCTAAAACATCAATTTACTTTTAATTTTTTCCTTATCAACCTCAAGCAACAAAGTCTAGCTAGTTAAATAGCACAAAATCAAATGCTTTAAATTCTTTCCTTCATCTTACTACTATGTTATTATTTGGGTGGTCAAAATTAAAAATTGACAATAATCCTTGATTTAAATAAATTGATGACAGATAGTAATATCATGTACTTGTTCTAAGTTCTAACGTGGTGTGGGATTAAATTTCTCCAAGTCAATAGTCTTTGACTAATTCGGGTCGACCCGGGTCGCGCATCTAGTTATGGCGGGTGAGTCTCTCAGCGGGGATAACTGCGTACACAAGGTCTCGAACTCGGGACCTAGCTTAAGCGATACCAAGCCGCTTACCACTTGGACCAACTCTCGTTGGTTAAAATTCATTGTTATTGATAATAAGATCTTTTGAATAGTCACAACAATTGGAATTCAATATGAAGTGTATAAATTTATTCTCACTCTTTTTTCTTCTTTTGCTACAAACAGTAACATGTTATTCTGTATGATAACATTAAAATATCATAAAAATGGAATCAGTGAGATGATGAAGAAGCCTTGAGCTTCTTGGCAATGGAAGCAAAGTACTTGCCCTGATGGAAAGCCTGAGCCAATTCCAGCTCACTAGGCTGTCTAGAGCCATCACCAGCATATGTTCCAGCACCATAGGGGGACCCACCTTTCACCTTCTCCATCTCAAACATGCCTCCTCCAAATGTGTATCCAATCGGCACAAATATCATTCCATGGTGAACTAGCTGAGTTATAGATGTCAACCTGTATCATAGCAGTAAAACTTGTAAAAATTAGAAAAAACAAAGAGTGACTATAGTTCAAAACTATTGTAGCTGCTTTTTTCTTTTTTCCCTTTCAACTTTTGAGGTTCTAAATGCTAAAAAAAAAACGTGTTAACTTGTGTGTTAACTAAAAGAAGTAAATGTTTTTAATATGATATTAGAGTGCATCGATCTTGTGTTTGATATTGGTTCACTTATTCAATCTCACAAAACATGTTTTAAATATTTAATTTTGAGTATAAGGGTTGTGTTAAATCCCTTGTCACCAAGGAATATGATCATAATAACTTTTATAATGACTTTCGAGGTTGAATCAAGACGGGAAAAATGTGACTTCATGTGAAAGAATTGCCAAAGGTACATCTTTTCACAAAAACGCAAAAATCAAACAGTTGTGTAGTTTGAGTTTCTCTTTTTAGTCTTCAAAATGTTTTATATTTTTTACGACTTTGCGAAAGAAGTAACGAAAATCCTAAATGGAAACTTTTATGAGCCTCATATGTCATGATCGTCGAATGTTGATAGTGAACACAAAATACAGAAATTCTTGGTGATATATCACTACTCACGGGGTAGTCTCTTGGCCGCCCCCTTGAGAGCCAGTGCTGTAAAAGATGCCGGCAGGCTTTCCGGCGAGGGCCTGCGTGCGCCACAGGCCACCGGTGGAGTCCATAAACGCTTTGAACTGAGCAGCCATCATCCCGAATCTTGTTGGAAAACCAAGCAGCAAGCCATCAGCCTCAGTAAGGTCATTTGGTGTGATGACCGGAACATCGCTCTTTGGTGGTGCTCCCAACTTCCCTAGCGCATCTTCAGACAGCGTCTCAGGTACCTTCATATATTATGGACATATCAGAAACAGAATTCCCTCTTTCTTCTGAATTCTAAAATCTAACAGAAGTTGTCATCTATGCTTCGTTAATTAGAGAAACTAGTGTTAATTACAAACCTGCCAGAGTTTTGCTTCAACTCCTTCCACAGAAGCAGCACCTTTTTTAATCTCTTCAGCTAGCTTCTCAACATGGCCGTAAGTGGAATAGTAACTAGAAAACGTGCAATTTGAATTTTCAATCAGATTCATTGCACAACATTACTATGATAGTCATTAATTATAAATTTAGGAGGAGGATATCACATGCTACTCTTATAGGCCTTATAATACTAATCGCTAACAACCAAAAGAGAAAAAAGGGTTATTTGAAACAGATGGAGGTTATTGACAAATAAGCTTTGCTTGAAATGTTTTAAATTTGGGCCAACAATATATAAGATGTTGTAATTAAAGAAAGATTAATATAACTTGCTTGCATTAATGCATCAACATAGGATTAGGGTGTGGAATTATGGTCTCACCAAGGACAACTATGAGCATTAACATAGTACTAGACAAGACATGATGGAATCAAAGGCAATTAGTCCTTTTAGATAAGGTGGATTCTTTGGGAGCATGCAGCTAGCTGTAACAAGTAACAACCATGAATAGTGAGTGAGGCCAGGAGGACCACCACCTCACAAAAAAGGGTTATTGCTCTCTACATCCTTATTGTTTTGGAAAATGGAGGGAGAAATGTTATTTGTACTTATTGGTTATGGGATATCGTGTTGACTCAATAGTCATCCACCGCTAGATGAGATCTTAATAAGATATGAGTCTCATTGAAATATCAACGGATAATAATGAATATAACATACAATACAAGAACCTAACATTCACATTATGATACTCAAACATGGGAAGAAAAGGTTTCTTGCCAACAAACAACTAGTCAACCCAGAATATGATCACATTTCTGTGCAAAGAATTTCTGCAATTAATTGTAACAAGATCAGAGAAACTATCAATACAAACCCTCTATACCATCAAATACCACAAGGAGAAATGATCATTTGGCTATAAAAACTTCCGTAGAGTTGACTTTCCCCGGATAAAAATTGATAAAATGGAAGACAAATAATATGCACTACAAGCATAAAATTTAAAGCATTAATACAAAGCACAGATCAAACCACTTCCCAATTCACCCATCTACAACTAATCAATCCAAAACTGGTAAGGGATTTTAATATAAAAAAACAAAATCCACCTATCAATCAATCATCACATATGAAGAAAATGAAGCAGACCCATAATTTAAATGATTAGGAAAAAAGACAGATAAATTGATGAAATAAGATAACCAATGAAATTAGAGTATAGTTCAAAACTTAGCTATCAAATCAGGTGATCCCCTGCAACAAGAAAACATAGAAGAAAAAAAAAGACAATAAAAATAATATATTTATTTATTTATTTATGAGAGAGGAAGCATGTATGGCTTACACAATGTAAACTTTGGTAGCCATTGATAGTAACTTGATATGATCTAACTCTCTATGTGAGGAAAGCAAAAAACAAATGTTGGTGTGTATGAAAAGTTGAAAGAGTAACCCCGTTTTATAGTGCCACCACGCTTTGGTGTGATAATAACTTGTTTATTTGGTCATTATTGTTTTTTTTTTTTAAATTCTAAGTCAAATGTTAAAGATTATTATTGTTTTTAAAGTTATTAAGATCGAGATATCACGTAATATTGAAAAAATAAAATAAAAACGTAAAATGTAAAATTGTAACACAATTTAAATCGTAAAATTATTTGATTTAAATGATAATAATAAAATTGATTAACCTCTTTAAACTTATAAGATTTTAATATTTAAATTGAGATTTTAACAAATTTGATTGTTGTTGCTGTGTTATTGTCTTTCTTATTGTTTTTTTTATGCTATCCTTCTTATTGTTATTTACTCCCTCCCTTTTATATTTATCATTTTTTTTATTCATAGGTTTATCTCTGAGCCAATGGATCTGAATAAAAATTTTATTTAGATACATTAAATTTAAATCAAAGGTCAACTTAAAAAATGGACAATTTATACGAATCTGTTTAGATTCATTGAATTAAAGAAGAATTTAGACAATTTATATAAAAGGAATGGAGTATAAATTTGAGAGCTTATCTTTTTGATTTAGTCCAAGTTGACGGTGGCATAGGGATGTCAAACGGGTCATTTCGACCTGTTTAGGTCTGGTTCAGTAAATCTATAGGCTTAAATAGATTGGATTTAAACGAATTTTTATTATTTATGAGTCATTTTTTATATGTTTGGTTCTTCCATTTATGTAGGTAAATGAGTTGGTTCGCGAGTTATGCATTAACGCTAAACGGGTCAATTTGACCCGCGGGTTAAATTGACTGAGCCTAAACAGACTTTTGCTATCCACGAGTTGAATTTTATACGTTTAGTCTATTCATTTAACCAGATGAACGGGCCGAACTCCTTTTAACAATCCTAATGATGCATGATTGGTGGGTCAGTTCTTAATAAAATTTTACATCATCATATGATAAACTGTGGAGTAGTTGTAGTCACGCCCATGTTCATTGTCACCTCACCTGTAAACCATTTTGTAGTTTCGTCTTATATTATTATAATTCTATGATACTGCTACATTAAGCTTGAATATTCCGAAAATTGTGCCAAGGATACTTGTATGATTTCCCCCTCTAATTCTAAACAGAGAAGTGTTATTAGTATTTATTTTTGTATGAAACATTTCTCATACTTCATTTATTATTAGATAAATTATATAATATTGTAATAGTATTTGTAATCTCATTCTAATAGTAAATATAAGGCGGGTGTCCCACATAAAATAATAACACATAACATACATGTTCTTAAATTTTGTTTGTCCCTAAGTTATTTTTTTTTCTTTCTTATAGCTATTTGGTGTCTTAAGCGAATTTGTCTTTAGTAGCTTGGCCTTTTTTTTTTCTTTTCGTGGACTGAATCTTAAATATCTTTCGTAAAATGACAAATTGGTCCCAGAAAAAGTACTGGTCATGTATCAATTATGTGATTTATTGTCCAATTCAAACCAAGTACACGTAAAAAAAATTAAAAATAAATAAGATAATTTATGTAACAGAAGGAAAAAAAAAAACTAAATGAGATAACATCTCCACACGATAATAATATAAAACTCTTTTAGTCATTTGTCTAACTATTTTAAATTTTGTAAATATTTGTGTAATAGACAATAATTTTGTAAGATAACAGTGTGTGGTGATGGGAGTCACAAGCTATTGCGTAGTAATATCTCGCATCATCTCTTAACTATGATGATGTGAGTTTGATCCTCATATATGAAAATAGAACTTTTGCTCTCAAAAAAAACAAATTAGAGTAGTTTTTTAGAATTGGTTTATACTCGTTGAATATTAAAATAGTACTATATTTTTAAATTTTAATGGTCATTATTATTCTATTTGATATTTATGTTTATTATGGTAATTTTAGATATAAATAACACGTTTAAAATATATTTACCAAACATTACTCTTATAACTTTTATTTTTTAAGAGTTACATTTTCATTTTTTTAATTAAGCAATATTATTATAACTTTTGATAATAGCTTTTAAAAAGTCAAAGACCTCAGCAGCTTTTAAAAAGCCACAGCATTACCCAACGAAGGAAAAGTTTTACTAAAATATTAACTGCAAAAATAATTAACTCTTGAAAATATTTTAAAACATGACATGGGACACAAGAATAAACATAATAATTCTTTGACCTTCCAGTTGCTTCTTTAAAGTTGTGCCCTAGAATGATGTCCTAAAATGTATTTTGTGTCTGACTCTTGGTATGCTATAAGATAATTATACGGCCTTGGTCTTCAAGCATGCAATTAAATTCAGTTTAAGAATAATCCTATGTATCCTTGTCTGTGTGTTGCATCATAGCATAGCATGACTCTTTATTACCTATGTGAACAGATCATACTGAAAATGAAAATGTGATACATTATCAACTGTGATTTGTCGCAATGAATTGAGGTGAACCCAAAAGTACTCACTCTGTATCTATTCTTCCATCTTCCATATGGAGCCCAAAAATACGCAAGCACAATAAGCAAGAGAAGTTAATGGGTTTTGCTCCACGAATGCCATGCTCCCCCTCCAAATTCCAATCATGACTAATAATAAATAGAGAGAGTACAGAGCACTCAGTAACTATTGTCCTATAAATCGAGAAAGAATTAAGAAATAACTCCTTCCTTTCACTCACGCCATACATACATTCTTTTTAATTTGTTTCCTTTTCGATTTAATTATTTCTTCTGAACATTCTACATATCTGCAATCATAGCCCTTAAATGGCTTTTGGGTGGGTCTTTAATTTGTTGGCCTTTGAGGGGATACCATTATACACCCTTTCTTCCTCTTGTTCCCATACTTCCCCAGTCACTCATAATTTTGTCCCATCGCTTCTAATTTTATTTATATTCCAAGTTTTATATGGTTCTGTTCTAGCTTATAAGGAAGTGACAGAGACAGTCCTCTAACACCACTGGTGGTAACATTACACTCAATATCCTGGCCATCCATTTACCATAAACTAATTGATTATTGTTCTTGGGCATTGTTTTCTAGAAACAAAAAGCAGAATTTCCACAGGGGAGGGACGGGACCATGTGTGCAGGGAGTACAAAGTTTGGCTTCTTCCACACACACTGCTATGGAATCAAGGTTGGGATCGACGGCCCCTAATTTATTGTGATGGCTTTACTAATTGTGCAAGTCATAGCGCGCTGAGGGATCCAATTACTAAGACCTCATGCTAAAAAGGGAAAATTTGTGTTACAAGTAAGCTCAAATTAGTATTTTTGTACAACAGATTAAAATCAAAACAAGAAACTAGTTATAACAAGATATTTAGAGTCTACATTCACAGTGTCACTTTCTTTGTGGCACACTGGAAATGTTACCATGGACCTGCTAATTAACAGTACTCTAGTTCATCAACCAAATTTGGTCTCCAAAAATATATTACAATGTAAAATTGTCACTAATTGTTTGTGTAAAATTACACAATTGTTGTGGGCTTGTGGCACTAATTTCCATTTTAACATCTAATCCTAAAGTCGTGTTTGGTTTTGGAGAAAAAATAGGGCAAAGGTGTTATATTCAACAATGATATATTGTCAATATAACCATTTCAATATTTTAGTGTTCGATATATATTTTTTAGCAGACAAATCACGTGTGAGTATTGTGAGACGTTAAAATATAATAATTCTCTCTAATGAGATTCGAACCTTCGTTCAACATGTTGTGATGGACTAACCCCTTATTACTAGATAGAACTTTAATTAGTAAATCACTCGTATTCTAGTATAAACTCTTAAAGAGAAATTACTGTATACTTAAGGAAAGTCGTGTCACTATAAATGCTTGTGGCCATACATAAATTGACATTCTTTTCAAACTAAAGGCTATAATGTAATTATGTATCTAACAAAGCGTTACGCAACCACATAATAATTTTTTTTCTTAAAAAAGTGAACATGAAGAGAGGTCAATGCTCCATAGGAGTAAGTGAGTGTCATGTGGATAAATAGAAGTGTCTATATAATTTCACTAAATTTTAAGAGAGGTAAATGTAATTTATCCTATTTATTACTGCAAGACGTTAATTATCAATGAGGTACCATACTCGATGCCAGCTGGGCTTTAAAATCTGGGTCTGCTCCTTAGAAGTGATCATGTGTTAAGCTTGGGCTTAAATTCAACTGCTTCTAGTTCTGGGCTTTCCTTCGGGTATAAAATTCCTGTACTCCGGAAGGGAAAAAACAAACTTATAAAATACTACCAAAACTACTGTATACACCTAGCATTACACTATTTAAATTTGTGCAATTCAAAATTGTAGAACTCATATTAACTCGTTGGCATGCCCTTCTGTTATGTACCCTAATAGTTCTAGCTGTAGGCATTACATACAACTTTCTTCAACAAACAAAATATGCATCTTTGCATAAAATTCAGCTAACTGAACCACGCACTCACATTTAATTTCAGTATTTTAAAGAAGTTGATATTTTTATTTAAAAAGAATGGCAGTGTTATTTAAATCCTTTTTGCATTCCATGTTCATGCATTTGTTTATTATTAAACTGGCCTATTCCTCATTTAGCTTATTTCATTGTTGGGACTTGGGATCATACATGTTGTTATGATGACTAGAGTTTGAGAATAAGGTAAAAAAGATAACGGCGTAAGGAAACCAATTTCAAATTAGACAGAGATCCAAACATGGCTAACTGGGAATAGAATAAATAAAAGAAAGTTCCCATGTCCTTTATTTTTCCTTTGTATTTTTTCTCTGTTTGGATAGAAACGAGAAAAATTATAGTTAAGAGAATCTCATTCCCCTGTGCCAGAACCACCAGACTTTCTGGAAACAATTTATATTTGCCATACAGACACAAATGAAGAAAAAAAGTTAACGGGAGAACTGGCTTTTGGGACAGGGAGACCAAATAAGAGACAAGTTCTTTTTTATAAAGAGGACAGGGCTTCCTGTTCATATATTCCATTTAAGAAACGTGCCACAATCTATTATTTTATGTTCTTTATAGCAGATTTTTAAGTGTTACGAGGGCAATGTTAATAAATTAAAAGTAAAAATATTTTTAAGTTTTTAATGTATTTAATACATTAAAAATTCAATATATATATATATATATATATATTTGTTATATTATTTTTTATAAAAAAAATAGTTGTTATATTATTTGTCATCTAATTATTTTTTATGTGCGAAAGATTTGAGATATTGAGCGCCAAATTTAACTGCTTTAACTACCATATGATTTTCCGGAAGTGGAAGTGTTTAACATCATAATTGGACAGTTATAATATGGAAACAATAGTCTTAGCCAAATCTCCGAACACAATTTAGATTACAATACTTTTTTTAACATTTAACTTAAATACCACTACTAATATGAGTATGAGGAGCTTCAGAGACAAAAAAAATATGGAGACACATCTCTTGTATCTCTTCGTTTTAAAAGTATAAAAATTAATTTAAAATTTATTTTCAAACATTTTTTTAATACTTTACTTTTTTAAATGTATAAAAATAAAGATAATTTTTAATTTTTAATTTTTAATTTTTGTCCTTATTATCTCGGTATCATTTTTAATTCTGAGATTTTTATCAAACGCTAACTAAGTATTGATCTCAATAAATACTAGTTTGAAGAATTGATCTCAATGAAATATGAATAATAATTTGAAGATTTGAACTACGAGTTTCCTAACAGCAGGGCTCACGAATCACACTATGCCCAACCATATAGCAATTCCAAATAACATTATTTAACTATTAATTAAACAAAACAAAAAATAACACCTCGAACATAAATTCTCTCTAACCAGGGAAGCATGCCAGAAGCAGAGCCATTAGAACAAGATAATGTTTAAAAATGTCAGTGAACAAAAGAAAATTCGAGGGACACAGATGAGGAGCATCATTGAGCGCACGGTTCCCAAGTTTGGCACCACTTAGATTTTGTCAGTGAAAAACGTTGCAAATGCAAAAATAATTACAACCATAATCCACCAGTAGTAGCTGCTTGCGTAGTCGAATAGAAGCACAGTTATTTATTTATTTATTTATCACTGAAAATTACAAATTTTTTCTTCTTATTTTAATTTACGAGGGCCCCAGTGCAAAACATAGTCCAAGTCAACTTTAGGCACATGAGGCGGCTCTTTCCTAATAAAATATTTTCGACCTCTATCAATCCCGTTGCCACCTTCAGTGGGTAAGGAATCAATCAGCAATTTTGAAGAAGAAAAAATTAAAGGAAACATTTTTTAAGGGAAAAAGAATCAAATATATTGAGAAAGGCACCAAATAACTGAAAAAGCACGTGTTGACCAGACCAAACTCGTGATAGATTACAGCAACCTTAACAAAAGTAAGTACTGATTTGCATCTATATTGTTCTTCACACAATCACATTCACATTAAACAACCAGTACTTACGCAAACTACTTTGTGGAGGGTGAACCTAACCAATTGCCAAAGATTACTACCACTAAGAAAAAAAATGTTACTTTGAAATGTGTGAACTCACATCTCATCTAAACGAAATTTCAATAGATGTGATGTCAATCCCAATCTAATAACAAGTGAGTCGATGTGTCTTTCCAGAAAAACACGAAAAACAATGCTATCCACTCTGTCAGTAATGCTCCTCCTAGGGAAGCAAAGCAAAGTGCTGGATGTAATTACATTGCTACCTGCCTCTTCATATCACATTAAAAAAAAGGGGGGGAAAAGAAGCTACATGCCTCTTCAACATACACAAGAGGCTCACCATGACATAAATCAGATAACCTCTCTCAAGACTCCTTCGACAAGTTAAAAGAAGCATGTATAGTAGCAAAAATATGAGGGGGTCAAAGAAAAATTCATGATGCAATTTTTTTCTACCAAATCTGACAACTGAATTTCAAGAGCATGCATGGTAGAAGTCAATAATTGCTCACCCATTTAATTCATAAACCAAAAGAATGGTAACACCTTGCATAGGTTTTGCTATATCATGAAGACATGAACACATTCTAAATATTTAATATATTTGGGAGAAACCTTAACATTACAATAGGCAAGGCATCCGCAGGTTATCTGATATACTAGAACTGGACCATATATTCGCATCGTTAATATCTACTAGCATTTACTACATGTCATGTGCACAGACCACTCACAATAAAAGATAGTAGTCGAGGCGAGTTTATTTTAATGGCCAAAAAAACAGGTGGTTGTACTACTATAGTAAGTAATGTTTTCGGACAAACTACAAACCAATTATTCATTACTCCTAGACATCTCATTTATGAGACGTAGATAATGAAAAAGGCCACTTAATTACTCATACGGATAAATCTCTCTATGCCACATGCCAACCCACCTATTCACACACATAAAGAAACGAAGCAGTACTGATCACATAATGCAGGGTGCTATACCCCAAATTTTTGTGTATTATAGGTCTTGTGATGAATTCAGAAAAAGGTAAAGAAGTAATTCACAGACTAAATCAACCCTCCCTCCTTCCCCTTCCAAGTGACCAACACATATTAATGTAAAGAGCCAATGAGACGTTTAAAAAAGTCAAACCCTTGACATAAAAGCAAAATATTAAAAAAGACATCAAAGGCAACGAACCCCTTTAAACGACAGATGCAAGCCTTAGAAGCACTCTGCATGAAAATTCCTAAATATGAAACGGCAGCCAAGCAGAAACCATTTGAACAAAAAATAAAATTGTTACAATTAAATGACGAACAACCAGTGTATTTCATGAAGGGGGAATTAATTGAAGCACAGCACCAACATTACATTCTCAAATATCAAACACCAGTTGAGACAGAACCATTCACATAGAAAGACAGTTGCTAGTTGCTACAAAATTGAAATTGAAATTTGCAATCCCAGACAATTTGAGGGTAAAAAAAAATACTCTCCCAGTCTTGCATTTCATGTTCAGCTCCAAATCACATAAGAGACAGAGACCAGCACAGAAGACGAACAACATAGAAACAAATGATGCTTGTGCTTTTGCTAGCTAATACACCAGTGTATGCATGCATTTTCAATTACGGAATAGTTTATAACTGCTCAAATTGTTCAAACTAACATAAAAAGAACTAGACATCTGCATCCAATTTCGCCATTTTCATTCAAGTACTATTATTACCCATACATATTTGACATAGCTTAAAGATAACACAACAGCAACAAAAGAGGCAAGATATTAAAGATGTCAATCCAGTAATGAAGAAATTGGCAGAACCCCATGAGAAATTTCCAAACAGTGAAAGCATTGCATTTCAAGTTCTCAAAGGTCCCAACTATAATTAAACTTTCTCCCTATAACAGCTACCAAGACAGGAGCTAGCCCCATCATATTTTTTCATTTTTATTCCAATGTACACAACATACAAAAGAACCCCTATGACAACAACAAAAATTTGATCTTCATTTTGTACAGGAGGTAGGTACCCAACAATATAGAATCAGAAAAACCAAAAAAAAAGAAAAAAAAGAGAAACCCAACTCACCTTCACAGAGGAACAACAAATCCCCTTAGTTTATCATCAAAACTGAACCTTTCCACTTCCATTTTCTAATTCCAAATACAATTCGACTCCAATCAACTCATCCCATGGTTTCCACGCAGAACCTGAACCAAACTGGAAGCATTCCTCCTCACCTTCTCATTATCATCCTCAAGCAACCCCACGCAGGTTTCCAGAACCCCTTCTTCTATGGCCTCAAGAACAGCACCTTCGCTGCCACAACAGAGAGAATTCAGAGCCAGAAGCGCGTACTGAACCCCTCTCGAGCTTCCGTTCCTCAAAACCCGGCCCAGAATCTGAACGCAGCCATGGAACCTCTCCATCTGCTCCCTCCCTTCCTTGCACTTCGCCAGAACCCCGACCACCTCCACCGCCCTCTCGAGCCCGCAGTCGGCGCTCCGCAGCAGAACGGGCACCGCCCCGCACTCCACCGCCCTCCTCCGGTTGTCGGGGAACGAGCAGAGGGCGTAGAGCGCCGTGGCGGCTTCCTTCCTCTCTCTCCCCTTGCCGCTGCGGACGAGCGACACGAGCGATTCAATCGCGCAAGGGTACGCGCCGATGGTCGCCTTGTTGACCTCGACGACGGCGAGGCTGGTGAGAGTGGTGGCCGCGACGGCGCGGCAGTCGGGGGAAGAGCAGCCGCCGTTGGATGCTATAACGGCGACGAGGCGCGCGACGACTCCCTCGGCGACGAGGCCGACCTTGTTGTGGTCGTCGAGGCTGAGATTAAGAAGGAGAGAGAGGGCCTTCTCGCGGATGTTGGCGTCGTCGTCTCCGCCTCCGCTGGCGGAGCAAGAAGAAGAAGAATCGACGCAGGAGAGCAGCGGCGGGACGATTCCGGAGTCGGTGAGGCGGCGGCGGAAGAGGGAGTCGCGCTTGGAGAGGCGGGTGAGTTGGTGGAGGGTTTCGATTTTGGAGGAGGAGGAGGAGGAGGGGGAGGTGAGGGCGGAGATTAGGGTTTCGGGTTGGGGTTTAGGAGGAGGAGAGGGAGGGTCGCGGGGGTGGGGGGGAGGGGCAAAATTGGAAATGAGGCTGCGGAGGGCGTGGTTGGGGATGAGGGAGGCGTGATCGGGGAGGGGCAGTTTGGTAATTGGGCAGGTGCGGTGGCCGGCGTCGAGCCAGCGCTGGATGGAGGAGCGGTCGAAGGTGTGGCCGGAGGAGAGGATGACGGGGTCCGACATTATCTCGAGCGAAATCGGACACTTGAAGTGCTCCGGTAGCTGAGCCGCCATTGCCTATCTCTCTCTCTCTCTCTCTCTCTCTCTCTCTCTATAGGGAGCGGGTGGAGGGAAGTGTGGTAATGACAGAGGGTTTATGAGGTTTTTGTTGTTCGAGGCCGCTGCCCTATTATGCCATTGCTCTCTCTCCCTATCATTATTCTCCTTCTCATCAAAATACATCAATACCCTTCACCTTCATTTTCAACCAAAGTTAATTAATGCTACCTTCATATTTATTGATATATATATATATATTAGAAGAAAAACAAGGGGGAGAGATATTGTAAAAAATTACTCAAATAGGTGATCACATAGCAAAGGATATTATTAAATTGTTTTCTTTCACATTTATAGGATTATTATTATTATTATTATTATAAATTAAAAATAGTCTTTCAACCAATCTTACTTAAGTCTAGTTATGTACGTCTTTACATTTTTACTTTACAAGTATCTATGTTTAAACTTAGAGCTATGTAAGCATTTAATAAATTTTCTTATAACAAAACATTTGATATGCATTAAAATATAGACAAGTTACTGAAAAATGATGCACTCATATTTTAACCATGACTAGAAGGGTAGTTGGGAGATTGCATAGAAGCGACGGTCTTTGTTCTCAATCTTCTGCAATCTTTTGTCGGTTGCTTTTGCAGAAGAAACGAGAGGGAAAGAGGGTGCCGTTTCTTTTCAAAGCCCCTCAAGTCATCATTCCATTAACTTTTTACATCTACAATGACAACCAAGGCTAACTTTGTAACTTCACTACACATTTATTGTTCCTTTTCTCTTTATTTTTCCCCCGTTTTTCAGGAAAGGGATACAACATTACTTTTAAACGGTTTAGATTATTACTACTCATCATGATTTCAACATGAATCAATTTTAAATATTTAGATTAACTATTCTATTTTTTAAAACTGCTTATAAAATAACAAAGAGATTAATAGTCTCATTGATAGATATTTTAATTGTGTACCAAGATAAAATTACTTATGATTAACTTTTTTACTTTTTAAAAATTACATTAAATGATAATTTAGTATTTAAAAAGATTATTCACGATGATTTAAACATGATACTTTAAAAATTACATTTACTAAAATTTAAGTTTAAATTTTCATATTTATCACTTAAATTTCTCACTACTAAAGCAAATCTATCGGCTTACTCGTGATTTATATTATGGTATATAGGAAGACTTTATTTCTAAAAGATATTCTACTATTCGTAATGAAAGCTTTTAAAACATTAATTTCTCATTTGATAGAATAACAAACAGGACAAAAACTCATTTGAAAATGATGGTTATATTTTAAAGTGTAAAGCATTTAGCAAATTGAATACATTTTAATATTTATAAATTATTATAAAATTGATAACCAATAACTATCTATAAGTTACACTGTATATTTATTAGTTAAAAAAAAGTTGACTCTTAAAAATCACACACACATATATATATATATAACACATTTAAATTAGAGACGGTTAAACCAACAACTTAATAACTATTTTTATATCCTGTTAAATTGTCTATTATTCGACTCTCATCTTTCTCTCGTATGCCTTAATCAAAGTACCAACAAAATATAATTAATGACATTGTAAATTTGGTTTACGTCCTCATTACAACAAAATTAAATTTGAAAAATAGTAATAATACATAGATAAAAATAGTACGCGGGAGTAGAATAGAGAAACATGAACCATCCACTTCGTTGAGGATTGAAATGACCAATGTACCCTCTAATCAAATAGTCAACATAAAGTCCAAATTAGTGAGCAAATCTCGCTCGTCGTTACACGTGTTTCGCTTGTGACACTTTTTTAGTTTACAATCACGGTGTCCACCAATAAAAAGCATTACTAATTATTTATTGATTTATAGAATTTAAAAATTTAAGGTTGTTATATACTCTATATTTGAACTTTAACATTTAGTTAAATTAGTATGAATCCTTTTTTCTCAAAACTTGTACCACTTTCAATCATATGCTTTTTTTTCTTTTTTCTTTTTTTTGGTCATTTTTTTTCTCAACCACACCTAGGATTAAACTTCTATCACTTTCAATCATATGCTTTTTCTCTTCTTCTTTTTTTTCTTTTATTTTTCTGGTCGTCATTTGCATTCCTTTCATTCTCAATCTCAATTAGCATTTCATTTAAAAAAAATTGTTCAATTAACAAAATAAATAGATGGGGTGATCTTTAGCGTGTGCTAACCGGAAAAAAAGAAGAAGATAACATTGTTAACTTTAGTAAATAAAATTTTATACGAATTGATTGTAAAATAAATCTTACAAGTGTATAAATATTTTAAGTGGCGATAGTGTGTCTAGTAATAAGAAGATTAATACACCATAAATTATTAGAAAATGTTAAGTATTTCAAAAGTCTAGTCTCACATTGGTTAGCACTCAATCTTTCTAAGTGTTTATATACCTTAATTGTTGTTGTAATGATAAAAAAGGCTTGAGAAGGGAGTTGAGCTCGCGCGCATGAGCCTAGGCCATTTAAACTTGTCAAAGTATAAATCGATAAATTTGCCCTCCGTACGCGCATAATAAAGAGCATCTCGGTCTTTTTACAAAATTATTTTTGAACATGTAACACAACAAATTATAATATTTGAACATGTTTGCCTTTTGAAAATAAGATACATGTGAAAAAAAAAATCAAGCAAAATTGTTTAACTCGTATTTATCTCATTTTATCCACTACTAAACTGAACGTTTGATTTTTGAAACATTTTTTACCATTGTGTTTTTTTTTACTTGAAAATTTACATTAATTATAATATGTTTAAACCTAAAAATTCATGCATAATCCAAATTTTTTTTCTTAGATCAATCTTAGTGACTTTGACCCTAGTATTTTGAAACTAGTAAGTATTATCCAGATTGAGAAATAAAAATGAGTGAGAACATAATGAAGTGACTATATGTTGTCACTCCTTTTTGACGAGATATTGTAAGCAAAATTAACCTTTTAAAAGAAAATCAAGAGGTCAAGAATTAAATATACACTAGCCTATGCTGGCACAATATTTGGAAAATAAATATGCTGCATGCAATACACACGATGAGGAAATATTGTTGAATATTATCAAGAGAAACCATTAAGATGTAACACTTGGTGGTTAATTATAGTCATGAAAAATTATCATGTAAAGTTACAATTGTAAGATGCATATTCAATTCTTTGTCCGAGTTAAACAAATATGTTATGGAATAAAAGAATTAAAATTTCATTACAAAGGTATTAATGAGCATAATTTGCCACACCAAAGTATAATAAGATATTTTTATCTAGAGTCATGCTACACGTACACAAAAAAAATATACACCATACATACACTCTATACTTATATATATAAAGTTTGTGCTTTAATGCATGTAATGTTTGTACACTTAATTAAGTATAATTGAGAATATCATCTATAAGTTTGTAATGTTTTGTACACTCATGAAAATAAAGTTTATACATTATTAATGATGTATGTATGAGTGTATAAAATTAAGTGTACATGTAACAGTTTTATTTTATCTAGCACGGCAAAAGAATACAAAGAATATCAGAATAGAGATGCCCTTATTCCAAGGGCATTGCAACATGTCTAAATCAGGACAAAGGGTTTCTTCTATGTGAGAAAAGAAAAGTATGTTTCCAATTGTATGATTGTATCAGGTATCGAGAATTCCGTTCATATTGCCAAGAATGTGTTTAATCTTGAAAATGACATGTCTCACAAATATATAGAAAGAGTTACAAAATTAGAGGTATATATGATATGATCTGAGGATATATGAGTATGACTCAGCATCGAAGTACCTAGCAAGTTTTTTTTTTTTTTTTTTTTCAATATGTTTTCGTGTCACAATTTTGTGACCTCAATGTTACAGTTCAATTCTATGATTGAACATTATAAGATGAAATCATTTCCTTTTCCCTGCAAAAGCAGACTTTGCCGCGGTTTGTTCTTTTCCTATTTCTTCTTTTCGCCCCTGGTTAATTAGGATAACTATTTTTTTTTTGGTCAATAACAATAATTAATGTTGAAAGAAAGATTCAGCCCAATCTAAAGGTACAAGATGTCTTTGGGCTTAATGAATGTTGAAAATGTACTTAGAGGTAAATTAAAAATGCAGAAATTAAACTCAAATCATTACAGTGCAGCAGGTGAATTAATCCATTTAGCTATAATCATTTGCTTTTCAAATTTAAGAGATTTATTTGAGATCAATTTCACGTATTTATGATAAATAATAAAAACAGATTATAATCATAAATAGGGGAGGAACAGATTATAAGCAAAAGCTTTTTAGCATTATAAATTAATTGCAATCTTTGTTAATTTTCTTAAAACTTATTATTTTATTATTGCATCCTCGATAAGTAACTTAATCAAATAATTAAATATTATCATTTATATTACTATTAAAATTAATTATTTTTATAATTAATTTATTTTAATGACGTGAGTACAGATATGTCTAAACTAAACTCATTTGAACACAGTGCATTGAATGATGAATGTGGAGTTAATAGTAGTTAATATTTTGCATACAACAATTCTACACAACTAAAACGCTATTGTCAATTACTAATGCTTTTTTTTTTTAGTAAAAATACATAATGGCGATTAAATTAAATGTAGTGATAGGACTCGGTTGCTTAGCCAGCAATTATCAATTTAGTATATACTTAAATATTGCAGACTAAAAGCTCTTAATATTGGCTAATATATTTTTTTTCCTTATGCATCTCGTGATGAACAAGTGGAGGCATGCCCTGCCCACATTGTCTCAATTTTAAAGGGTAAAAGAGACATCAACTTGATGGGGGTCTCCTTTTAACAAACTCATGCGTAGGCAGATCCAAGCACACTCGTGTTTTTGCAACCCCTCATGATTATACATAAATCATAGTCCATCACACACACACACATCAACAACTTGTTCAAAATTTCCTATTCTTGTGTAAAACCAATTCCAGGAACAGATTGAATGTTTTCCTCAAATTGAAATGGAACAAGTTAGTGGAGCAGTAGCTAGTAGAGGCCAAACCCCACAATTAATACGCACCAAGTGCCAGCGCGAGAGAGTATCCATATCAATCCATAGACAAAAGTGTTGAATGAGCATTATCTTCAAGAAATAATTATGCCATTTGGATTTATCTTGTCCAAAACACCGTGTCGACACTTATGTTATTTATTCTTAAATGAGACTTTAATAAAATTTACCTCATATTACAATTCAATTTCAATAGTAAATAACATGTGAATAACACAATTATTTTATGAGTACAAACAAGGTTTCTTAATAATAATATTAGTAAGAAGAAAGGAAAGGGACATTGCCCTAGCAAGCAAACAAAAGTGAAGGGCACGAAGCTCCGTACAATCATAGAGCGGCAGCTGTGAAGAAAATGATGGAGTTAGAAAAACTGTTTCATATAAGCCTCAACTGAAAAAGATTGTGCAAACATTTGTTTGAAACATTGAATGGATGAGAATGGTCCTCAAATCTCTGCCTCTAAGACCAAGCTTAATATTTCAAAAGAAGAAGAAGAAAAAAAATTTAATATTGGGGGTTATGATTAATTTGTTTGTATTTGTCATATAGGAAGGGAACGTGATTCATGAGAAGGGCCAAGTGCCATGTGTATACCCGTGAAAGGGAATTAATTTAGCTTTTTTTATCTTATATTATAATTATAATTATAATTTAAGACTAATATATCTTGTATTGTGACATTTCAGTATTTAAATAGGAAAAATTGGTCAATTTCTTTAGGCGAAAATTCATTAGACTAGTACAATGATTGATCCCCTGCATTAATAGATGAACAATGATGGTCCAATTTTTATAGTTGTACGTAGCTAGTGAGTGTTTTGGAAAAATACACGTAGCTTCATCTTTTTCGAAGGTTAATTTCATCTTTTGTACTCTGATTATATTTGTAAATTAAGAATTTTTACAATCTTCTGATTTGTGTTATTGAAGCTTCAGAAGCTAATAAGCTTCTGGTTGGATAGGGATGCAACCATCCATATATATATATATGGACCACTTGGTTTGAGTGTCTATCTTAATATAGAGAGGGTCCCGTCCACACGTGGGTCTCCAGCTTTGGATCTAGGCTTTAAGGTTTCAGTATCTATCTAAATAATTGAGTTGAGTCACTTGTGGGTCTCTAGCATTGAGTATTGATTTTAGGGTTTTTTTCCCCCTCCGTATATTTTCTTGAGATTGGATTTTCTCATGTAACTAATTTTACATATATCAAAATTATGTATAATTTGTTATCATTCATTAATAAGATGAAATTTATACATAACATATATGAGGGAAAAAAAAAGTAATAATAAGAGATTAAACATAATATCATGAAAAAAAAAAGGTTATTATATAAATTTTGTAATTCTCTTTTCATATATACACATGCTATATTCATTAGTAAGATTTTCCCCTTCTTTTAGAATACCTAAAAATTCTTCAAAATGAATAGTTGATTTGCCTTCCCTCTTACCTAAATCATATCTACCCACTATTCACGGTAGCATCCATAACTCTAAAATATCTTCATTGCATATTTGTCACTTTTGACTTTTAAGTGCATAAAAAATTAAGTTAATAATGCACTTAAAAGCAAAAAAAAAATGACAAGTATAGACAAACAAAAAAAAAGCACAATACTATAAATACTAACTTTTTATGTGGGGGAAGATTTGCTCCATTTCCTAAAGTAAGAACAACTTCGAATAGGGATGGAATATTGAGGACACTCTCATATTTACATACTCACTTCAATAATTTTTAAATTTTGAAAGGAGATTAGTAGTTGCTGGCGGTGAACACCTTCTAAAAGATTAAAAAAAAATATTAAAAAATAATTCCAATTTGGATATACACTTTTTTTAGTTCGAAATATACACTTAAACTACAACAGCAGAAAAAGATCGACCTAGTTTCCCTTTTTTTTTTGGGGTCATTGATTGACCTAGTTTCTTTGCTTATGGACTTTTATGGCCATTATCCTATTTTGGGCTGAAACTCCAAGCCCAGGAATTATCCTAAACCCACTGCGGTGCCACATGCAGATCAAAACCCTAAAGTAAAAACATTAAATTTATTCTCATGACCAAAAAATAATTATTTATGACAAAATAAATAAATTTATTGACAACCCTCCCCCCCTAAATTCAAACACGCAGTGAGACTCGATTTGATAATGTTGTGACTTTAAAGAGTTCTTAAACGCTTTGGCTCTTTAAAGGTTTCCAAAAGTTGTTTTTGAATAACTATAGTAATATTATTTAATAAAAGAATGAAAAAATAACTCTTAATAAGTAGAAGCTATAGAAGTAATATTTTGTAAACATATGTTAAATGTGTTATTTATATTTAAAATTACTAAAATAAATATAAACATTAAATAGAATAATAATGATATTGAAAATCTAATGTTATATTAATTTTTTTTAATGTTTATAGAGCAATAATCAACTCTAAAAAGCTGGTCATGAGAGCTTCTAAAAGCATAAATAACTTTTAAAAGTCAACAACAAAACATCTCGAAAAATACAAAAAAAATTGACTTATATTTTTTTTAGAGCAAAAATATTGTCTCAAAAAGCTACACCAAACCAACCTTAACCGCTTAACTGCCTATGTTATAAATTGTGAAGTACTTTATTTTAATATATTACAGTTTTTAAGCTTACGATAGTAGTTTCTTCAAGTCACGACAATGGTTACAACTTATGACAAATAAATTAATAAAAAATGTTTTCCAATTTAATTTCTCACAAATCACATTTCGCAATTTAGTCTCAACCCCCTTCATAGAGGGTTTAAATTAGTTTAAGTTCCATAAATGAATGGTTTAAATTTCAAGATTAACATTGAATCAGAATAAATATAGAATAAAAATGTCTAAGCACGATTCTCATTATCAATTTAATTTTAAATCATAATACAGGATTTCATGCTTATTCACTACGTAATAGTACGAGACAAATACTTGCATGCTCATGAAACACATTTAATACGTGATCTATGAGCATTATTCACCATTAATTTATATCTTTTGTTTATATTTTTTAAATACGTTAAATTTAAATCAATAGTTGATAATGCTCCTAAAATACGTATTAAATATGTTAATGAGCTTCTCACAGTGTAGGGGCCAGTTCCTAACGACCTTCCATTAAAGTGACAGTTATGTCATTGGAGCTAGAGTCGTTGAGTCTACCAATTGATGATGAATCTGTCTCTGAGAAACATCTCTCTGAATATAGTCCTGGTCTTTCAGGCTGTGGCAGCATTACACTCTTACTGTCCAACATTACAAGTACATCTGACATTGTTGGCCTATCTTCTGGATGCTGTTGAACACATAAAAGGCCTACTTGTATATGCCTTTGAGCTTCTGAGGTTGGAAATTGATTATCAAGCAAAGGATCCATCAGCTCCAAGGCCTTGCCTTCATTCCAAAGCTTCCATGCCTACCACATAAGGCATAGTTCAAAGTCATTCATATAATGAGAGATTACCATTTTGAAATTTGATTTCATTTACTAACTCCAGTCCCCTTTATTTGAGAGTAAATCTTTAAATTTGTCCTTATCCACTTTATTATAGAGTAAATTTTCAAACTCATCCTTAACTTTAACAGTATCAATCAAGTTCATTCCCAATCTTTTGAAAATAACAAATTTGTCCTAAGGTTGTTGTCTGTACATCAAATTTGTACTTGACATCAAGGGTCCATTTAGGGATGAATTTGATGAACAGGGTGTCAAATTTATAGACAAATTTGATGTACGGATGTTAATTTGGGGTCAAATTTGTTATTTTTCAAATCTCAGAAACAAAGTTGGCTGATGTTGCTAATGTTAGGGGGCGAATTTGAAGGTTTAGGGTAAACTAAAATTAGTAATAAGTTAATTCTTATAATAATGACAAATGACATAAATCACTTTTACCGAAAGTGATGGATATAAGAAAATAGAAAAAGAAAAAGAGATACTTATTCACTATTATTTATACTCACATGGCCTAAGAGATTTAGTTTGTGATCCGGGTGAAAAAATCCCTTGTTTTTCTTGCCGCTCAATAGCTCCAATAGTAAAACTCCAAAGCTAAAGACATCTGATTTAAAAGAGAATGTTCCCTTTATTGCATACTCCGGTGACATATACCCACTGTAACAAATTGCAAAAAAAGATTATAATATAAACTATTTTTAGCAGCAAAATTTAGAAGAAGAAAAAATGTGAAAAGGGTTAAGTCATGTAATGTGTCTTTAGTGCATACTAGGTTCCAACCACTCTCTTGGTCTTTGCTTCAGTTTGATCTCCACCAAACATTCTTGCCATTCCGAAGTCAGAAATCTTTGGTGTCATTTCCATATCTAAGAGGACATTGCTTGCTTTCAAGTCTCTATGAACTATTCTTAATCTTGAATCTCTGTGAAGGTATAAAAGTCCCCTAGCAATGCCGATAATGATGTCAAGCCTCTTTTGGCAATTGAGGACAAAACGTTTGGTTTCATCTGATTCAAAACATTGCATGAATTAAAACAACATACTATGATGTCAAACAATTTTTGTGCATATTTAAATAATCGGAGGCAGATTTTGGGACAGAATTGATTCTAGGACTTCCTAACTGAAATTCAAAGTCTCTATATAATTATGGAATAATAATCGAGAGACCAACCAAATAACAAGGAGTCCAAGCTTCTGTTTGGCATGTATTCGTAGACCAGCATTTTATCTTCTCCATGAATGCAGCAACCGAGAAGCTTCGCAAGATTTCGATGCTGAAGTTGTGAAATCATAATGACCTCATTCTTGAATTCTTGCAGGCCTTGTCCTAAACTCTCTGAGAGCCTCTTCACTGCTATTTCTTCTCCTGATGGTAGTTCACCCTAAAATAGTTCCAACATATTGTCATCATTGTTATAATAAATGGTTGTCGTTGAGCATTGTTTGAAATTTCATTTTTTTTCTTCATGATTAAGGGTAAAGAGCAGTACTAGTAATTTTACCTTGTATACACAGCCAAATCCACCTTCGCCAATCTTGTTGTAAACAGAGAAATTCCGAGTGGCGGCTTCGATGATGGAAAGATCAAACAATGGGAGTTCAAATTCATTCCTCTTACACTCGCTCCTAGCCCTGCCATCACTAAATTGAATATCTATCTTTTCAACTGCTAACAGAAGTAAGAATCAAATTATTAATCAGTCGTACTAGTAATGAAAAAAGAGACCATAGTACAAAAAAAGTACACAAGATCTTATGATGAGAGATATATATATACCTCCATTTCTTCTCCATATCTTAATTATCAACCATAATGTTAAGACAACAGCTATTGAAGCTACCGACACAGCCGCAGGAAGCAGTATGAGTTTCTTCCTTTTGTTTCTGTCAGCATTTGTATCTAACATGACAAAGAAAGAGATTACAACATAACATACATTGATTATTGAGAAAGAATATAACAGCATATATAATTTACCTTTTAATATTCTTACCTACTAGTTCTGAAGCTGGAACTCTAACATATAGGTCTTGGCCATAAACAGGAACCTCTCTAATATCAAACAAATCTCCAAACCAAGTAATGCAGCCTTTGCCGCTAGCATTTACATCTAGTTTAGCATAAGCAACACAAGAGCAATTCTTCAAGCATTGTTCCTCGCAGTCGCGAATGTTGATGCTATAATTTGTGTGAAAATCTGCAGAATCTGGCAGTTTCAGCCCTGTGAACTTGTCAAATGCATCACCATTGCTGCAAAAATGTGAGTCTTTCCTAGCACATCCACCTGACCAACGGAGCATTCTCCAATCACGCGGCTCTCTAGGCTCAAACCCCTCCAAACACTTGCAAATCGGGGAACTTGTGATGTCGCAATCAGCGTAAGCGCCACAAAGGCCATAGTGATCACATTTGTCGCCTTGAACTGTGAACTCAGAAATCCAACTGGAACCATGATCATTCCACGACAAGTGCCGAACCAAACCAGAACTGCTAAGCACAAATCTTGAGACCATGTTGTCCTTAGCCTCATAAGAGTAAGAAACCTCGTCAGAATTGAAGACAAATACCGGCTTGAAAACCGGGTTACCACTCAGAACAGGATCAGACTTGAACTGTGTTCCATACCATGGTCCACTCCTGAAGACCTTCTTGCTACCCTTTTGGAGAAAAAGCTGAGGGAGGCCGCGCCGGTCCACGCTATAGGTGTATTCGCCCGAAGAAGGATCAGAAGGAGTCTTCCAAGAAGTTAAGTGTATGTTCAATCCAGTTTTGAAGTTCCAACCAAGCCTCATTCCTGGTAACAATGTGTCAGATGGATAATCAAAACTCTGCCACAAAGTTCCTTCAGATTCCTTCAGAACCAAGTTTCCATTGTCTAGAAGATTTGCCACTGGATTCCTTGCAGTTTTTGAGGAATCTGAAGACCATACAACAGTTCCTGTGTGGCTGAGGAGTATGAGATTGCCATCATTGCTGAATGTTAAGGATCCACCACGATGAACTAGTGGCTTGTCTCTATTTGCAACCCAGATAACTGTTCTCTTTGGAATTTGTTTGTACCATATTCCAAGGTATGTGTGAGTGGAGTTATCCGGAGTGAAGAAACCGAGCTCAAATTTTTGGGAAGGCGAGACTAGTGTCTTGTTGCCAGTTATGGTTTGTGGTGCAGTTATGCTATCATCTCCTTTCAAAACTGTTGGGAAAATTGATATCATGGAGAAACACGTTGCAAGAAATGAAAGGGTGAACTTTGTTTTCTCCATGAGTGTTGTTTTGATCCTTTCATGTTGCTGCTTAAAAACAAAGAGAAAATATCATATGTGTTCTGTTTTTAGCATCACTGTTCCCAAATTCTAGAAGTTGATGAGTCTTGTGAGTTTAATTGACTCACTAAATTATGCAAAAGAATTGTTGCAATTTGGAGTAGGTGTAGTGTCCCTCCTTGGCGGGGTCCTGTTTTCTTTTTGACTAGTTAACCTAAAAACTCTTGGCTTTTCTCAATGAATCAATGTTTGACATAAAAATATAAGATGCGGTTCGCATAAAAATAAATAAATTATCTCAATGTATTATAATTATTTTAAAAAATTAATATATTTTATTTTAATGCCCTAATCCACTCGTTGTGTATTGCGTCTCTCAATTTAAAATATAAACCACACACACAAACAAAACGAGGGCACTTATATCCACTTATCCGACACAAATACGACAACCTCCAATAAGTATATATGCTTCCTTCACTTTTCTTTTTTTTTTTTGGTAACTTTTTTTTTCTTTCATTTTTTATAACACCGTGGCATAATTATTGAAACTAGAAATTTAAGATCAACCGTCATTTAAATATTTTACAGCCATGTATGTGTATATATAGAAATAAGAGTTGCATTATTTGTATTTATTTGCATATGAGATATTGTACCAACACACATATTTATTATTAGACAAGATTTTAATAGAGTTTATACCTCAAAGAAATTTCATTTAATAATAAACATGTGTATGTTAATACGATATTCTACCCATAAATAAATACAAATAACATTTTTTTTTATATATAATGATAGTGAACAATGCTAAGAAAGAAGACCCTAAAGAAAAATTTAATGGTACATTTTTATCTTTAAAAATTAATATGATGTTACATTTCAACATTTAAGAACTTATTTAATGTCAGAAATCTTTTAAGAACTTGATTGGTGTGACGCAAATTTTCATGGACCAAAATGTGTGTGTTTACTCTTAATACAATGAAGGCTTGTGATATGAAATTGTCCTGGTGAAATTATTATTAGGCTGTTTAATTTTGTGTTAACTTGTCATGTAACGTCAAATTTAGTTCATCAGCCTCAACAAAACTAGCTTCTATTGGTGAGGTAACTGTGACCCTATAATGATTAAATTAACAACATCGAAGCCAAAATTGAGGAGTAGGAAAGAAGGAACGTAGTTTTAAATTTCAAACCACAAAGCCAATCTTAATCGAGGGGAGGCTTTGCATTTTTTATAATCACTCTCCAATAACTAAATATTATATTGTAATGTAATGTCACATGTGTGAGTGAGAGACTCTTCGTCAATGAGTGCTGGTAGATGTTGACAGTGCCAAATACTTTTTACCTAACTCTTAAAGCAAAGACAAATTATAATTGAACAGCTGGTTTCTAAATAATAGAATGTTTAAAGTCTCGATATCACATTCTAAGCTTGTATGTTTCCCCCTCTTTCTCCGAATCTGCGGTTTAGATTTCTAGTAGTAATATTTATAGGATGGGCCAGAAACGTTAGAAATTTGGGGGATATTGTATGCGTTTTTCTTGGTTTGCGTCAAACATGAACTTTATATGTACGCAGCATGTGATGTTACACTCAATCAATAGCATGTATTTATGAAATGACTGTATTCCCAACAAAGTATAATTACTTTTATGTTAACTAGTAGGCCTTAACAACCACTTCATCGATAAAAATATGATGAGAAATTTTGAAATAAGAAATCTGGAATCCAAAATCCAAAAAAAAAAAAAAAACACTTGAAATAACCAATTGCACATGTGTAATCTAAGACAATAGGTAGTTTCATTTTGTAGGTAGATTATGGGCTTGTCAGTAGTCAAATTGAAATGTAAAGTTATATTATAGTGTTTCATAATAATAATATCATAAGAGCGTGAAGAAAATAAATGTATTGACAAATATGGAAAGTTATTTTGGACACCAAACAAAAGTTAAGGGGTTCCCTTTGATTAATGGGATACATAATAACTTTGGTTAAATGCAATTATTAAAGAAGTATTCATTTTTCAAAAAATTTTGACCGACTATAACCTTAAAAAATCTTGTTGCACCTTAACGGATTTTGGGCCATTAACCTCTAAGTCAGCCCATCAGATTTTGGGCTGGGCTCTCTGTCAGCCCACCTTTCCCCTGTTGCGGACAAAGACAATCGTTCCTTTTTGTTTAGTCACTGATACGTTCACCATTTCATTGTTTTTTGCTGTGATTTCTCGTCCTTTATCTTAGAAACTTAATCTCACCTCCTGATGATGCTTGCAAATTTATATGACCAAAATAAAAATGAGACTAGTTTCATATTCATTTTATTGATTTCCATGGCTTCACTAGATTATATATACTTTGTGACTTTAATAAAAGAATATATACTTTGCGATAACTCAATATATTTTTTTAAACAACAAATAATCTATTAGATTTTGTGAGAAATTAATAAACTAAGTATGCCAAAATAATATTATATGCCATGTATTTCAAACTAGTTAGGAAACTATGGTTGACATCTTATGCTAGAGTCATTCATTATGTTAGGAAGTTGTCATTCATGTTTGTCATGCTTTGTCTCCTATATTTAATGTGGTTGTTGTAACTAAGTACTATTTTATTTACCTTGTATTAGTTATAAAGGCTTAAGAGAGATGCATAAGCTTAAACGAAGTGTGCTTGTATCACAGCAAGAGTTGTATGTGCAAGTGAATGAATAAAAGTTTCTTCTTCCTATATCTTGTTTGGCGATGTTTTTGCAAAAATGCTACATGTACACCTACTCATACATACACCATTAATAATGCACAAATTTTATTCTCATGAGTGCACAACTACTATAAACTTATAGATGATATTCTCAATTATACTTAAGTGCACAAACATTACACGCATCAAAACACAAACTTTATGTATATAAGCATAAGGTGTATGTATGATGTATATTTTTTGGTGTACGTGTAGCAGGACTCATGCTTTTGTAAGCGCAAAAAAGAAAAGAATTGTTCTGTTCCAGTGATGTAATGACACGTGGTGCATTATAATTTTGTGAGTCTGTGGAAGAAGAGAGAATTGCAAAGTATAAAGAAAGGGAATAATGTCAACACATTATTTTCCTTGACACATTACTTCACATGATGTTTTCTCATTCTCTCCAATCCATAGAGAATAATACTTTCTTGTTATCTATAAATCAGGTAATTTTGATAGAGGCCAGGCCAGACCACGGTGTTGCCTGAGGTAATGTTATCAAGCAACAGAGAACATTCAGGTGAGAGGAAGATGGATTTTAATACCACAACAAGCGCTACAGATTACTTGTTCAAACAAACTCGGAGAAGGAGGCTTCGGATCCATGAATTTGTGAAGAATTATAATTTCAATTCTATATGATATGCTAAAGACAAAAATTAGAATTAAGAGGTTCAATGTCAATTCCTAGACGCCTAATGCTAGCTTGTAGTTAAGACTAACACTGACATGAGTAAATGTGGCAGGGCCAAGAAATTGCTGTGAAAAGGCTCTCAAAGCGTTCAGGAATTCAAGAATGAGGTCAGATCGATCGCCAAGCTCCAGCACCGAAATCTCGTGCGTGAGAATGATGGGAACATGGAAAATAACAGCCTTGATTCTATTTTATTTGGTAACTTATTTAAA
The DNA here is from genome assembly GCA_003254905.1 of Nissolia schottii. Classification (NCBI taxonomy): domain Eukaryota; kingdom Viridiplantae; phylum Streptophyta; class Magnoliopsida; order Fabales; family Fabaceae; genus Nissolia; species Nissolia schottii. The sequence goes on from QANU01053167.1 coordinate 72,078, forward strand.
CATTATGCAGCATTCGTCTTCAAAAAGTTATCAATGTTTCTTTGCAAAAAAATTTCAAATTATTGACATCTACCATCGAAAACTGTTTGCAGACGAAGCAAACAGATCCTTACTGGACTGGCCAATTCGCTTCAACATTATATGTGGAATCTCCAGAGGGCTTCTTTATCTCCACCATGACTCCAGGCTTGAAATTATCCACAGAGATCTCAAGGCAAGCAATATTCTACTCGATCGACAAATGAATCCAAAGATATCAGATTTTGGTATTGCTAGAAGAATCTTTGGCAATGACCAAACACAAGCAAATACACTCAGAGTCGTTGGAACATAGTGACTAGTACTATCCATAATAACACCTTATTTTTAAATTAAGTATCATGCTCATTAATTAATCTCATATATTCTTACATGCAGTGGCTATATGTCACCTGAGTATGCAATGGGAGGATACTTTTCAGTTAAATCTGATGTTTTCAGTTTTGGAGTCCTTGTACTAGAGATCATAAACCTTCTTGTACATGTAAGTTAAAATGCTACCTTTTCTAAAGTGGTAATCTTTTGTTAAACATTCATTATATAATTTATATTAAAAGTTTATTGTGAATTGTGATCATATATGCATGGAGGCTATGGAGAGAAGGGAATAATGCACTTGAGCTAACAGATTCATCATTTGCTGATTCATATTCAGCATCAGAAGTTCTAAGATGCATACATGCTGGCCTAATATGTGTCCAAGAAAGAGCACAAGATAGAGCAACAATGTCTTCTGTGGTGTTGATGTTGAGTAATGAAACTGCATCAATGCCACGGCCTAAACACCCTGGTTTTGTTCTTGGAAGGAGTCCTAGTGAAACTGGTTCTTCTTCAGTTAGGCAAGAAGAATCACACACCATAAATCAAGTCACAGTTACAGTAGTAAATGGCAGATAATTAAGAATGGCATGATACTCTAAGGATTTACCTGAAGAGTGGTGCTTATTCTTAAATTCTTAACTAGTGTTTCTAGGATACTTATTCAATTTTGTTATTAATTTCAATTGTATTAATAGATAATATTTGAATTGTATATATACACACAAGGTTGAGTCATTATGGAGTAATCTCTTGCAACATTAGTTTTATTTATTTATTTATTTTACACAGACTCGAACTCAAAATCTTATTTAAGAAAAATAAGTATTAAACTACTTTAATCATCTAAGCATTGATAACTGAGTATATTTTTTGCGCGTTTGGAAAAACAATGCAAATTCTAGTTCAAAATTAGGATATTGGTCAAATATAAACAAATGAGGTTAAGAATTATTTGTACTTAATTTAAAGTGTACTTAATTTGTACTAAATACATCTTTTAAAGACGTATAACCAAATCAGGTTAAGAATTATTGATGTTTTAATGTAAAAAGGGGGGTTAAGAAGTACTACTTGCACACTAATGTGAGAAAAGGTGAAGTTAACTGCCATTGGATCATTTATATACTGCATTGTGTATATATTTCATTAGACGATTTAGGGGTGATTAACATCTCGCTTTCCCGCTTCATAAAAGATCGCACATTAAATGGTTCAAACTTCAAATCCAATAGACAAATTTTGTTGTACACTTATAATTCTTTTGTGATTGCAAACACGGTTTGATTCACTAGGTCAACATGATGAATCTTAGTTTAAGTATCATATATCTGTATGATTATAATAATTTCAAATGACTATCAATTAATTATAAGTATATTTTCTTTTCGCTTCAAATTATTTTGACAATATCTAGTAAATTACTCATATTAGCACAATAGACATTATTTATCTTCCAATTTAAAATCCGTGTTGATTGCATCAGCCCCCTATGGAGGAAAGAAATAAGGTTGACCTTTGACGGGATGACACAAAAGATGGCTTTTCAAACCATTTATTTAGTATTACAGAAATTTCTTACAAGAAAACCTTCATTTTCTTTCAGTAATATTTACAATATTCTTCACCTGTCGCTTCTTGTTATCACCATTTGTTGGCTAAATATTAAAAAAAATCTCCATTCCAAGGGAAAACTGCCAAATCCAATGGTGTTTGAAACTTTGACCGTGCCACTTACCTGCTCCCTGCATAGTGGATACAGTCTCTTTATTTTTGGTATGTAAAAATGCCAAAAATGTAGCAGCAACTTTGAGAACATTGAAATTGGCTTTCACATTTGATCAAGAGAAGAGAGTGAGTATGAACGAAGTTCTCATTGTTGTATTTGCTTGTGTATCACTCCTCCATAGAATTTCATATGCAGTTGATACCTTGACTCCAACGTATTCCATCAAAGATGGCCAAGAACTCATTTCTGCAGGACAAGTTTTCTCTCTAGGATTCTTCAGCCCAGGAAGCTCCAAAAGCCGCTACCTAGGGATATCGTACAAGAACATCATGCCTCAGACTCTTGTTTGGGTTGCAAATAGAGAGAAACCACTGAATGATTCAAGTGGTATGTTTAGAATTGGTGCTGATGGGAATATTGTGCTTGTTGATGGAGCAAACAACACTGTATGGTTCACAAATCAATCAAGGGAAGAAATTCAAGATCCTGTTGCATAGTTATTAGATTCTAGTAACTTGGTTTTGATGGACAGCAATTCTGATAGTATTATATGGCAGAGTTTTGATTATCCAACAGATACCATGATACCGGGATTGAAAATTGGTTGGGATAAGAAATCAGGCATTGAAAGATATTTGACTTCTTGGAAGAATGATAATGATCCCTCTGCTGGAGACTATACCTATAGCTTTGATCACACAGTTTTCTCAGTTGGTGATCCGGAATGGATCGAGTATCAAGTTCAGAAGTGGGATTTGGGATGGCGGTCGTTTCAATTCGGATGATTGGACATCATTTAGTGCAGTCACAGCCTTCAGGCCACAACTTTCAGTATCAAACAATGAGGTTGTATACTGGGATGAGCCTGGAGATGAATTGTCAAGGTTTGTGATGAGGGATGATGGAATGCTCGAAAGATATTTATGGGAAAACGGAAGTCTTGGTGGAGGAGATTGTATGAGGCAAGAAAAGATATCTGTGATAACTATGGATTCTGTGGAATGAATGGAATTTGCAATACTAATGAAGTGCCTGTTTACTGTGATTGTTTGAAAGGCTTCAAGCCAAAATCGCAGCAAGAATGGGATGCTTTTAATAGGTCCGGCGGGTGTGTCAGGAAAATGCCGTTAAACTGCAGCATGCGAGGTGACAGCTTCCAGAAACTAAGCTGGGTGAAATTGCCCATGTTGCTGCAATTCTGGACAAGTAACAGCATGACTCTTGAAGAATGCGAGGCGGCATGCTTGAAGAACTGTTCTTGCACTTCTTATGCCAATTCTGCTATGGATGGAGGGCCGCATGGCTGCTTGCTATGGTTTGGAGACTTGGTTGACATGAGGCTGCTCATCAGTGAAGATAGTCCACAGCTGGATCTTTATGTAAGGTTAGCCACTTCAGATATAGGTATGCGCCGTTTCTGCTTTAGTGTGGCATGTAATGTAACTTTCACAACATGTCTTTGCATTAGTACTTCAGAAATCTCTTCACCATTTTAGGTTTATGATCATGTTTTTTCATCAAAATCTCATAAACATAATCTGAAGTGTTTGACATGACTCAATTTTCTCTAGGAAAAACAACAATGTAACAAACAAAATAGAGACAAATTTGTCAGAACACCTGCTTTTTAAGACATTGTATTCTTGATTAGGTGTTTATTTTATATGTATATCTGCATCCTTTTTGAAGAAGTGTATGCTAAAGCTATAATGCCTGCTTGATTATTGTGAAGAATCCACTGGTAAAGCTAGTAAAAGGAGAAAGACTGCACTGATTGTTTCAGCATCTTTGGCACTGCTTCTATTGTGCATTTTTACCATTTTCTACCTTTATAAGAAGTCCCTGAAACGAAGGACCAGTACCGATTCGGGTAAGATTCTTACTGCTTAAGTAACACAACTTGTTTGTGATCTGACTAAATAGCTTATCATATGAGTAGGCAGAGACTTTGTATATATCTGTAAACAAAACTTACAAGAACTCAATGCAATGGTTGAGTAAGTTTAGCTGTGATAGTCTCAAACCATGTAAAAAATTGTTTTAGTTGCAGGACATAGAACTCAGAATGAGGATCAAACATCGCCTCTTTATGATATAGATACCATTTTAGCTGCTACAAACCATTTTTCTCTTGAGAACAAGATTGGGGAAGGGGGTTTTGGCCCTGTGTACAAGGTATTTCCTCTTCTATATGCACAAGCAATATGGACAAAGAACTGAATTTTTATTTTATTTTTTCCTCATCAATGTATTTGTTCCCATTGAAAATCAGGTAAATTGGCTCAAGGACAAGAAATAGCTGTGAAAAGGCTATCGAAAACCTCAAAACAAGGCATCTCAGAGTTTATGAATGAAGTTGGATTGGTAGCCAAACTTCAACACCGTAATCTTGTGCGTGTTTTGGGCGGGTGCACTCAAGGAGAAGAAAGAATGTTGGTCTATGAATACATGCCAAATGGAAGTTTGAACTATTTCATTTTTGGTGAGGCAACCAATGCGCATATATATATATATAAAAGCCTTACTTGCAAGTACCAACTTGGAAAAGCTCTGCTAGCATATCATCCGTTGTGCTAGTTTTTTTCTTTTGTTTTGCATAACTTGTATAATGGCTAAGTGAGTTTTCTTTGACCTTCCTCAGATTCCACACAAGGAAAAATTTTGAGGTGGAGGAAACTATATGAAATAATCATGGGGATTGCTCGAGGACTACTTTATCTTCATCAAGATTCAAAACTAACCATCATTCATAGGGATCTAAAAACTAGTAACATTCTACTTGATAGTGAATTGAACCCCAAAATCTCTGATTTTGGTGTGGCGCATATCTTTGAAGGAGATCATTCTGCAGTAACAACCAACAGAATTGTTGGGACCGTGTAAGTTATATGATGAATTACCGAGATACTTTCATGTTACATAACTTCTTGATAGGTGAAAGTATAAAGTTTTACAAAATAAAAATCATGCTGTTTGCTAATAATGTGCAATAGTTATATGTCCCCTGAGTATGCAGTAAATGGTCTTCTTTCCCTCAAGTCTGATGTATTTAGCTTTGGAGTTATAGTGTTAAGAGATATTAAGTGGCATAAAAAATGGTACCTTCAACCATCCAAATCATCACCATAATCTGTTGGGGCAGGTAACCAAATCCAACCACATTAAATGCAATGTTAGATTTACTTTGAAATCTACTCCTCCATTTTTCCTTGTTATTTGTTAACTAGTATTAACTTTTCCTAATCTTATCTAGGCATGGATATTATGGAAAGAGGGACAAGCAGAGGAATTCATGGATGTTAATTTGGACCTTACAACTGTACCGTCTGAGCTACTAAGGTGCCTGCAAATCGGTCTCTTGTGCGTGCAAAATTTCGCAGAAGATAGACCAACTATGTCTTCTGTGGTTTTCATGCTGGGCAATGAAAGTATTGCACTTGCTCAGCCAAAGAAGCCTGGCTTCTTTGAAGAAGACTCAGAGTTTCATGAGTCCAGTGAAGACTATTTTAGCAGCAATGCTATGACCATTACCCTTTTGGAAGCTAGAACTTAGTAACTAACTTGAAGTATCCAACGCAATTTTTCTCTTCCAATAGTTTGGCCTAATAGTTTGTGTGCAATGTAAATGCATTATGTAAAGGCTTAGCATAGTAACTTCATTTTCTGAGTTATTGGGAAACATCATCATAATCTAAGCCAAAAGGCTGTATTTTTCACTATATTGTTATGAAATAATTGGATATTTGTTCAATCAACAGTGAAATTGATATCAGTTTCCTTTTAGTTCATCAACTCTTCAACTGGTAGATAAGAGATAACCATGTCAGTGTATAATGAAACTAGTGGTCAACAACAGAAAGTAGCTTAAATAATGTAGTATTTTCTTTTCCTTCAATGAAGGCATCTCTTGCATCTTACACCAAAACTAGATCAAAGTAGATCTCAAAGAAGCCGCAACTATAAGAGGAAGGAAGATTTACAGAAAAAAATTTGCTTGTTTGAGCGAATATACAAATATCTTAAATTATGTCATACTTATTTCACTACCTAGCATCTAGCATTGTGACTGTGACTCGGTTCACACTATATGATTCGTCGTGCTTACTTGAAGAAGAATCAGTCTCCGGAGGTTTCCTTCCTAGCGAAAACCCAGGGTTTCTAGGTTGTGGCAGTAATGCAGATTCACTGCTCAGCATTAAGACCACTGAAGACATTGTTGGCCTATCTTCTGCGCGCTCTTGGACACATAAGAGCCCAACATGTATGCATCTAAGAACTTCAGATGTTGAATATGAATCGCCAACTGATGAATCAATCAGTTGTAATGCACTTCCTTCATTCCACTGCCTCCATGCCTGCAAGAAAGCACAGTCAATTATTTCTTGGAAGAAGATGTTTTCAAGTATTACTCTAATTAAGGAAGCTCTTTCACTTACATGTCCCAGAAGATTCAAGTCGTCGTTGGTGTAATAGAACCCTCTATTCTTCTTTCCAGTTATGATCTCCAGCGTTAGAACTCCAAAGCTAAATACATCAGATTTCACCGAGAAGTTCCCGTCCATAGCATATTCAGGAGACATATAGCCACTGCACATTAGAAAAAATAATAAGAATGTCGCCATATTTGGTCTTCTAGGGAGCACTATGGTGAGACATTGTGGCATACTCACTATGTTCCAACAACTCTCAATGTATTTGCCTCTGTCTGATCTTTGCCAAAAATCCTAGCCATCCCAAAATCTGATATCTTTGGGATCATTTCACTATCAAGTAGAATGTTGCTTGCCTTGAGATCCCTATGGATAATCCTAAATCTTGAATCTTGGTGCAGATAAAGAAGCCCTCTAGCTATCCCACATATAATGTTGAAACGCCTTTTCCAATTTAACATGGATCTTTTGGCTGTGTCTGGAACATTAATTATTATTAATATATAAAGTACTAGAATAAGCAAAACATGTCTAGAAACAAAAACAAAAATGCCTTTTTAAGATACAAAATTTTGAAACAACTCACCAAACAAAATGGAATCGAGGCTTCTATTTTCCATATACTCATACACCAGCATCTTCTCATCCATCTCAACACAGCAACCAAGCAATCGAACAAGATTCCGGTGTTGGAGCTTGACAATTAACTTGACCTCATTCTTAAATTCCTCAACTCCTTGCCCAGAGTTTCTTGATAACCTCTTCACAGCGATTTCTTGCCCTTCAATCAAACTGCCCTGATATAGTCACAATCAATCATGTTAGGATAGGTGCGTTTATGGATGCTTTGTGATTTTGAGTTGTGATTCCTACCCTGTAAACACTACCAAAGCCACCTTGTCCAAGTTTATTTGCTTCGGCGAAGTTGTTTGTAGCCATTGTTAAGGTATTGAAATCAAACATCGGCAACTCAAGGTCATCCATGTTCCTTTCACCTGTGTGACCTCTATTACTTGAACTCCGCACCTCACTCATTAGCAGATCTTGACTTCTTTGGAGGCTCCCTGGTTTAGTAGTGACAAGGATCAAAACATTTTATCATGAAGCACAAACTGCATATATACAATAGGGAATTCATATGAGGGACACTATGCATTACCTCTCTCTCTTTTTCTACTCCTCTTCCTTAAGAAACAGATGGTACCCAATCCCAAAACTATAACAACTACACTAAGTGCGAGGCCTACATTCTGAGCTGTATGATTTTTCTTGTGAGAGCCACCAGCAGAATCTGTGTCACATGAGAAAGACAAAATCTTTTAGTCCAGATATCAATTTGATTCTTTTTTTCTAGCCATTGAAAGGTACTGTTTTCTAGCATTAAGACTTGCAATTGCAAAGTAAATGATGACTCGGCATGGGAAATTTAAATTGTCAAAACTAAGTTACAATTCCACTGAACCAATTAAGAAGGAACCTACAAGCTCATAACTAAAATATGCAATCATTAATTACTGTGTACAAAGGAACATTCATGATTTATGCATAAGAGATCATGTGCCAAGTTAGCAATAGAGTTGCACTTCAAAGGCCAAGAGAAGGAATGCAATCAAATTGGCTCAGTTTCCGGCCATATAATTTCTTTTGCCCTTCTTGAACATCAAATACATTTACTACAACAAGTCTTAGAGAATTTCTTTTGTTTTGAATTTGATACACTCTCCCGGTTGAGGCAGTCATGCAACCTCCAACTTTACATTCGCATGTTCTTTGTTGCCTTATTTCTCCTTCCTTTCCCCATCCCTAGTATTAATGTAACTTTCTAAGTCCCACCACAGACATAGACGCGATGCTGATGCCATGGTGGTGGCTGATATTCATTCACCAAACCCTTCTCCTTTTGAGCTTTTAACACACCTAAATCCCACCTACTCTTGGCAACTTTGTATTGGTCCCACGACCACAAGAGAGGAAAGATTGAATCCTTTTTACACCCTAATCTAACCTCTATTTTGGTTTCCGAATTCAAACCCAATATGAACACGTATATATAGTTTGAGCTAGTTGTGATGTAACCTTTTTAAAGAAGTTAATTAAATAAACAAAGATGTATCAAGTCATGCAATTGTAATAACTCTATACTTACATAATCAACATGACTATTTGGCTCCCGTCAAAGAAAAAAAAAAATTTAGCTACTTTCCTACACGACTATGATTTTTATTTTTTTTTTTTACTTAAATATGTTTCGGGTTCCTAACAAACTTTTTATAGTTGATTTAGGTCTTCAAATTTTTTTTTTGTTTTTATCTAAATATATTAAAAATATTTGGTTTTGACCCCTAATATATATAAATGATTTGGTTTTAGTTTTTGTCACTAACGATACTCTGTTAATTGTTAATGCGGCAGATAAAGTATTGCGCCAACAGTATTATGTGAACAAAATAACTGTACATGACCTATAATCTAGCCAAAACTCAACCCATGATTTGGGGACATATTTGAGGCAAATAACAAGTAACATGTTAGTTTGGGCCTTATAACATGTCGAGTTAGTTTATTTTATTCATATGATATTATTGATAAAATAATTTGTTAGTCATGTCAAACGTTAAGAGCCCAATTGATGATAAGGACTAAAACCAAATATTATAATATAATTGAAAAAAAAAAAAAATAGGGACCTACAAAAATTTTCGTGAAGTCGAAACATATTTAAGTCTAGAATTATGATCGGAAATTATACATCTGTTTAGAGCGATATTTTTGGGTCAAGGAGATAAATGGGAATGTGTGAATGAAAACGAAGAGAGGCCCAAGAAAAACTGGATTGTCAAAAAGGTCGGCCCACAACATAGAATTAAAGAAGCGGTCATTTAATTAAAATTCCCGCGGGCCCATGTGAGTGTCAATCACTAAGGCAGGCAGAAAGTAAGTGGGGCCAGCAGAAAGCAACTTTAATGAGGGTAAGTAGGGCAATGCGACTTGCGCACACCCTTTCTTCCCAAGTCATAAAACGGGAAGCTGGATCATAGATAGTCAAGGTTGCAGAAAATTGCAAAACAATTTGTGAGTATTATCCGTCATATGATGTGCACAAACTAGATGTGATAATTGCTTCATGTAGGTAGGTATGCTCTAATGTGACAAGTGCAGAAAGAAGCAAGCAAAAAAGGGGTACCTAAATCAGAAGCAGCCAATCTGACGTAGAGATCCTGCCCTCCCTGAGGGTAGTCCCTTATATCCAAAAGGTCACCAACCCACATGACGCACCCACTCGCTCCACGGGTCACATAAATGCTGGCATAGCCAGTGCACGAACAGTTGCCCTTACACAAAACCCCGCACTCCTCAATCCCCATGCTCCTGTTCACGAACACCGAGCTCGTCTCCGGAAGCTTCACGTTCCGCACGTGCAAGAAACCGTCGCTCGCACACTCCAACCCCGTGCTCCTCACGCACCCGTCAGAGCCGTCCCTCAAGCCCCACGCCAGCTGGTTCCTTGGCCTGAACCCGCTCATACAGGTACAAACCGGAGACGCGTTTGAGTCGCACACTCCGTAGGGCCCGCACGCCTTGTAATCATCGCATTGGTCCTTAGGCGCGTACCAGAACTTGTTCCACATCTTACTGTTCTGTATCCACGTCAGCCTTTGGAGCTCACCATCAGAGTCCGATGTAACGGTTAGCCTCGACAAAAGTGAGCGGTTACCGATTGTGAAAGAGTAGAACACCCCACGCTGGTCCTGAGTAAAAGTGAACACGATAGAATCCGTTTCGGGCTCCATCTCCGGTACGCCGCTGAATCGGTCGCCGTTCCACGGGCCGCTTCGGTATATGATTCTGTCGTCGTTTCGGAGGAAAATCTCCGGTAAGCCGCGAGGGTCCATCTTGAAGGAGTAATCGCCGGTGGAAGGGTCGATTCCGGTGACCTTCCACGAGGTCAGGTGCTTCTCTTTGCCTGTTTCGAAGTCCAAACCGAGCTTCATTCCCGGTAGCAGAGTGTCCGTAGGGTAATCGAAGCTCTGCCATAGGTAATTGTTTTCGTTATCGTTTGATTCTCGGAGGACGAGGTTGCCGGAATCGAGGAGCTGGAGGATTGGGGTTTTCGCGGCGGTTTGGTTGGAGGACCATGCCTGGGAACCGGAGGAGTTCACGAGGACGATGTTTCCATTGTCTCCGATTTTGAGGAATCCTGCCGAGGTGTCGATTGGGTTGTCTCTGTTTGCGACCCAGACTATTGTTCTGGAGGCGATGTTGTTGTACCATATGCCGAGGTAGTAGTTGGAGTTGGAGCCGGTGAAGAAGCCGAGGACGAAGGTTTGTTTCTGGGATATGAGGGTCTGGTTGGTTCTGAGGATTTGTGTTGCGGTTATTGTGTCTACTGCAGAGGTTGTTGGAGTTGTTGTGAGGAGAGCGATGAAGGAGAACCAAAGGAGGAGGCTAAGGTTAGGGTAGGAGAATGGCATGTTTGAACAAGTGTTTTTGGTTTCTTCATGTGAAAGACAGAGTTTTAGTAGAGAGGAGAGGAGAGGAGAGGAAGAAAGAAAAGAGCAATTTGACCCCGGCACTCATTCCCCTCTTTTGTAAATTTTTTTGCTTTGGTTTGTTTCTCTTATGAACATGGCTTCCCCCAAATTTGAAAATCACAGGAGTCCCATTATTTCAACATCAGAAGCGAATATTTTCTCTTTCTTTTCTTTTCTTTTCTTATTATTTCATTTTCTGTACTGATACTAATTAAGGGAGGTAATATATGTTAAGATTTTATTATATTTTAAGAGGAGATAAATTTCTACTTTATTTTATACATGGTTATTTAATGATGTATTTTTGCAAGTAAAAATAGTTAAATCATACATATTACTTTAAAAGTATCTCAAATAATAACACATAATTTAACAATAATGCATGTAAAAGAAAAATTAGACGTTAATATAAAATATAGACGTATATGAAATGATATGATTAAATGATCGTTCCATAAATTTATTTTAAGAGAAATTCTTTTGTCTAATACAGATAAAAAAAAATTATGCTCAATGTCACATCTCTACCTTTGATTATTTTCTCTCTATTGCCTTTTTGTAATTCAACTATATTGTAGAAAAACTTTACTCGGGATAACAATTAAACTCATAAATAAAACTAACAGCAAGCATGCCTTTCAACGAGCTTTCGGTCTAAAGCCGTGATTGGATGGCACAATTCAATACTAAAAATAATACAATTATTTGAAGATTTCTAGTCAATTATGGTACAATAATTTTTATTTGGTGCTACTTTTATAAGAAAATAGTATACAGTCCAAACTTTGCTGTGATAATATGTTATTATTTTTTAATTATTGAATAGATAAATAATTAAAAAAATTTCTAACAAATTTTAATAATTATCCTTACTGCAAAGTTTAACTTACTTTATTCATAGATATAAATCTTGACATGGTATAAAAATTATTATGATTAAGAGATCAAGAATTCAATTATTGCCGATCCTCATTTTAAACAAAATTATTCACGCAACAAACATACATTTCTTGACACGTCATTCATTTATTAGTAATGTTATAAATTGTCAAGTGTTATTTATAGAGATAATTACAAAGATAATTAAACAAAATAGTTAAAAGACTTTAACATTTCTCTTTGAATTATGCTATATATTATAACAATAATTTTAGATAATTTTTAAATAATCACACCCACAAAAATGTGAATTTTGCCGTGTTGCAGTCTACCATAGCCGCCATAATACGCAATTAACTAATCTAACTGTTAGGTCACCAAAATTCGCAGCATAGGGAGAAGTGAATCATGACTAAGAATTCGCATGTTACCAAAGGGTTTATATTAGGATTACATATAGATATGACACAAAGAAACAGAAAGAACCATTAATGGATGCAAACAAAATGATGAAAAGGAGAAAAAAATTCGAAGAAAACCCAAATTAACTTGTAGGCTAGCTACCAATTCAAGAATATTAATGTAGTTTCGTCCTAATAAAATACTACTATACATGGTTTCGTTTTATATATTTTATTTTAGAAAAAAGTATTTAGTTTATCTATTACATCAAAATCTTATTTAGTCAGTTGTTACGACCGGATTAACTACAACCCTGTCAACTACGTTATCATTAACTAATGACCGATTGTTAAGTTTACGTAATTAAAATTCATAAAATAATTACGTGGTCTGTACTCTGGACAATATATTACGTATTTTGAAACAACCAATCTCATTTTGATACTTTGGGGCTAGTTTCTAGATCCTCATGACGAAAAAGTTGTAGACTTGACCATTCCAGGAAGGAATATTAATACGCAGAATCCAAACATGCATGGAACACAGATAAATGATGATCAAAAAGGTTCCTGAAATTTATAAAATGGAATGTAGAACAAGAAAAGAGTGAACCTCCCAGAAAGAAGAAGCCAGGGGAAGTTCTATCCATATCGTAGACCGAAATTATGAAAATAATGGAGATAAAAACATATTTAAAAGAAAATATGAAATCATAAAATTTAAAATTATTTTTGTATTAATATAATTTTTTAATTATTTTTTATATATCTAAAGAGGAGGAGTAGAGAAGACATATGTGGAGACAATTTTTAAGTAAATTTCTTTTCTTTTAAAACAAAGAAATGCGTCTCTACTATCTCGTATGTTTTATCTTAAAACGCTTATCAAACATTATCTTAATTATTTAAGATATTGTACATATGAACGTTAACATATTGAACCAACCTACAATTCTAAAAACTAAAGAGAACATACTAATTTCAGATATTTGGGAAAAAAAAATAAGAGCATACAATACCAAAAAAACTAAAGCGACCATACTAATTTCAGATATTTGAAGGAAAAAAAAACATACAATGCTAAAAAAATTAAAGATACCATACTATTTTTAGATATTTGTAAAAAAAAAATAATTAAAATAGTTGATAGATTATTCGAGTAAAAGAATTTAGGCTAAATTTCTGGATGAGGAAGTTCCCCTCAACCTAAATATTTAACCACAAAATAATAGTAATAATAAAGCTAGTTTGGTGACTTAGATGAACCTCTTCCTTCGGATTTTGAGAATGGATTTTTTCATGTTTTTTTACATGATAAGGATATGTGCGATCTCACATCATCAATTGAAGAAGAAAAACCCATGTCTAATATAAACAAGTAACAAATTGATGATATGAGATTATACATAATCTTGTCATGCGAAAAAAAAACATGAGAAGCTTGGAGATCATTAAAGTAGACATGTTTCTCTTAACAAAGTCTTCTCTATACATACTACTATGAATCGAACTCCTAACCAAATACTTAAGGAACTTAATCATCTGCCAATTGTGCAGAGCTTTGTTGGAAGTTACAAATTGATATATATACAATATAAATGGACTCAAATTCAAGGGTACAATATCACATTTTCAATTCCATAGAGTCAAAAGTTGAAGATAAAAGGAAAATCAATGAGCCAAATGGCAGACCCTTTTTGAGGGTGAAGGAGAAGTGCAACCAAAACTGACACAATGGGCAGCATCAACCAAATGGTTCTATCTATCTTCCTACCACCATTGTGCATGTCAAATCATTTGAAACATCAAGGCAATCCATATGAAATTCTTTGTCCTCAGATCTCCTCATGGAAGTAATCAAAGGTTGTGCAGGCAAGGGAAGAGTTGTTGCCCCACTTTCCAGCATCAACACCACAGTGGACATGTTTGGTCTCTGAGCTGCTGAATCTTGCACACATAGCATCCCTATGTGTATGCATCTCAAAGCTTTATTTTTAGGGCTAGAATCACGAATGCAAGGATCAACAAGCTCCATTGCTCTGTGTTCATTCCAAAGATTCCACGCCTACATCCATTCCGTCATAAAACATTAACTTTTAGCACTTCAATTAGCTTACTAAGAAATAATGTTTGGAAAAAATTACTACTATTCTGCTAAATTGTTTCTGCAGAAACATTAAAGTTTCCATAATAAATAAAAAAATTTAAAATGCTAATTTTGTCAAAGATTCTAGCAACTTCTAAAGAAGATTATGTAGAATAGGAGTTACTCACATATCCGATGAGACTCGAGTCATCTGAGTGACGAAAGCTAGTGTTCTTGCGACCATTCACAATCTCTAGTAATAACACACCAAAACTATATACATCAGATTTCACTGAAAATAGACCTTCCATCGCGTATTCCGGGGCCATATAGCCACTGCAGTACAAATACAAAAGAGAGATATTGAGATTAGTCTAGTCCAAGTAAGAATCTACAAGTGGTTGAATCAGCATACAAGCAAAATCGAAGCATTACTTACTATGTACCAACCACTCTAGTTGTATTAGCTTCATTCTGGTTTCCGCCAAATATCCTAGCCAAGCCAAAGTCGGAGATTTTTGGGTTCATGTTTTCATCCAACAAAATGTTACTTGCTTTTAGATCTCGATGAATTATTCTTAGTCGTGAATCTCGGTGCAAATAAAGTAGTCCTCTTGCAATGCCTTCAATGATTTCATAGCGTCTTGCCCAGTCTAGTTTTTGTTGCTCAACTGGATCTGTAATGTTGTTCACCGAAAAGAACAGAATTGTTAATAAAATGTGCTGATAATCATTATTCATACTGAATAAAATGCAAAAGGAAATAGGCAGGGTAGGGTCAATGTGAGGAAACATACCAAATAAAAAGCAATCCAAGCTTTTGTTCGGCATGTATTCATATACCAGCAACTTCTCTTCCCCTTGAATAGAACAACCCATTAGTCTAACCAGGTTTCTATGTTGCAGTTTGGCTATCAGCATCATTTCATTCTTGAACTCCTCTAAACCTTGGCCGGAGCTTCGTGAAAGCCTCTTGACAGCTATTTCTTCTCCGCTTGGAAGCTTTCCCTGTTTAAATGCCATAAAATAATTCTTATTAGACTTTAGAAGCCTTTTATTTCTAAAAGATAGGATTAACAGAAACATTTTTTACCTTGTAGACAGGACCAAAGCCCCCTTCGCCGAGCTTATTTTTTGCTGAGAAATTGTCTGTGGCTACTGAAATGCAGGTAAAATTGAAAAGTGGAAGTTCTGGTCCACTTAGTTGATTCCCTTCGAAACCAAGCTCAGCTGATGCTGAAAATTCTGCGGACATGTCTCTACTCTTGCTTGCATCAAAGACTGGTATAACATCACTATCCTTGCAACATGAAGCTGAGGAAACTGTAGGCAAAACTAGAAAGAAAAAAGAGAAGCATATTGAAGTTAATATGGAAAAGAGTATTTTATACCTTTGTTCATCAAAGAGAGGGAAAGAAAAAGGGATTTAGGGGGATGAATATTTCACCTTGTAGTTTCCCCCTGAACATCCATGCCACCCATATAAAGATTCCTATGCAGATTAACCCGGCCGCAGCAGCAGCTGATGCTATCACAATCTTGTTCTTTTTCCCTCCATTATCTGTATTTTAAGACATTGAAGTCATATGCGTGTAATTAGAAGCTGGCCATCATAAAAGCCAATTATGTCCTACTCATAGACAGTAAAATTCAAACAAGAAAAGAAAAGTAGCTTGCATACATGGAGAATTGAGGCCAATGGAAGGATAAAGAGGGACTGGCTCTTTACCTTACCTAAATCAGAGGCGGCGAGGCGTATGTAAAGTGTATTTCCCACAGTGCCAAAGTGCTGAACATCAACCAAGTCACCACTCCACACCAAGCACCCAATCCCAACAACAGTGGCATACGCAGTACAAGAGCTGTTATTCAAACACGTCCTCTCACAACCCCCATCCCCAGCAGCAGCAGCAGCGTTCACAATCGCAGCGAAATCCGGCAGCTTCATGCAACGACGCTCTGAGAACCCATCGTCTCCACCGGCACCCTTGAGCGGGGTGACCCTCTCACACCCTCCAGACCAATCCCCATTTTTCCAGTTATCCCTATTCTTAGGCTCAAACCCTCTCAGGCAATTACACACGGCGGAACCGGAATCGGACAAATCGCACGCCGCGAAACTCCCACACTTGTTGTAAACCTCACACTCACTCTGAGGCCCTCTCTGCCCCACAATCCACCGCTTCTCTTCTTCCACCCATTTGTACTCTCTTTCATACCCATCCCACCCAATATGAAACCTAATTTTGTCAGACCCATTGGAGATTTTATAGATAATGTACATGTTGTTGTTGTTCCCTTGAAGGGAGAATCCATAGAGCAAGCTCCCCATCATTTCAACGCCGGTGAATATTCTTCCGTCCCAGTAACCGCTCCTCCATTTCCTCTTCCTCTCTTCTTCTCCTCCCTCCCAAACCACTATCTGCGGCGGTATTTTGTCGGGATCAACCCCCATCGTGTAGTTCCCCGGCGAAGGATCCGTCTCCGATTTCCACGAATTGAAGACGTAGCTCTTCTTCCCCGGCGAGGAATTCACCGGAACCTTCATTCCCGGTAGGTACGTGTCGGTTGGGTCGTCGAAGCTCTGCCACGCGGGGCTTCTGGAGTCTCCGAGTGAAATTACGAGGTTGCCATCGTCATGGAGCACGGCTTTCAAGCTATTGTTCCCTTGAATTGAAGGAATTGAAGCGTTGCTGGACCATACTCTGTTTTTGTCTCCGTCGAAGATGGCCAAGTTTCCGTCCCTATCTATGGTTATATAACCTCCCCCGCCAGTGATGGGTTTGTCTCTGTTTGCGACCCATATTGGCGACGGTGGGGGGATTCTGTAGTACCAAATCCCGACGTAGCGGGAGGAGCTGTTGCCCAGAGAGAAGAAGCCCATTTCGAAGTTGAGGCCGTCGGAGACCAGAGTGTCGCCGCCGTCCCTGATGACTTCTCCGCGCGCGATGCTGGACCTGGCTGAAACGGAGAACAGGGGATGGAAAGAGAGGAAACAGAGCAGCATGAACAGAGCACACACGTGTCGGCATCTGGTGATCGCCATGGCGGTGTAATCGGTTCTGCTGGAAAATGGGAAGGGAGGGAGCGGTAAAAGACGGGAGAAGTTTGATGGCGGGCCGCAGACGCTGTCGGCTGAGATGGCAATGGTGATAGAGAAAAAGAAAACAGAGAGAATAAGAGAAAGGCTTTTGACCAGTTTAGTTTTGTTTAGGTAGCCGGTACATTTGATTCTAAGAAGACACGTTTTTATTTTTTAGGTGAAGGCCATGGTGGACTGGGTACCATAGCTTTGGTGCATGAGTTGAGCAGCACACCATCATTTTGATGAAAATAAAAAAAATCAACATAATTACACATTTTATCAGAGTCCATCATTTTCATATTTTGCATGTATGTACTCCATTTTTCACATTTTCCATCAACAAGACCCCTGCTTAGACTGTCCAACCCATGTCTACTGTTCACCATTTTCTCTCTCCTTGATCCCCCCTTCCCCCATCTCTTGCAGATCCGAGTTTTTTTGGACTGTGTTACTCTTGTCACAAAAACATATTATTGAAATACATGGGTTGAGCAATTTGGACAGGGGCTTGTTGATGAAAAATGTGAAAAATGAAGGGCATACGTGCAAAATGTAAACATGGTAAACAGTGACACAGTGTGTAATTATGTTAATTTTTTTCTCAAAATGATGGTGTGTATCTCATGCCCCAAAGCTGTGGTACCCACCATAGCGTAAGAATAGTAGTAGCAAATGGAAAATACATACACGCGGGATCAAGGTTGGGTTGTGGTTGTTGAAGGCACCTTTCTGAGATTGGAGAATCAGTTGACAATGGAAGCCAACGTCATAGTCATCATCATATAGTCAGAGTCATAGTCAGGTGTATCTCACTTTGTTTGAAGGCTAGTTTTTTTTTTTTGTTATCGATACTCATGGCCATGGGTCTCACGATAGCATGTCAAAATTTTAAGGAGGCACACATTTTATATATTGCATAGTGGCTCATGGATTATATAATACTAATGAGCATGAGTAACGTTTCTTTTATATGTTTCTACTCAACAGTTATCTATCTTATATTTTTATATTTTATAAACAAATTATGAAATCATAAATTTAAATATTATTAATAATTTTTTTTAACCATACTTTCCGGTGAATAAATTTAGTAAGGGAAAATAATAGATAAAAGAAAAAATAGAATTAAACATATTAAATTGGAGTAATTTTATAAAATATTAACATTTTTAGTCATTTTCTTAATATCTAAGAAGCACCAACATTAACCAGGACACGACATGATCCGTAATACACTAATTTTAAAATTTTACAAGACATAGATTTAACATATATAAGTATAAAATTAAATATTTATAATAATATCTTAATATTTTTATTGATATCAAATTATTAATTTTTAATATTTTTTAAACCTAACATTTAAGACAGTTTTATGTGGACTATTTTTTTAAATGTCCATATTATTATAAATTATTTAGCATTTAAGTGTACATGTGTCATATAAGTATTTTTGTTTGTAAATATCCGGAATATATGAAACACAAAAATAGATAGTCTTGCACAACCGGACAATTAAATAAAAGCAGACAGTAATTTTTTGCCAAAACTAGGAAAAGTGCTGCATATTGCACTAAATGGTATTTATTAATGGTAATCATTGACTTGATGGCTCCCACAGGGACGAGAAGACCCCCACCGGGCCACCCATAAGAGTGTAGCTTTCCAGCTGATGGGCACACTGTTTTCATTTTTTCCTACGTGTGTGTATACATATATAAAATAGGAAAACTCCAAGTTCATTGATCATCTTCATTTATTGTCTTCCTCTTAAAACATTCGTAAGGACGTAAAATAAAAATTTAAAAATAAATAAAATAAAATAAAACGCTCTTTGTAGAACTCTCTTGATATTTACATATTTCTCTGTTTAAAATGCAAAATTCCCACAATTTATTCATATTTCTCTTTGAAAGCTAGTCTTTACTTTTGCAGTTGGTCAAAATTAGTTTGATATGCACTTTTGTTTGAAAAGTGTTTGTAAAGCATCTGAAGCACAGTAGATAACTACATATTCAGGAGAATATAAACGTGGCATCTCAATTTATAGTATTTTATGCATTTATTATTATTTTTTATCTTTATAATATAATATTTAATTTTAAACAGTTAAAATAAAATAGAAGGAGTACTTAAGAAAATATTAAATCACATTATGCGTGTATGGTGATATCGTATCGTCCATCAGTATCAATAACCAATCCTACCCCTTTACTGTGCTGTGAATTTTGTTTTTTTTTCCTTAGAAAATCGCCACTAATTTAAACAATTTGTTAAAAACATTACAATCTCATAATTTTATTAAAATCACCACCAAATATGATATTTCAACTTTGTATATCCCACCATCCCGAAGAATTTCCTTCATTTTGGCCATCATGGTATCAAAGACGACTAATCTAGCATACAAATACTCTTGGTGAGCAACCATACACGACTAATGTAGCATACACATTGGACCAAGTCTGAAAGTGCATACAAATATACGACTCTTATGCGGAAAATCAAGCCACGTGGTTTCCACGTAGCACAGGAGCAAGAATGTTCGCGCCGCCCACAAGAATATTTGTAACTTCAATTTTTTATCTTCTGCGATATTGCCTTTTTTTTCGCATGCAATTTGCTAGCTTTGATATTTTACAAAAGAAAAATGTTATTTGACACCAAAATATCAAGTCTCATTTATGGAGGAATCCATTTCAATACGGGACAAAGCAATGGTTATGGTTAAATTGGGGTGCAAAATTATTAATGATTAAAATATGGTAGTTGCATGTAATTTGTCCAACTCTCTTGACGCATTGTTACATCAAGACATATTTTGTCCTTTAAGTTCATTCTAATTCACTTATGCTTTAGGCGAATTATGTGATAACAAAATAAAATAATATATTCTATTGATTTTTTGGAAGAACCTAAAGTAGGAAAATATATTCGTTTTTTGCCATTTGATTATATTTTACCACACTTAATTCACTCATATATTAGGCAATTTTGTCTAAAAAAAATCTATAAATTCAGTTCATTTTCAATTCCCAGTTGCGTCACTCAAAAACTATCTGAAATAATAATAATAATAATTATTATTATTTACATTTTTTTCACAAAACCAGGAGAATATATTATTTTATTTCGCTCTTGCATAATTCGCCCAAAAGTTACGCGAATTATAGACTTAAAGGACAAAATCTATCTTAATGTGATAGTGCATCATAAGAGTGTATTATTTTATTATTTTGAACCATAATTTGCCTAAAAGTTAGGTACACCCCAACAGAGGCACCTAGGCCCGTAGGTCAATCCCAAAACTTTCTAGGCCGAAAATGAATGTACATGTACCTATTTGAATTCACCAGATCCAATGCTATTTTTATTATAATTATCATCATCATCATTATTATTATTATTATTATTATTATTATTATTATTATTATTATTATTATTACTACTACTACTACTACTATTATTATTAATAAGAAGAATATAACCTTATTATTATTATTACTACTATTATAATAATAATTATTATTAATAAGAATAGAACATTATTATTATTATTATTATCATCATCATCATCATCATTAATAATAATAAACATAAATCCATAAACCCTAACCCTAATCCCTAAACCCTAACCTTAGTCCCTAAAACACTAAGGCATTGTTTTGAATGGTCAATATCCTTCGCAGTCCATAATAGTTGCTTGAATGGACTTTATAGGCATTGTTGGCTTCACCCTTATTTGTGCCAAAATCATGCCAGCAATCTTAAAAGAACTCAACTTTGAGTGGTCGAGTGTCAGTCGCGTAGCAAGGCAAGTGTGAGGGTCGTTGTATTTTGTGACATCCCAATAGCAATTTTTTTTTTTAGTGTGGCCCTGATAAGCCATTCACATCCTTGGCCAAAGTTCTTGCATTTGCAGAAGTACGTCACCGGTTCAGACTCTTTAATTTTGTAATCAAGCCTAATACGCAAGCAATGACTTGCAACAACCTCTTTAACTGCATCCTTATTAGTAAAATATTTTTCTATGTACAAATCATCACCTGCAAAATAATCATTATGCAAATCTCCAAAATCAGATGCATGCATCCCCTCAATATCAAATGTGCGCAAGAAAGCGAGTGGATCATCTGGTTGTGCATTTCCTTCGTCATTTGTATCATTTAATAAAACCATTAATCAATTAAATGTAATAGCAGACAATTAACATTATTATTATAGTCAATAGATTTGCAGTTCTGATATGCAAGATTCTCATCACGAGGCGAGCATAGAGCGTACTTTGCATATCTGTTAATGTACATAATTAATTTAAGATATAATATTGTTGAACCCATTTTAGTACAAAATATTTTCACTTTAACTGACTTGACATTAATTTATAAACAATTAATTAAAAATCCAATACTTAAATGTAATTACAATTACAATTATTATTGTAGTTTATTTTCTTACTAAACTACAATTTCTAGTCAATATATTTGCAGTTTTGATATGCAAGATCCTCATCACGAGACAAACATAGAGCATACTTTGCATATCTGTCAATGTACACAATTAATTTAAGATATAACATTATTCGACCCATTTTAGTACAACACATTTCCATTTTTGGTTAAACTGACTTGACATTAAAATATAAACACTTAATTATATAATCCCAACAGTTAAATATAATTACAATAATAATTATTATCATAATTTATTTTGTTACTAAATTTATATAACAGTACCTGAATCGTTGTCCATTCCATCGCCTTCAGAAATGCCACTTTCATGCTCGTTTCAGCTTGTATCGTCATCTTCCTCTACGAAGAACTCATCATTCGACAGTAATGCTGCCTCAACATCTTGCTGATGCACTTCTTTTGAACTTGGACCAGCACCTAAATCAACGTTCGCAGATATCTGCTCGAAGTTCACATACAAATTAGTGCTACTCAGATGTGTCTTATAATTTTTGTATAAATAAAACATATGCTGCACTTGAGCATCATTTGATATAGTCACAGGTTAATATTTTACCAACCCATTCATGAAAGACACTAGAACTTTATATCTTATTCTTGCCACACTCTTTTGAAAATGAGAAGATATTACACCATACAGATCTGCAATGACATGGACGGCCAAATTATAATAAACTTGGAATTATGTGGACTAATAAACTCAACACCCTCAACATTATTCTTTTGCGTTGAACCATTATAAAAAATAAACGTTGCAACACCTCCCTTGTTCATTTTTTTTATCAAAACAAAAACACAAACACCCTAAGAGAAATGAGAAAATCAACAAAAGAAGAATAGATATAAGAGAAGTGAGAGGATGAAAAAGAGAAGAATGAGAGAATGGTAAAGAGGAAGAAGAAGAATGAGAGAATTGTGAACTTCAAGCCACCTTCCCAACTTCAGAAACCCAATGCATTTTCATTCAGTCAAAACTGTAAACAAGGACTTTTGACCAAATGCTGTTTCATAAAAAGGAAAAAATTAACAAAATTCATAAAACAAACATGCCCAATCGTAGTACGTTGTTGACTCACGATAAAACAAAAGGAAATCAGAATAAACATAAAAAACCAGCTAAAAACTAGAAAATAAAAGTCAAACATAATGCAGAAAGAGAAAAGCAAGATGAGATAAAATAAAACGAATGGCACTTGTTCACAGCTAAGGCAACAAAATCAGCACTCGATCGTCCATTGCTTCCTAAACTCTCCAATCGTGTCCTGTCATTATGTGGTTAGGCCAGTTAAGAGACTTAACCATTTCTCTTATGCTAATACTACTTTCCTGTTTGTCCATAACCAAAGATGTTGCCACTTCCTTAGACACCATCACGTCCTCTAATTTCCTCAAGTACCCTGAAACTCTAAGCTCCGATGATGGTATGTTCCAGCTAGGATTCTTCACCCCTACAAACTCAACTTTTTCCTACCTTGGAATTTGGTACATGTCCAAATCCAGTGTCGTGTGGGTTGCTAACAGAGACCAACCACTGAAGGAGGATTCTTCTTCTGCGGTACTCAGTGTGTCTGAGGATGGAAACCTTGTTCTCATGAATGGGCGGAAAGACATGCTCTGGTCAACAAATGTGTCCAATATCATCGCAACCAATCACACTACTGCTCGGCTTCTGAACACCGGAAACCTTGTGCTGCAGGAAACCCCCCGGGGAGGAGGAGGAACGATGGTCTGGCAGAGTCTCCTGCACCCTACAAACACTTTTTTGCAGGAAATGAAACTGAGCACAGGCGAGACTAGCGGCGAGAGAGTAAAGCTCACCTCGTGGAAAAGTCCTCAGGACGCATCCATTGGAGACTTCTCTCTGGGTCTTGAACGCCTAGACGTCGCTCAGTTGTTCATCTGGAGAGGAGGGATACAACCTTACTGGCGCAGCGGTCCATGGAACGGTCAAATCTTTCTTGGGATATCTGAGATGGGAACTAACTACCTTGACGGCAGATTTTACTTAGGTGAAGATGGAGATAACGGCAGTTACTACCTTACCTATTCCTATACAAATCAGTCTGATGTGAAGATGTATATGTTGAGTTTTAGTGGAACTTTGTACGGTCTAAATTGGGATTATGCAGAGAGAGCTTGGTTGACTTACTGGTCATCTAAAAACTCTGACTGTGATGTTTATGGCATGTGTGGAGTGTTTGGAAGCTGCGACCCTACAGCTTCACCTATCTGCACCTGTTTGAGAGGGTTTGAGCCGAGGGACACCGAGGAATGGAATAGGCGAAACTGGACTAGTGGATGTGTCAGGAAGCAATCTCTGCAGTGTGGCAGCAACAACGATGGATTTCTGATGCTCAAGAATACCAAGGTTCCAGATTTAGCCCATTGGTCTTCTTCTCATGATCAAGATTGCATGACTCAGTGCTTGGCAAACTGCTCTTGCATAGCATATGCATATGATGCTGGAATTGGCTGTATGTTTTGGACTGGAAACTTAATTGACATACAAAGGTTCTCAATGGGAGGAACCGATCTTTACATTCGGCTTCCCCATTCAGAGCTTGGTAAGTTTTTAAGGGTACAAATAAATAATAATTGATCAATTTCTTGTTGCATGATATGCAGATCACAAGCTGACTTTATCTTAATTTTGGTTAATAGATGCAAAGAAGAATAATGCCAGAGTTATCATCGCAGTTACAACCACTGTATTAGGAACTATTGTCATAGTGACTTGCGCATTTATCTTGTGGAAAAGGACTACACGAGGAGGTGATCTAGTATACTATTACTGGCTTACTGCTTTTATTCTCTTAGCATGTATGGGAAATAGTATATGTACATGCAATTCACAAACATCATAAGTAGTGTGGAATGGGTGGTATTGCAATTATAGTCTATGTTTTCCTGTTAATATTAATATTCCGATTGCTGATATTTGAATATAGAGAGAGAAAATTCAAGAACTGAGAGCAGAATCCTGAAAAATGACTTGAGTGAAGTTGAATTCCTGGAGCTTTCACAAATTGAGTTCAAAAGGCTTGCTACTGCAACAAACAACTTTCACTTGACTAATAAGCTAGGGCAAGGGGGTTTCGGACCAGTATACAAGGTATTATTTCAGTTTTCACTAATGTGACTTTCATCATCCTACAAATCACAACGAGTTTCATTGCTACTTTCAAAATTTTTCTTGCAGGGCACGTTGGAAGATGGGCAGGAAATAGCAGTTAAAAGGCTTTCAAGAGCATCTGGACAGGGGCTAGAAGAATTCATGAATGAGGTTGTGGTAATATCAAAGCTTCAACATTTTAACCTTGTCAGACTTCTTGGATCTTGTGTTGAAGGAGATGAAAAGATTTTGATCTATGAGTACATGCCAAACAGAAGTCTTGATGCATATATGTTTGGTTAGTTCTTCTTCATCATCTCTTCTTTCTTATCAGTTATCAGTACATGTGATAGTAGTATACTAAGATGGACCTGAGATGTAAGAGGAAAAGGGAGAAAAACCCTTATTCGGTGAAAATGAATCTCTTCTAAATGTACAAATTTGTTGATTCCATTAATTTTGGTTTCTTCTGTTCATATTCTGTTTAGATACTGAGTTTAACTTTTTAATGTCATCCCAGGTTCACTTAAGCAGGTACTAAATTGGGCAAAACGTTTTAACATACTCGAAGGAATAGCCCGGGGTCTGCTTTACCTTCATAGAGACTCTAGACTAAGAATTATACACAGAGATCTGAAGTTAAGTAATATACTGCTTGATGAAGAGTTAAATCCAAAAATTTCAGACTTCGGTATGGCAAGGATTTTTGGTCGCACTGACGATGAGGTGAATACTAGAAGGGTTGTTGGGACATAGTAAGGATTCTTTAGTCCTCTTTGTGTGCAATTTTGTATATAAACTGATAGCTAAGAAAATTAACCTCAATGTTTACACAGTGGTTATATGTCACCAGAATATGCTATGGAAGGGACGTTTTCAGAGAAGTCTGATGTATTCAGCTTTGGTGTTTTACTGCTGGAGATTATCACCAGGAGAAAAAATACCGGTTTTTATGAGGATGCTGAAGCTTTGAGTCTTCTAGGATTTGTAAGCCACCCCAGTCAATTACCAACCTCATTTAAAAAAATCTCTATTTCGTCTTAATGATATGTTTTTTGACTTTGAAGTTAAGAACTAGTTTTCTTGATTGCTTGTGAATGTTTGTAGGCATGGAAATTGTGGAATGCTAGCAACACAGCATCTCTAATAGATCCAGAAATATCAAAGGAGAGCAATCAAGAAGATATTATGAGGTGCATACATATTGGTCTTTTGTGTGTACAAGAGCTTGCAAGGGATAGGCCTACAATGACCACAGTAATTTCAATGCTTAATAGTGAGACTGTTAATCTTCCTCCTCCGAAGCAGCCAGCATTCATTCAGAGGCAGACTATATTGGATGTGGAGTCCTCTCTTAGAAGTG
The DNA here is from genome assembly GCA_003254905.1 of Nissolia schottii. Classification (NCBI taxonomy): domain Eukaryota; kingdom Viridiplantae; phylum Streptophyta; class Magnoliopsida; order Fabales; family Fabaceae; genus Nissolia; species Nissolia schottii. The sequence goes on from QANU01053167.1 coordinate 98,524, forward strand.
ATGGATCATGCTCCACCAATTATGTCAGTATAACAAATATCCATGGAAGATAATGGACTGGCCACAGTTTTGTTGTAAAAAAATTACATTCTTCACGCTTGTGTTCCCACAGATTTCTAGCCATCAAGCACTGAAGCTTTAAATGACGTTTGTTTGTTTATTTATTTATTTATTTAATTTTTAATCATCTTGTGATCTTTACCGTGTAATATTGAGAGATTATGGCCTTCTAAGGGTATTTACAAATGTGTGGGATTCTCATAGAAATTGGGACTTGTTTTTCTGATTTCATAAGGGAATGGATTCCCTCTACGCTTGTGTCAGGAATCTCTGCACCTTGTCATTGTTTTTTTAAACACGGTACTCATAGTGCCGATTTCAAAATTAGGAAAATCTATAATCTGGTTTCAGAAGGGATGTTAAAATAATTGAAAAGCAAAATATGCATGTGCCCTGCCTTAAGAAAACACTCCTCTGGAAAACAATGTTCTAGCCATATAAATTCTTTGGATATACAGTTAACAAATTCTGAAAATTACAATGACTATACGGTGGGGGGTAAGCCAAAGGTTTAATATCTGTTAATAATCTTCATGGTAGTATATTTCAATGCTAAAACTACCACTTTGAAGAATGAAATACTGACCCCATTTTCATCTATTTGCATTGGAGTTCTGTGACAGTAAAGTTATTCTGAAAGGAATCTGCATACATCATGGTTTGCCTTCTAGTGTAAGCTGGTTCTTTTGGAGGAGGAAGATCCACAATCTCACTGTTAATCCACAACTGTACGCATCTCAAAATATCAACGTGAAATTCCCAATCATCCATCTCTGATTCTATTAGAGGTATTATGTTCTCTTCATTCCATAGTTTCCATACCTACAAGCATTAAATAAATCATCAAAAACATTTGCAGGACATAGTTTAGTTAAGTAAGATAGTGTACAAATTTAAGAGTCTTGCATATCCTAAGCGGCTTAAAGACAACTCATCATTATAAAAGTGAGTTTTACTTCCCGCAAACAATATCCCACAACAAAATGCCAAAGCTGAATACATCTGATTTTTCTGAAACTAAACCTTCCATTGCATACTCAGGAGACATGTAACCACTGCGTTTAGATCATGTAGCAATAAATTTCACAATATTCTAATATCAAACAATCCTAAAATTAATAAATTAAAAAAGAAAGAAGGCAAGGAATACAAACTATGTTCCAACAATCATTCTGGCATTGGCCTCATTTTCGCTGGTTGCAATAATCTTTGCCAAGCCACACTTGTGAAAGACATGGAACCATGTTTCATGTCTTTCACAAGTGTGTCAGAAGGGTGCTGGAAGCTCTCTCAGTGTCATCCCAGTGGTGTTGTCTTTCAAGACAAGGTTTCCGCTATCTAAGAGTAGTGCTGTTTCTGTCCATTTGACACTGCCAGGTTCCCATCATTTGATATGGTGACAACCCCGGAACCATCCCAGAGAGGTTGGTTCCTGTTGGCTACCCATGTGACATAGGATTCAGATAAGTACCAGATTCCCACGTAGCGATTGGTTGAGTTTGCAGGGATGAAGAATCCTAGTCTGAAACCACCTGATCTTAGTGTCTCAGGGTCTTTGATGAATTGGGTAGAGGTAATGAAGTCAATAGAATAAGCAGAGAAAAACCATATACTGGAGTATAAGACCAAGAAGCCTAGAAAGTTTGTGCAGAAGTTGAATCCCATAGCTGAGATGAGAAGTACTCCTTGTTGAGTCCTGATTAAAGTTGCCTACACTGTATTGAAGTGGCTTGTTCACAACCAAATATGTCACTTCTATTAACTGATTCCCACATTGAATAGTGCCAAATTAATAAAAATCCAAGTTTGGCGTCAGTTGTGATGGTGTTTTTTATTTGGATATATGTGATGGAAAAGGAAAGAAGAGACAAATTAATGCTAAATAAGGAAAATGAATATATCTGATGGCAAAGAAAAGGAAAAAGAAAGAGATTAGTGAATGGTGATATGTAGATATATGTGATTGTCACAAAAAATCCATGGAGGATAGCAGATTGGAGATAATGTTGTTATAAAATAATTAAACTTTTTATATATATGTTCCCAGAAGTTTCGAGCCATCAGGCACTTAAAACTTTAAAGCCAGTGTATAGTTTGCTTCCAGAATGTGGATAGATGTCTACAAAGATCATCAAGATAATCCCTTGTACAAATTTTGCAGGGTAGCCAATGTTTAACCACAATATTTAGGCAAGGAACATGATTTCTGCTTTATGGGGCACTGATATGAAATGAAAAGTGATTGCGATAAAATGTCATGTTCCTGCTATTCTACCAGTAAAAGATTTTACCCAATAAATACAGTTTAGTTCCACAAAGTACTAAGCCAATTAGAAAAAAAAATGAAAAAGTTAAGTATGGAGTATGTTGAATACAGCAGCAGACAATCAACTCTATAGTGTCTAAAAATATTAGGCGAAAATCTTCAGGTTTACTGAGCAATGTAGTTATTTCAACCATGGCAAAGTCTATATCTGCTATCTTCCTTCCAAATTTGTGTTAGTAACGCTGTTGTTGGCATATGATCTGTGGCTCCGTTGAGATGATTCTCCACTTAACATAATCTGCCTTCGGATGAATGCAGACTGTCTTGGAGGAGGAAAATTGGCAATCTCACTGTTAAGCATTGAAACAACACTGGCCGCAGTAGGCCTCTCCCTTGCACATTCTTGCACACAAAGAAGTCCAATGTGTATGCATCTTAAAATATCATTGTCATGCTCTGGATTAGATATATTCGGATCTATCAGAGATGCAATCTCCTCTTCATTCCATAGTTTCCATGCCTTTGAGAAAATAGAAGAATCAAATCAACCAATAGCAGCATATGAATTAAAAGGTGTGTTGTTGTTAGAGTAGCAACAAGCATTCAAGCAATAGAACTTGAAACTAAGCCAACAATTAATTTGGAGAGGCTTACATATTCCAAGAGGATCGGCGAATGCTCATGATTATAAAAACTCGTGTTTTTTCTACCGCTAATTATCTCTAACAGCAAAACTCCAAAACTGAAGACATCTGACTTCTCAGAAAACATTCCTTCCATAGCATATTCAGGGGACATGTAGCCACTGCATTTAAATGAACCATAAAGTTTACTCTTATGGCTATTGGTTTGATAATATAACCCTGGATATTGGATAACGAGAAGGCTTGCTTACTATGTTCCGACAACCCTTCTAGTGTTGGCCTCATTTTCACTGCCTTCAAAGATTTTGGCCATACCAAAGTCAGATATTTTTGGATTCATTTCTCCATCCAACAAGATATTACTAGGCTTCAAGTTTCTGTGTATTATTCTTAATCTAGAATCTCTATGGAGATAAAGCAAACCTCGAGAGATTCCTTCAATTATGTTAAATCGTTTCTGCCAATCTAAAATCTTCTTTTTGACTGGATCTGCAGAAACAATAGGAAGTCAGGTAATTTATAAGAAGAAATAAAAAATAAAAAACGAAATTTTAAGTTTGATCATCGAGTAAATATTGAAATGAAACGCTAAACCATTTTCATATTTGTTTTCAATTCATAGTAAACTTAGAAGCAATAAGAATACTATGAAACTCATGAAAAGATTAAAATGAAGGAAATGCATGGTAGATAATGTTAGCATCAAATAAATTATATTGTATAGGTGAGTAGGAACAGATTAAGATGGACTAACCAAATAGATAAAAATCCAAACTCTTATTTGGCATGTACTCATACATCAACATCTTTTCACCTCCTTCAGTGCAGCAGCCAAGAAGTCTCACAAGATTGCGATGCTGAAGCTTAGAAATCACCATCACCTCTGTAATAAATTCATCCAGGCCCTGCCCAGATGCTTTGGAAAGTCTTTTAACTGCTACTACTTGCCCATCTTCACATTTTCCCTAGAGAAAATTATGAAATTAATCATCACCCTTTCATTTCAATACATTGAATATAAGTTTCAACGTGTCCAACGTACCTTGTATACAGGACCGAAACCTCCCTGTCCAAGCTTATTATCCGGATGAAAATTGGCTGTTGCCTTTGCAATTTTTTCAAAATCATATACAGGTAGTTCCTTAAGGTTTTCAATCGTGCTTTCATTCACAGTACCCTGGTTTGTATTTGCTGTTTTTCCAATAAAACCCCCTTAAAGTATGCTTAACTCAGAATAATAACACAAGTCCATAGCCCTTCATTACATTTGTGGTCTATTTTAATAGTTACATTTAATGTAAACCAGTAGGTTTATAAATGTTGAAATAGGAAGAGAAATACTAGTATGTGGTACCACAAATACAAGGCAAAAAATAAAACAGTTAAATGGTGACAAACATTAGGTCATCATGAAGGCATAGGATAGGTGTCACGCTGCAACAAAGTAAATTTAATAGTATTTTGTGAAAAAAATAATTTGAATAATGTTAGATTAGACTATTTTGTAAAAAAAAGTAAAGAAGGCATTTCGAATATTTTAAAATTGTAAATAAGCACAAATAAATACATTGTTATCTTATTATATGGGCGGCATTATATGGGCGACATAACTATAGTTCAAGTTGGACCCAAATGTTTGTATGCCACATGCATATTCACCAACTAGATCAGTGGGACAAGGCATGTATAATCCTATCTATTTTTTTGGCCATTCGTTTGCTATCTTATCAGGAACTGCATTTCTATGGCTACAGTTTAACTTTCGAATTTCAATACAGAAAATCCAGTTCCAGTGCTAAATGTTTTCAGTTTTGCTAAATCCTAGGGCGTTGAAGGCACAAGTCTCTGTAGGTCTAGTGTTAAGGAAGCTTTTAGACTTATGATCTGAATGGTATTTAAGCCTTCTAGTCATAGACTTGTAGGCAATATAAATATATCTACAAACCGAGACATTTATGGAAGCTGAGTTAGAAAAAAGTTGTGCTCTATTTTCATTCATAATTTATTACCCCAACTATTTCATTAAAATAGTAGTGAAAATGGAATGGCCCACAAAATTGAAGTGTTGGAACCATTGGTGGAATCAGTTATGCTACATGTACACCCATATATCATACACCATACATACACCCGTATTAGAATACACAAATAACCGTTTCATCCACTCTTTCTCCCACTCTCACCAACACGCGCGTGAACTCACGCTTCGTTCTCTTTCTCAAAAAATTTCGTTGTTCATTGCTCGTCGTCCTCTTCGACCCCGACGTTCTCTTCGACCTCGTCATTCTCTGTGATTTCATGCACAAGATCTAAGATTTGTTAGAGAGATGAGTGATTGAAGATGTTGCTGCTTGTTATCATATTTTAACTAAAAAAGAAAAAGTTCAAAAAAAAACCAAAGCATAATTGACAGGAGGAAGGAAAGGAACAAGATATACATAACTTATGTTGTGACCTGTGACCTGTGATAATGTTTGCACATTCTGCCCATAATGTTTGCACATATGCCCATATAAAGTTTGCACAATTCTGCAGTACATCAAATTCTGCATTTTTATGCATTTGTGACAAACACATAATGCTTTTATCACATCATCTAATGTTTATTATGGCAATATGTAAAAAATTGTGTCAAAATATTTATAATATTTATGTATTAATTGTTGAAAGGTTGAAAATGTGCCACAATGCACATCCTCTTACAAAACCTGTGACCTGTGATAATGTTTGCACATACGCCTATTTAATGTTTGCACATATGCCCATATAAAGTTTGCACAATTCTGCAGTACATCAAATTCTGCATTTTTATGCATTTGTGATACACAAATAATGATTATATTACATAATCTAATATTTAATCATATAGTAAATAAAAATTCAATTTGTGTCAACAAATTATAGTGTTTTATGGATTATTTGTTGAAATGTTGAGAATGTGCCAAAATGCACATCATCTCCCTTAACAAAAACATTTCTATGGCCCTGTGAATAATGTTTGCACATATGTTCACTTAATGTTTGCACATACGCCCATATAAAGTTTGCACATTTTATTTTCTGTGTTATAAAACTTCAGAACACTGTAATTTCACAGCAACGTCACCAAATCAAAAACTCTCCATGGAATTCATCAAAAAATGACGAAAAATTGCCACAGATTCTTGTATTATCATTTTCGATCACTAACTAAATGAGATTACGATTGTATACGCTTTGATTGTGGAATTGCACTTGCGACTTTGATTTCCATGGAGGATTGTGGTTTCCATGGAGCTCGCGTTTTGGTTCAGAGGAGGACAGAGGATGTCGATAATGACGACGACAACGGCGACGACGACGACGATGATGAGAGGTTGAAGATGATGGGTGAAAACGACGACGCGAACGAGTTCGGGATTGGGCGCGCGCGTTGTGTATAGTTATACGCTATACGTATAATTATCATTAATTGTGCATAAAAATATATAAAAGACTAGTGTATATACGGGTGTATGGTTTATGGGTGTACATGGAGCATTTCTGTTGGTGGAATAGGGCACAACTTTGCTCTTGCTCCCACCTTTGAATTTCTCCTATAAACTATGAAAGATATACCTGCATGTTTAGCCATCCATGTCCAAAACAAATAGGCACAGATAACGTTGAACCCTTCACCGGGGTACATATTGGAAATCCTTCAGCCATATGCTTGAAAGACTTGACGGTTCCATGGACCGGTGCGCCAATAGGGGCGAGAACCATTCCATATGAACACTTCTGGTGAATCTAGGTGCTCAAGGCTAGCAGAGAAGCTACCTATGGATGGATCAGAAGGGGTCTTCCATGAGGTGAGTTTTTGCATCTTACCTGTTCTGGGGTTGGAGCCAAGTTTCATGCCTTTCACAAGCGTATCAGACGGGTACTGGAAGCTCTCCCACAGTGTCATCCCAGTGGTGTTGTCTTTCAAGACAAGGGTTCCGCTATCTAAGAGTTGTGCGGTTGTGTTGTGAGTGATGTCTGACACATTGGAAGACCAAAGGATCTGTTTCTGTCCATTTAACAACGCCAGGTTCCCATCCTCTGATATGGTGACAACCCCGGAATTGTCCCTGAGAGGTTTGTTTCTGTTGGCTATCCATATGACATAAGATTTTGATGAGTACCAGATTCCCACATAGCGATTGGTTAAGCTTCCAGGGCTGAAGAATCCTAGTCTGAAACCACCCGAGCTTAGTGTCTCAGAGTCTTTGATGAATTGGGTAGAGGTAATGAAGTCAGAATAAGCAGAGAATAAGCATATGCTGGAGTAAAAGACCAAGAAACACAAAAAGTTTTTGTAGAAGTTGAATCCCATAGCTGAGTCTCTTTGCTGAGTACTGATTATAAGCCAGGCAAAGTGGTTGGCCATTAATATTTTGAGATGGCATGTTCTATCACAGGCATATATCTGCCACTTCTATTAACTGATTCCCACATTGAACAGTGCCACATTAAAATTCAAATAAAAGTAAAAATCCCAGTTTGGCATTAGTTATGATGGTGTTTTTCATTTGAAGTGTGACAAAATAAGAAAACAAATTAAGGCTAACAAGGAAAATGAATATATATGGGTGTGTGTGTGTGTGTGTAGAAAGAGACTAGTGAGTGGTGATATGTAGATATAATGTGACTGTCACAAAATATCCAAGGAGGATAGCATATTGGCAATAATGTTATAAAATAATTAAATTTTTGACACATATGTTCCAGAGGTTTCGAGCCATCAAGCACTTACACTTTAAATACCAGTGTATGGTTTGGTTCCAGCGTGTGGATAGATGTCTACAAAGATCATCGAGTTAAGTCCTTTTACAAACTTTTGCATGGTAACTACAATATGTTGGCAAGCATGATTTCTGCTTTATAAGGCATTGATATGAAGTGAAAAATGAGTGAGACAAAATGCAATGTTCCTGCTATTCTGCCAATAAAAGATTTTAACCAACAAATACAGTTTAGTTCCACAAAGTACTGAGCCAATTTGAAAAAATGAAAAAGTTGAATTAGGCATGGAGTATGTTGAATACAGCAGCAGACAATAAACTCTATAGTGTTTAAAGATATATATCAGTTGAAAATCTTCAGGTTTACTGAGCAATGAAGTGATTTCAACCATGGCAAAGTCAATATCTGCCATCTTCCTTTCAAATTTGTGATAGTAAAGTTGTTGTTGGAATTTGATCTGTGGCTCCGTTGAGATGATCTCCACTTAACATAATCTGCCTTTGGATCTTGAAGGAGGAAAATTAGCAATCTCACTGTTAAGCATTGAAATGACAGTGGCCATAGTAGGCCTCTCCCTTGCACATTCTTGCACACGGATACAGCAGCCCCCGAAAAGTATCCATGCTTCATAGGTCAACTATTCAACTCATTGCCTGTATTGCCATATTTGAATCTGCTTTTGTGAGAATCAATATTTAGTCAGAGATGGAACACAAGTAAACAACAGAATATACAGAAAAATCTTGCTATCCTTTTCATCTTTTTTTTTTTATTTTTTATTTTTTAAATTCTCTGATCCAGTCTAACAGATAAACACACCAAGATCAGGAAAGGTAAAAAACTTTCATGGAAATTGATATTATTGCCAGACAGAGTGATCCAGAACTGGAATGAAATGTAATATACAAGCCTTCATGTTCCTGCTATACAAAGTCATAAACCAAATCCAAAAATAAATAAATAAATAAATGAAAAAATTACAGCTGCAGAATATCAACTCTACAGTGTTGTGCATAAAGAATTAACGTGGTTGGGCTGAAAGCCTACGTCATCCATGGAGAGAGAGATGAGACGCTTATACAATGCATCACAGGTATTGGAGCATCAATACACTATCAAGATCTATTTTATTTATTTTTCGATTAAACAAAACTTTGTCCCGGACAAATTTTGATTTTGCATTCTATTAAAATGTGGTCAAACCAAATTTTAAGCATTATTAACCCAATCAAACCAAGTATATAATACGTGGTTAAACCCGACTATGAATAGTCCAAAATCATAAAAGAAAATCATATTTTTATTAAATGTTTCAACTAGATGTGTACATAGGTTAGGTTGGGTCAGTTTTGCCTTTACGCAAACCCAACATTATATTTGGATCAGACCAATTTTGAAGACTCAAACCCACTCTAAACTTGAATAAACTCAATCATCTTTGGCCTGAGTTAAAACTCAGATTTAGACCGAACCCAAAACAGATCAATGTTATCTCAAACCAAAAAAATAAAAAATGACATTCATTAAAAAAAATGAAGTTAAAAAAATTGCAAATCAACTATTTCATTTATCATTTTGCTTCTTATTTGAATAAGCATCATAGTTCCTACCTAAACACCCATTAATTTTAAATACAATAACAAAATGACATAAAATTTCTAATCTTAGCATTCTCATTCAAACTTTCATAGTTTTAGTGTATAACACAAAAAAAAATAGGTGCACTCATTAAGATACATAAACTAAGAAAATTATACATACTTCATGTGTTATGTTTATATTTTCTACACAAAAATATATACATGGTTTAACCACAATAGATTATCTAAAAATGTAGTACCATAAAATGTACATGGGTTGGGTTGGGTTTGCCTTTACCGAACTCGATCCTATATTTTGACCGGACCAATTTTAAAGACCAAAACCTGACCTTAGATTCGAATAGACTCAATCATCTTTAGCTCGAATACTTCGAGCTGATCCGGGGTTAGCGGGCCGGACTAGGTTTTATACACCCGTAGTTTCAATAGTCTTTGTCCACCATAAGATCTTTACCAATTGATCACGCAAATGCACCGCACACCTGAACTTGGCCGGTGCATAGAAGAAGTTTCCTTCAAGTTAAAATATTTTGTCATATCATAATTGTAAGGTCATTTTCCTCTGCATGCAGCAAGCTCCACTCTTTACACTGTAGCAGCTTTTGAGAGCGAGGTGAAGCAAGGTCTTGTAGCAATCAATCAAAATGGCATTATAGTCTTTTCAAGTTCTACATTTTGGAATGGGAAACGAAACGATAAGAGTCTGAAAATTCAAAGAAAAGAATTCGGTTGTTCCCATTTTTTTGACAGGCAGATTACGTTACGGCCATGACATGTTGAGGTAAAGAACAGAAATTTTGTATGTTCCTTGAGCATTGCACATTATGAGATATATTGATGGAGTTTGTTCAACAAATTTTTCTTTTTTGATCAAAAAAGTTGATATTGAAATAACTTTAAACTTTGTTATTGCGTTGCATTTTATTGAAAAATGTAATTTTTTTTAATTGCAAACATTTTCCCCCTTGTTCTAACTATCTTTTAGAAAGAGAAACGTGTTCTTTATACCCACCACACAAAGAACAAGAAAGGGACCCCCCCCCCCCCCCNTTTCCTAATTAGACAATTGAAAGCTCTATTTGGCTCTTTGTTGAGATCCTTTTCCAGGCACAAGAAAATCCTTAGCATGTGGTAAGGCACTGGGCAGAGATATGAAGCGGGGCCATTTATGATGATACAGTGCAAATTGGGTTGTCATAATAACATGACTCCGAAAGTAATAACGTCCAAACGAGCGAAATGCTATACATCAATACTGCATTATTTATTTTCATTTGTATTTGTCTTAATGTCACGTATCTCAGTACTAAAGTCAATAACATATGGGAATGCATAATTGAAGGCTATCATTCATGCATCATGATTCATAGAACCTACCTTTAGGATAACTCAAGCACACATCTAAGCAATGGGATTCAGTAGTCGCATAAATTTGTTATCTGTTTCAATCATATTTTTTTGGCTGCAGTTAGATTCTAGTATTGCCATAGACACCATCACTTCTTCTGGACTCATCAAGGACCATGAAACCATAACCTCCAACAATGGTATGTTCACTTTAGGATTCTTCAGCCCTGAAAACTCCACAAACCGTTACACGGGAATCTGGTACAAGACCAAATCCCTTGTTGTGTGGGTAGCTAACAGAGACCAGCCACTCAAAGATTCTTCTGGGAGTCTTACAATATCTGAAGATGGAAATCTTGTGGTATTGAATGGACAAAAACAGGTCATTTGGTCATCAAATGTGTCCCATAATGTCCCATCATCCAACACTAGTGCTCAACTTCTAGATTCTGGGAACCTTGTCCTTGATGCTATAGGGAAACCAGTATGGGAGAGTTTCTTGCATCCTACTGATACTTTGCTGGCAGGCATGACAGTAACGTGCAACAAAAGGACTGGTGTAAAAGTTGAGGGCACATCATGGAAAAGCCCTTCCGACCCATCCTTTGGAAACTTCACTCTGAGTCTTGAACGGCCAAAGGTTCCAGAAGAAATCATATGGGAGGGAAATAGGCCTCACTGGCGCAGCGGTCCCTGGAACGGTCGTGTGTTCACCGGAATACCCAACATGCAATCTATTTATCGGATTATTGGATTCAGTATGGTAGAAGAAGGCGATGATAGTGTTGAACTGACCTACAGTCCAGTAAGTGATGATAGGTTGGTAGTCTATAAGTTGAACTGGCAAGGCCAAATTAAGGAACTGATATGGAATGGAAAGAAGAATGAATGGGATGTTTTATTGACTGTTCAAACATCTGAGTGTGACGTTTATGGCAACTGTGGAGCATATGGAAGCTGCAACGCACAAAGTACACCAATTTGCAACTGTTTGAGGGGGTTTGAACCAAGAAATTCAGATGAATGGAATAGACAAAACTGGACAAGTGGATGTATTAGGAAGACAGCTTTACAGTGTGAAAGGGACAGAAGAACTGAAAGCAGGACTGTGGACAGCAAAGGGGATAGGTTTCTGAAGCTGCAGATGGTTAAAGTTCCAGACTTTGCAGAGTGGTCTTCGGTTAAATCAGAAGACGCGTGTAGAAGCCAGTGCTTGGAGAATTGCAGTTGTATTGCATATTCCTACGATCCTGGGATTGGCTGTATGTCATGGAGTGGCAATCTAATTGACATACAACAATTTCCAAGCGGAGGCATTGATCTATATATTCGACTAGCTAACTTGGAACTTGGTATGGCAAATGTTTTCATCTGCAAACTTGATCATATCTCTGGCCTTCGGACCAAAACAGTTGATTTTTATTCTGTTATTTTCCTTCTTAAATGCAGATAAAGAGAGAGATGTCAAAGTCATCATTACTATTACTGTGATAGTAGGAATACTCATAATTGTCACTTGTGCATACTTCTTGGGGAAACACTTAGGTAATTATTATTAACGCTGATTAAAACTATTAAGACATCCTTCAAATCTTCAACAGTAAGCCTTGTTTTATAGCTGTTTGTTTTCCCTTCTATTTTAATCAATTGAACTTTCCAATTTTTTCCCACTTTTGAGACATTTACACGTCTCTAGATCTTGCTAAATTAGCTTCAACACCTTAATGTTACAGATAGGAAAAGGAAGAATGGAACAATCTTACTATTCCCCTGCGGTGAAGTGTCAGCTAAAAATACAAATGACAACACAATTGGAGAAATGTCCCTAGTTAAACTCCAGGAAGTATTTGTATTTGAAGCCAGAAAGCTTGCAACTGCCACAAACAATTTCAACTCTTCGAATAAACTTGGGGAGGGTGGTTTTGGTCCAGTGTACAAGGTACATTTAGTCCTTGAAAAGTTTTATTCATAACTAAGGCCATTGTTTATAATGGTGTTCTCAATCTCATCTTCTAGGGGAAACTGAAAGATGGCCAAGAGATAGCAGTCAAGAGACTTTCTAGAGAATCAGGACAAGGACTAGAAGAATTCATGAACGAGGTATCGGTGATTTCAAAGCTACAACATCGCAATCTAGTAAAACTTCTTGGCTGCTGTATAGAAGGAGATGAAAATATGCTGATCTATGAGTACATGCCAAATAAAAGCCTGGACACATTTATTTTCGGTTAGTTCTTTCAATTCCCTATTGAAATGTGTGTACTATTTGCTTTGGAAAATTTAAGATTGCTCTTAGCATATGCATAACATGAAGAAAAAAACTAAACTGTTTGCTCCCAGCTATTGTTGTTTTTTCAAAAACATGGTAATCTTTTTTTATTAATGTGAGTTTGTCTTCCCTTCTCAAGTTATGTTCAATTTTAAATTGTGCTGGCCTTCACCTCTGCAGATCCACCTGATCAGAAATTCCTAGATTGGAGAAAGCGCTTTAGCATCATAGAAGGAATAGCTCGAGGTTTGCTTTATCTTCACAGAGATTCTAGACTAAGAATCATACATAGAGACCTGAAAGCAAGTAATATCTTGCTGGATGAGGAGCTAAATCCAAAAATATCAGACTTTGGTTTGGCCAGAATATGTGGAGGGCATGGAGATGAAGCTAATACTAGAACTAGAAGGGTTGTTGGAACATAGTAAGTATGTCTTGTCCACTTCACAAGATAACTGTAATTTAACCTTGGCATTAAACTCACTCTCACATTTTATTGAAGTGGCTATATGGCACCTGAGTATGCAATGGGAGGCTTGTTCTCAGAGAAATCAGATGTCTTCAGCTTTGGAGTATTGCTATTAGAGATTGTCAGCGGAAAAAAAAACTCTAGCTTTTATAACAGTGAGCAGTCTCTGAGCCTTTTAGGATTTGTAAGTTTCTACAGTTTATTGGCTGGGTCGATTACAGAAACGCCATTGCTCTTTACTAATATGCAACTCATTGCTTCCAAGTTTTAGTGATTGTTTCCGTACTTCTTTAATTGTTTTCAGGGTTGGAAACTATGGGGTGAAGAAAATGTTGTAGCTTTAATAGAGGCAGGCATATGTGACCCTGTCCATGAGAAGGATATTTTGAGATGTGTACAAATAGGACTTCTGTGTGTGCAAGAAAGTGCAAAAGACAGACCCACTATGTCCACTGTAATTTCTATGCTTAACAGTGAAATTGTGAATCTTCCTCCACCAAGGCAACCTGCATTCATCCTGAGGGACAATATGTTAAATCCATCAGCTTGCCTTGAAGAGTCTTTTTCAACCAACAGTGTCAGTATTACAGAAATCGAAGGCAGATAGAAAATCTGAGAGCTCTGGGAATTGTTTTTCGAGGCAGTGAATATTAAAACAAAACTAAAAGGGCTAATGGAAGTATTTAAGCCCGCGCCTCTCAGCCCCCTCTTTGTAGTTGAAACACACAGAATTTGTATGACTTTCTCTTGTTTCTCCCTCTCTCAACATATAGCGAGCAGAGAGCTACATTCGAGAAATTACTTATTTGAAGAGAACCCATTTATCTTTGTTGTATTTAGCTCTGAATATTTTCTGGCAGAAACAATTAGTGGCACATAACCGTAGCCTATTAGCCTTCCATTTTCTTTAGCCTGATGCTGTTCATTGGTAAATCTTTGCGCTTTAAATGCTGTATTCATTCTTCATGTTGCAAAGTGTGATTGGTGTCTTGAAAGGATCAAACATTTTGGGGAAGAAGGAATTGAATTTTTTTATTATATTCATTGTCTGCTGACTTATTTTAGAGTTTAGACCATGGTTGGGGCGTGCTCGACTTACTTCGTACCTTAGCACAAGTACTAAGTAAGCATTCAGCTACCTCTCTCCATATAATCTATTAATTAAGTACCAACTCCTATGGCTCTGCATAGATGACTCGTCACAATTGAGCATTTTTGCTTTTCCTAAATTGCTTAATTCATGAATGTTAGATATAAATTCATTATCGTTCCTCTCTATTTAACAGTTTAAACTTTCGAAGGAGATAGTTCATAAGTCTGTTTGACCAAGTGGTTCGATCTATGCATTGTCAGCCCTGGTTGATGATCGCTTAGAAAAGCTAGGAACTTGGAAATTTTTTATGTTTTTAGTACCCAAGGAAACTTAACGGAAATGAATGATTTGATGGACTTCTGTTTCTTTCTATTTATTTACCTTTTGAAATTAGGCCTTGCTGTTGCTGCTTCAGTTTTGTCCGAAAACATATTTTAGATTCTGCACTTAGAAACTGACAAAATCATGCTGCAGCTCATCTGTTGTTCTGAACTGAACTGATATTTTGGTTGCAGTTCTGGCATCCAAAACCAATTCCAACTACTTTGGAACATCCGAAATCCATTTCTGGTCACAAGTCCCATGACCAGACACGCAACAGTCACAGTTA
The DNA here is from genome assembly GCA_003254905.1 of Nissolia schottii. Classification (NCBI taxonomy): domain Eukaryota; kingdom Viridiplantae; phylum Streptophyta; class Magnoliopsida; order Fabales; family Fabaceae; genus Nissolia; species Nissolia schottii. The sequence continues at coordinate 113,629 of QANU01053167.1, forward strand.
GTGCGTATACTGTATTTACTCAATTGGTGCAGCTCTAAAGTAAGGTAATATAAGAATTTTGTTGCTCTTGCTTCTTGGAACAATAAAAAGTTCTTGCTTTCATTCCTTTATTGTTTGATACATCAGGAAATGCAGTCCACCCTTATCTCCTAAACCCTCTAAATTCACTGATGTCACAAACAATAAAGAGATCTGAGTAAGAGATGTCTCTGGCTCTAAGAGCAACTAAAAATTTTCCAAACAATATATAATGTGCAGAAAACTTTGAAGAATGATACATACAAAGCTTCCAAGATAAGAGCCAATTTTCCTTCTTACATTAGTCCACACAACTATTTTCAACCCTGAAAAAACAAAAAACCCAGAAGAAGAATTACAATAAAAGGTGACAAAAGAATGCATTACATCACTCCCTAACAATGGCAAACTCATGATGGGCAGGAAAAAAAAAATCAGAAAACCAAAAATAAATACAAAAAAAGAAGTTACAATCATAATGAAAACAAGATTCACAAAGGTGATTAATTAGAGCTCTACATCACAAGGGGTCCTGTCAAAGCCCTTGGACCTAGAGAAGTGCACCAACACAGGAGAACAAAAGATGCTCAAAGTGCGATGCTGTGACTTCCACAACCCCACCTTGAACCTTATCCTTGCCTTCAGCAACAAATCCAACTCTATATCCCCTGATGACTTCTCAAGCCTCATGTCCTTAGGCACTCTCCCATACAAGGCCACAGTTTGAGCAGTGAGCCTCACCTGCAGCTTAGTCACATTCCTGTGTGACTGGAAGAACGCGTTAACCGCGTCATCGGCCAGCGTTTGATCCTCATAGCGGACCGACACCTTCATGGTGTCATAGTATATGGAGACCCTGTGGTTTGGGTTATAGGCCCTTATGGTGAAGTCAAAGTTAGCATAGAGGTGGTTTGCATCTGTTAAGTTGAAGTTGTGGATTGCAGCATCCTCCACTGTGTACTCCAAGTGCTTTGGCCTCAGAACAAGCCATGTTATGAGCACAGCTAAACCAAGAAGGATGATCAATGCCAAGATTATAATGGCGATGCGACAAAGCAGGGTCGGGCGTTTTGCCCTCGTTGCTTGTGGGGGTGGATGAGCCATTGTTTGATTTCAAAAGGACGAGTTGAGTAGAATTCAGGGGAAGTTAGTGTTTGAATGAAGAAGCAAATCCAATGGTGTTTATATATATTGATATGTAGCAGTGTATATAGGATAACATGGGAGCTTTATTCAATTTAGTTAGCACTTTTTCACTTTCAGAATTTCGTGTATGAAACTCAAGACATCATAGGGATTCTCGTGGCCTTAATATTTGTTCTTTTCTTGAGATTCAAGGGTCTCCATACATATAGTAACTTACTATCACAAGTAATGTAGCTGTCACTAATAAAGTATAAATTCAAGTGGCTATGGAAAGAGTAATATGCACCATTTCACGGTTTTGGTGCATAGAAACATAAATCAAAACAAAAGTATGACATGGCCAAATCAAATCTCTTCCCTCAAGTAATGGTTACCGATGTATGCTTGTGTGTCAATTTAGTGAATAAATAAAATATGATACCATAACAAGAGAGGATTCCCTTGACTCCAATTCCGATCTTTAACTGCTTATTTATAGTTATTATCTCAAATGTGGTGTAAAGATTTCATATGAGTTCCAGCTTTGCCTCCAAGGCATTCCAAAGCTGATGCCTTCCTTGTCTACCCAAGCTCATGAGGTCCAAAACATATTAACAATCATTTCCTGTAACACCTTTATATTTTGGGTTACCTGTAACCCCTATGTTTACATGCCAATTCCGTTTTACTCAATTTGTGCCCAATCATGGCCCAAATAAAGTGGTGTATATATCTGTTATAGTCCAAACTTAAATACGAGATCTAATTATATATGTGCCTAGATACTTACAAATTCACTTATTACAAAAGGATTTCGCACCTTCACAATGGCCCTTAAACCCGTGCATGACATATTGCTAGGAAGCCAGTTCCATAACTAATGAGCCATTGAGAAAGAAAGTAACCTAACTCTCACGCTTCATGAACACATTAACTCACACAAGACATCATTAAGGGCTTAATAGCGTCATGATGATCTCGGTTACTATTACAAAACATCTCAACGAGCATAAGTACAAGAGTCACTCACTCAAAGTATATAAACAAGAATCACATTTATGCTCTGGTACATTTTAACTCTATATCACCTCACGTTATATATACATTAACTTGAGCGTGACATTGTTGTTGTCACCGTCATGCTCATTCATTTTAATAGTTCTCAGACATATACTGAGATCAAAGTTACGAGTTGAATTATCACGGGTAATCTAGATTGCTCATAACAATATATTTTAAGGTTCTTGCTACTTTACATGACATATGTTTACTCTTCCCTAATAATGTATGCCCATCTTCCAAAATTCAAAATGGATAGCCACGTCAGAACAAGGACGAAGTCTTTAAGATTAAATAAATGAAAATATTTAAAATAATTATACTTAAAAAATAAAAATTGTTTGAATAATAATATTTATTTATTAATTTTTTTTAATAAAAATTATGTTATTATATTTTTATTTATTTATTAAAATTTTCTTTTTATTAGAATTATTTGTGAATAGCGAGTTGCATGCACCTTGTGTCTAAAGCTAAACTTTTTATGAGATTTTAATTACAAAAGGCAAATAAGATATGAAAGTGTGATAAAAACCAAAGTAGGAGTGAGATGGATTTAATAATAGTTGAAAAAAATTGTTTTTAGCCATAGTAGGAGAGATGTTGTTTGGAAAGTTCCGTAATGGTATGTGTGCGAGTCTTGTTGTTGAGAGGGAAGGAAAGAGAAAAAAAAAAGTTTTTGAGGACTTAATCATGATTTTGACCGATAAAAACAAAACTCGCAATCACACTCTAAAAGTAAACAAACAATTTAAACCACCAATTTACAGCATTTCTATCTTTTCACAACTGATCCATCGTCATTTTTCCTTTCCGCAATATCTTCAATTTTGACCACAATTTGTTTAATTACTTTTTCTATTCAAAGTCCAGCAAATTCAACTTCCTTATGCTCCAGCATTTTGAAAGGTTTTTTTTACCTATAAAATTCAATCAATCTATGAAACAAGACTGTAATAGTACAGAAGTATAGTTGCATATAAAAGCATCTGTTTAATTTCACCAGCACATGGAATGGCAGCAATTACTATAATGTTAATGATTCCATAAATAATGTTATCTGCCATGCATTTCAGTAAGAGTTACATTGTTGTGAGAGTTACATTGATTTTCCTGAGAGGAAGACTCTAAACTTGATGAGTACTGCTTCTGCACAAATCCGACATGCCTTGGAGGAGGAAGATTGGAAATCTCACTATTAAGCATTAACACAAGAGTAGTCATGGATGGCCTTTCTTTTGCAACTTCTTGCACACACAGAAATGCTATGTGGATGCACCTCAAAATGTGATTCTCAGAACCTGAATCAGATATCTCTGGATCTATCAACGGCCTAATGTTGTCTTCGTTCCATAGATTCCAGGCCTGTAGAAGTGTTAAAACTTGTATGTTAGTTATTACCTTGCAGAGAAAAGCCTAGGTAAATCACAAGGCCATGAGGTTGAAAAGAGACTTACAAATCCTACGAGGCTGAGGGCCTTATCATCATTGCGAAAGCTGGTGTTTCTTTTTCCGCTAACAATTTCTAGAAGCAAAACTCCAAAGCTGTATACATCCGATTTCTCCGAAAACAAACCTTCCATTGCATACTCAGGTGACATGTAACCACTGCATTTGTTTATTTTGTCGTTGTCACATAAGAATGCTAATTTTCAAGGAACACAATGTGCTAATGAAATCGAGAACAATAAGGCATGCTTACTATGTTCCGACAACCCTTCTTGTATTAACCTCATCTTCACCTTTATATATTCTAGCCAAACCAAAGTCTGATATTTTCGGATTCATCTCTTCGTCGAGCAAGATATTACTTGCCTTTAGATCTCTATGTATAATTCTTAGTCTAGAATCTCTGTGAAGGTAAAGTATGCCTCGAGCAATTCCTTCAATTATATTAAAACGTTTTGCCCAGTCTAAAAGTTTTCGTTGGAGCGGATCTGCGTAAAAAAATGGAAGTTAACAATCACATGTAAACCTTTTCAATTTTTTTTGTAATATTGAGTGTGCTGAATTGAAAATGAAATATATAGATATATGAACTGACCAAAGATAAATGCGTCCAAACTTCTATTTGGCATGAATTCATAGATAAGCATCTTTTCATCTCCTTCAATACAGCAGCCAAGAAGTCTCACAAGATTGCGATGTTGAAGCTTAGAAATCACTCTTACCTCATTCATGAATTCTTCTAACCCTTGTCCAGATGCTCTGGACAATCTTTTCACTGCAATTTCTTGACCATCTGGCAATAACCCCTAGAACAAATTGAACAAAATTAAATTAGCAATGGTATAAATATGTTACAAGTGAAGTCAGTGAAAGTTGTTTGACACTAGGCAAAAATATTACCTTGTACACTTGACCAAATCCGCCCTTCCCAAGCGTATTTGATAGGTGAAAGTGGTTTGTAGCAGTTGCAACCTCTTCAAAATCAAATAGTGGTAGCTCATCCAGTTTAACTTGTTTCTGGACCCCAATCAATCTTTGACTCCGATTTTCTGGATGTGTTTCTGATACATTAAGCAAATGAATTATTTTTACCTTTAATAAAATAGAAACTCTTTTCTTCACATCTCTAAGTTGTATGATCCACACATGAAGAAACTAGCTTTGTAATATTTGCAAGTGCTTCTATTAACTTAGATTAGTAGAGATCAATATTCTTAGTATTTGTGATGCAGTTGGCACCTATGCTAGAAGCACATATAAAAGTTATCACTGTTTGTTCTTCTCAAATACAAGTTTGTCAACTGCTATCATATCATGGCTTGGTTACCTGAGCGTTTGGCTTTCCGTTTCCTTGAAGAATATGCACAGATGAGTAGATATGCAGAGACAGCCAAGACAATCATTCCGGTCGCCGCTGTTACTGCAACAATTAATGTCTTGTCTCTTGTTTTATTCCTACGATTTACTGCACTTGCTGGTAGCATTCAAAGATAAATAAACAAATAAAACATTGGTCTAAGGGTGATACCAATAAGTTTGAATAACAAATTCTAATTTCTAAAGGTTAAAGCTGAAAGCAAATAAAACAACATACTGAGCTCTGAATGAGTGAGACGGATGAAGAGATCGGCTCCCCCGCTTGAGAACTGTTGCAAGTCAATTAAGTCTGAGATCCAATACAAGCAGCCAATGCCGGCATCAAATGCATATGCCAGACAAGAGCAGTTCCGCAAGCACTGGCTCCCACATTGGCCTTCCTCAACATCCAATCTTTCTGCAAAGTCTGGAACTTTCATCGTCCCAAGCTTCAAGAAATCATCCTCACTCCCACCACACTTGAGTGGCTCCTTCCTCACACAACCACTAGTCCAATTCTGCTTATTCCACTCCTCTAAATTCCTTGGCTCATATCCAATCAAACAGCTGCAGATTGGTGTGCTATGCACATTACAGCTTCCAAATGGCCCACATTTTCCATAAACATCACAATCAGAAATCTCTAACGCCATTTCAAGAACTTGCTTATTGTTGTAATATCTGACCAACTGGAGCTTCCCATTTGGAGTCAAGTAAAGGATTCCAAATGCAGATTGGTCAGCAAAACTGTAAGTCAGATAAACAGTCTCATTCCCTTCATATCCAACATTCCATCCATATAGATACCCGGTTGACATCATCGGTGTCCCAATGAAGATCCTTCCATTCCATGGACCAGTCCTCCAAAGTGGCTTATTTCCATCGACCCAGAAGAACACTTCCGGAGCATCCAAGCGCTCAAGGGTAGCAGAGAAGTTCCCTGGAGAAGGATCAGAAGCGTTTTTCCTTGATATGAACCTCATACTCTCACCCGAGATTCTGTTAGCACTGATTCTCATGGTTGGCACTGCAGCATCACAAGGGTGCTTGAAACTCTCCCACACGGTTTGTCCAGTGGTGCCATCAAGCAGCACCAGGTTTCCAGAATGCAAGAGTTGAGCAGTACTGGAACCGTTTGCAGTGTTTGTTGACACATTTGATGACCAAACGACATGGTTTTTCCCATTTAGTAGCACAAGATTACCATCTTCTGAGATTTTAAGGGTCCCAGAAGAATCTAATAGTGGCTGGTTTCTGTTGGCTATCCATATGACATTGGTGTCAGAGAGATACCAGATTCCTACATAGCGGTTTGTTGAATTTTGAAGGTTGAAGAATCCAAGCTTGAAGACGCTGTCACTTGAGCTTATTGTCTCTGAGTCTCTGATGAATTGAGATGATGTAATGGTATCCCTGGCACAGCACAGACCAAAGAAAATGATGGAGAATATGATCAAAGCGTTTACCAAGTTATTGTGACTTCTTCTGAATCCCATGATCTTGCAGAACCTTGTGTGATCTTAGTACATGTCCAATCAACCAGCTTTATTCCTTGATTTAACTGAAACTGTTGCTGGAGCATGTATTGTCTTGAATCTTTGATTCTTGAATTGTCCAATTGAAGCAATACCACAACCCTCTTGCACTGTTCAGCTTGTGAATGAATAGATTGGAACCGCAGATGGTGAAGTCAATTTCACCTTTTTGTCACTAAACAAAAGGACAAGGCAAGTCAATACACTTGTTTGTGTCACTGTTTGAGGCAAGGAAAAAATTAGTAGAGGGTGGACTAACCTGATTTTTTAAGGAATAAACAATCACATGAAATGGTTGATTATTATCTTTGACTTTCTGAATAATTGTCCCAAGGGGAAGTTGCCTATACATTGACTGTCGGAGACGCACTACATTGACAAGTGGCTAGTTCTAGAAAACCATTTGTTTTTCAACTAAGTTGCATATTTGTGAAGCATATTTAATGTGTGTTCTATAAACATTATCTACCAATGATTTCTAACTTTATTTTTAATATTATTTTAAACATTTTAACTACAAAAGCACGTGTTTTAGGAAAGAAGTCCACAATTTGGTCTGAGAAGAAGCCGCACTTGCTGACTAAGTTGTGCTGCATTGTGTACCATAGATGATCATTGACTTCATTAGAGAGGTGAAGAGCAAAAAATAAAGAAGAGCAAGTAAAATAGCAAAGTTATTATTGTTTTCACCCCAAAAGTAATATTAATATCAAAGCTAATGGTTCGAACAACGAGACAAATTTGGAACGATGCTGTGATGATATTAATAATTTGCAAATTAGAACCTAGAGGCTTGAAGCATCAAAGAAACTTCAGCTACCAGGTTCTAAATGATCATTAAAATTCATGGCGCAAAAGAAAAGAGGCTCCATGGAACACGCAAACATAAGTTGATCTTGAATGCAAGTGCACACTTCAAAGCAAAACTAAAATCTGCATCAAGTCACTAATTTCTACAGCTGTAAGTCCTCAAGTAATACTTCACTCACGTTTTAGCCATGCGTTGACTTATAAAATCAACTATGTTGTAGGAAGAGGAGCACTAACTTCTATAACTGATATCAAGCCCACACATGCAGCTTAAGCTAAAACCAAGTTTATGTTATAGTTGACCCATGCAAGGATAAACCAGATTGCTATCCTCAGAGATTGTAACAATCCCACAAGAATTTATTGTTAGTGGCTGGTTTCTGTTAGCTACCCATATGGCATTGGATTCAGAGTGATACCGGATTCCCACGTAGCGGTTTGTCGAAAGTTTGAGGGCTGAAGAATCCTAACTTGAAGTCACTGTTATTTGAGCTTAGTGTTTCAGGGTCTCTGATGAACTTGGCAAATGTAACGGCATCATTAGCATAGCTCAAGCACAGACCAAAGCAGGAAACTGTGAGCAGAACAGCAATCAAGTTGGTATGATTTCTGAAATCCATAATTATGGTGAGTTCTTTGTTTGGCACATTTCCTTCTTGTGTGCTATTTGGGTTTTCTTATGTTTAAATGATGGTATTTTGTAAACCTCAACTGCTCCAAGACAAACATATCTGTGGCTTAGTCATGGAAGTTGGTAGTATGCCAACTGTAGTCTAAAATAAGTCAGCAGGAGATGATTTAAAAAAAAAAAAGAAAAAAAAAGGGAAAATTTCAATTCCTTCTTCCCAAAAACTTTGATCCTTACAAGACAACACAGTTGGCAACATGAAGAACGAATACATCATCTAAAGCAACAAAATTTACCAATGAACATCAGATGAAAGAAATACAACAAAGATAAATGGGTTCTCTGCAAATGGCCGATAAATGGCACAATCTGAGACATAGAGGGGTTGTATCTAAAATTTTAATCCTCCAAGTAATTTCTCAAACGTAGCTCTCAGCTTGCTACATTATCCTCGAGTTGGAATAAGCATGCTTAAATCCTTCCATTAGCCCTTTCAGTTTTGCTCTAATATTCACTGTCTTGGGAAACCATTCCTTGAGCTCTTAGTTTCTCTAGCGACCTTCGATTTCTGTAATACTAACACGGTTGTTTGAAAACCACTCCTCAGGAGGAGCTGGTGGATTTAAGACATTCTCCCTCAGGATGAATGCAGGTTGCCTTGGTGGAGGAAGATTCACAATTTCACTGTTAAGCATAGAAATTACAGTGGACATAGTGGGTCTGTCTTTTACACTTTCTTGCACACACAAGTCCTATTTGCGCACACCTCAAAATATCCTTCTCATGGACACTGTCACATATGCCTGCATCTATTAAAGATACAACATTTTTTTTCATTCCATAGTTTCCAAGCCGGAAAACAAATAAAGAAGCACGAAAACAATCACTAAAACATGCAAGTTATGAGTTGCTTTAGAAAAGAGCAATGGCGTTTCTGTAATCGATCCAGCCAAATAAATTGTAGAAACTTACAAATCCTAAAAGGCTCATAGACTGCTTACTGTTATCAAAGCTAAGAGTTTTTTTTTCTTCTGCTGACAATCTCTAATAGCAATACTCCAAAACCGAAGACATCCCATTGCATACTCAGGTGCCATATAGCCACTGCAATAAAATGTGAGAGTGAGTTTACTGGCAAGGTTAAATTACAATTATCTTATGAAGTCGACAAGACATACTTACCATATTCCAACAACCCTTCTAGTTCTAGTATTAGCTTCATCTCCATGCCCTCCAAATATTCTTGCCAAACCAAAGTCTGATATTTTTGGATTTAGCTCCTCGTCTAGCAAGATATTGCTTGCTTTCAGGTCTCTATGTATGACTCTTAGTTTAGAATCTCTGTGAAGATAAAGCAAACCTCGAGCTATTCAATAGCCGGTGAGGGAGGGTTTGTAGGTCTCTTCAACACTATCATTACCTGTGCTGTCAATACATTGATCCCAGTAAGACGAGGACTAACAGACTGCATGTTGGGTATTCCTGTGAATACAAGACCGTTCCAGGGACCACTGCGCCAGTGTGGCCTAGTTCCCTACTTTCTCACCAACTCTTTTGTTGTCTGGGAGTGCCATGCCTGGCACCATAGTATGAGTAGGATGCAAGCAAGACACTCTCCCATACTTGTTTCCCTACAGCGTCAAGAAGGAGGTAGGACAAGGTTCCCAGATAGAATCTAGAAGTTGAGCACTAGTGCTGTTGGAGGTTATGGTTTCATGGTCCTTGATGAGTCCAGAATTAAGCGTTCCGGAGCCTTAACTGCGCGCAGGTAACAACAAAATATGAATATTGAAAGAGATAACAAATTTATTTGACTACTGAAAACGTTTTCCTTATTGTATGTTTGTATCGTGAAGAATAAAGAATTATGATCGCGTTGCAAGCAATGTTTGAGTCAGGATGGAAGGTCCAACCGAAAAGCATCCCGAGTCGCATCGAAGCCCGTACTGCTCCATATATAGCTGGATGGAAAAGCAACAATTTCTCGAACAATGAGGCACGTCTTTCTCATGGATGTTACACCGAGCACGTAGAGGAACTTCAGTTTCTGCAGCAAAAAAATAAGGTGATTTTGTGGAATAGCTGCCATCCTCCTAAGCATCCACAAATGTCCAATATAAGACTACAGGTTTCAGTCATTCCAATTCCAAATATCCCTCACACGGAGCCCAAAGTCAGAAATATAAACACAAGGAATGTGCTCAGCCAGAGCCTCAAAGCCCAACCAATCATCGTAACAAAGACACGATTCTTACTCTCATTATTTTTTATATTGATTAATTTCATCCATATTTTTTTATTGTCAATTTACTCCCATAAATTATTAAAATTAGACAAGTTAGTTCTTTCATCTATTAAACTGAAACGGTTAACTTAAGCTTAGTTTAGTAAAACTTTTTGAAGGGTGCTCTTGCACTCAAAACAACGTAAGTCAAATTTTTGTATTTGATTAACAAAATGCAAATGTGCTTTTGTTGTTAGCTTTTAAAAGTTAAAATATGTTCTTTAGAGCTCTTATGAATAGCTTTCTTGAAGTGACGCGATGAAGGTCCACCTAACCTCCTCTATGTCACAAACAATGTCATTTTACATAACTAATAGTGCATCTCATTTAAATAAAATGATGTCATTTTGCATCTCATGTTCACAAAACATATGGGTCCATAATGAAATACATACATAGGGTGTGTTTGTATAAGATGAAAATGGGGTGTTTGAGTATCTACATGGCAAAAGAGACAAGTTTCTCGAGAAATTAATCGATTTGAAAAAATAAGAAGAACTAATGTGAATGAAAAAAAATTAAGAGAAATAAAATTGATCGATTTAGAAAAAAATGACATAGAATTTTTTTTGGCCAATTTAGTTCATGAAAAATAATATGAACTAGGTTGGCAAAAAAAAATTAAGAGAGATGAAATTGTTGAGTTAAAAAATAGGCAAAAATGCTCCATGTACACCCCAAAATGATACACCCGTACATACACCCCTCTTTTATATGGTTTTATACGTAATTAATGATGATTATACATAAAACGTATAATTATACACAACGCGCGCCCAACCCCGAACCCCGTTCTCGTCATCGTTTTCACTTATCATCTTCAACCTCTCATCCTTGTTCTGTTACATTCATCGTCGTCATCGTCATCCTCATC
>QANU01053167.1:125477-156676 GCA_003254905.1 Nissolia schottii
TGACGCGTGTGAGCTGAGAGTGGGAGAGAAAATGGACAGGGCAGTTATTTGAGGAGCCCACTGTATTATAATATGGGTGTATGTATGGTGTATCACTTTGGGGTGTACATGTAGCATCACTGAAAAATAGGAGAGCCTCAATTGGGAGGTTTTGTCAAAATTAAATGACCTTATTATGACCCAAAAACTTTAACTTCAAATAACAATCAAAGTTATAATTATATTTGTGTTAATTATATTCATTTTATGTTAAGCATTATGTCAGTCACTATTGAATTAATGATATTTTAATGGAATTGTACACCTTATTAAATCTCATCCAATAATAGAAGATAACAATTTTTTGTATAAATAGTATAAATAAGAATTTTTCTTATAACAATACATTTCTTGTACTATGATATTGGGTATCATTTATTATCTTAAAGTGGTTCTAAGTTGCTCCGAGAGGTGTACAGTGTGGTCCAATTACCTTTTTAAAATGTGGTTAGAGAATTATTGTTCAACCTTTAGAGGCGTCTCATTAGCTCCTTTCCCGACCCCGAACACAAGGAAGAAAAAGAAAAAACAATTATGGTAGCAATGGTATTTATTTTGAAACGGTATATATAAAGAGAGTGAAAAACCGAATACGGGGGATCTACCCATAGCCCAAGAGGGGCGATGGAACACCAGAAAAAAATAATAATTTTTTCATTGTAATTTATACATATATAACTTGTTCCTTGGGCTAATTTTAATAAAGCCCATCAAAAATAAGTTATTTAAAATAACACAAGTCCAATCAATGAAGAATTGAAAATTGGAGAATGTTGACTCTCCAAAAAAAGAGCAAAGGGCGATGGTATCTTGGAGGTGCTGCTGGCAACTATTCACTCAGGTTCAAACTGTGATGGCGTGGTTCAAAGAAGTATGGGTGATGGAGAAATCTTCCTTGTGCATTGCACCTGCGTCAAAGTGATTGTGCTACTTCTTGCATTTTATTTTTATTTTTGTGAAGCGTTGCTTCTTGCGTTGAGGACTTGAGGGACCAGATCGATGGATTTTTAATATTGGGTGTATCTAGGATTCCTTGGTCTTGATCCTTCATAAACGAAATTCTTTGGGTTTGAGGTTTTAAAAACTCACTCGTTGATATTAGGGCTTTCAGTGGGGCTAGGGCCTTTTAAGAGTGGGGCAAAACATAATGGATTACATGATTAACCAATCATATGGAACTGTGTTGACAGCTCAGGTCACCTCATTTTAACAATTAAATGTGGACAAAAATTTGGCATTATAAAATTTTTGAAATTTATTTGCAACTTAGGTTGGCAAATAAAGGATAGGGAGTTTAAAACTGCAACTATAATGGAATTCCCATTTTGATTAATATGTAGCTAATGGCAATATAGTCATTAGAGAAAGTGTCGGCTGAAATGATGTTGCAATTATGAATCTCGTGACTAATTCATTAGTCATTCATTGAAGTGTTGGTCATACTAGTTCATTCTCGCAACTGAGTTTCATTTTTTACTCAAACTTGTTTTCCTCTAAACATAATTTTTTACCAGTTCTCAATGATTTGAATGATAATAGTTTGTAGAACATACTAACAAAGTCAACAGTAAGTTATTTAAGAATTTAATCAAAAATTCTCAAAGCCTCAAAAATTATAGTTGTTATCAACAGCAAATACCTTTTAGACAAAAAAAAAGTTTGTAGGAAATTAAATTGATACATATTCCGTTTTTTCTATTGTATGATGAACTTTTACTGTTATATACTTATATAGGACCCACTATAGGCCCAAGCCCTATGACATACCTATCGGTATAGTGCATACTTTTTAGCAAACCATCTTTCCTAGAAACCACATAACTGCAGAAGTCCAAACCAAGAAAGACAGAATCTCTGAAAACACACAGATAACTCCAAACTTTTGAAAGCTACATGAAATTTCTATGACCAAACCCTTTTTGTTCTTTTTTCTTTACATGATCCAAAAACCAGAAGATTTCTGCAGTTTCCCTATGTGCATTGCGCCTTATATAGCCATGCTAAATCTCACATTGTTAAGGACATGACCAAAATAACTTTTATAAGAATTTGAAAAATATTTGCATGCTCATAAAACACATTTAATATGTGCTTAATAAAATTAATGATTAATAATGCAAATGAAATACTTATTAAATGTGTTCTACGAATATACAATTACTTCTCTAAAAATTTGGATATATAAGAAGGAAACCAACAAAGTAGAAGGCCACATCAGTCCTTTCCCAACCCATGCAGCATTATTCCATAAAAGCATCTATGATGTAAAAGTTCGGTATAATTATAAGAAAATATTATCTTTTGTTATCGACTGACAAGGCTATTGTAAACCTATTAGCCATTGTTAGGACTAAAAAAATGTAATAATTGTGTCTAATAGACAAACAGAAAAATGTAACACATCTGAACTTGTACATTATCTATCACAAATGAACAGAAGCATTGGTAAAATAAAAATCGAAAACATAGAACAATGATTTATCATCAAAATTGACAATATTGAAGCAAGGAACTTAACTAGTTCTCAATTTAAATTTATGCGTGGGTCATCCCTTTTGAATTATATAGCTACATCATGGCATCTTCGTTTTCGTTTCCTGTGTTGGATACTTGTTTCCTTTCGTGTTTGGATATTGGGGGAAATGGCGGTTCAAAACTCTCAAGAAAGTTACCAAAAATATATTCCTCCGAAAGCGAAAAATGCTAATGTCACGAGTCATGAGTGATTATTTTGTACCTTACCTTAGGCACACTATAGAGCTTCCCACACACCTCCCACGAAAGAGTATAACTACTTTTAGACAGAGAAAACCCGCTACGAATTAATATGCAAACAAAAATAGTGTCTAACAACAACTTTCTCACGATCCCTTTCATTACAACAAACAAATCTCTCTTATCTGTCCATGAATTGTCAACTTCTCCTTCCTTCATATATTTTTTTCTTCTTTCTATTTTTTTCTCCGTCTAATCACACTATATAAATGCACGTATCCACATAGACAAATTTCCCACTAGGAAATTAAGTCTTGTGCATTGTTCTCACTACACATATTACACAAACCCCATTTCATATTTTTCTTTCTTTCTTTCTTCTTGTTACCAATGGCAGGGAAGAAGAACACGGTTGTGTTCGAGGATCACTTCCCGGCAATGGTGGAGAAATTGGGTACTGACGGTTTCATGAAGGAGCTAACAAACGGTTTCCGGCTACTGATGGACAGGGAGAAGATGGTGATCACGTTCGAGAGCCTGAAGAGGAACTCAGCCTTGCTCGGGTTAGAAGGGATGAGCGACGACGAGATAATGTGCATGCTGAGAGAAGGTGATCTTGATGGGGATGGTGCCCTTGATGAGATGGAGTTCTGCACCCTCATGTTCAGGTTGAGCCCTGCTTTGATGAACAATTCCAAGGAACTTCTGGAGGAAGCAATTTCTAGTGGTCATTAATTAGGTTGCTTCCTTTCTTTAATCTATTTTGGTTTGTCCTCTTTTCCCTCTTGCCCCCTCTCAGCTCCCCGTGGCTTTTTTAAGGTACTTCCTTATTTTGTGTTGTGGGGATGTTTTGCAGTGAGTAATGGTAGAGTTGTAGTGAGTTAGTTGAAATCTTCTTCAACAAAGATTAAGTGATTTGATCTTAGCATAAAGAAGTTAAACAATACATTTCTTGTACTATGATATTGGGTATCATTTATTATCTTAAAGTGGTTCTAAGTTGCTCCGAGAGGTGTAAAGTGTGGTCCAATTACTTTTTTAAAATGTGGTTAGATGTTTTTATTTTAAAAAGTGTGGCTGCCCTCACACATCCTCAGAATCATGGCTTTGTTCGCACCCCCTACACCAAAACTTTGCAATCAAAAGCTCATCTTTCCTTATGAAACCAACAACCTTACAAGAACACGAACAAGATCTGGTGGTGCGGGTGGTTGAGTTGCGGTCAACAAATCTAAAGGTTGGGGATGGCTGAGCTCGCAACCAACAGATCACCACCATCATCGCGAATGGCGGCATCGGCCTAATGGCAAGCCTGTCTTCCTCCTCTGGCAAAGACAAAGGTGAGTAGTGGCAAAGAGAGGAGAGGTGGAGAATGGGTGAAGGAGAAGATAGAGGGAAGGGTTCAGCGCATAATAAAAATTATTATGTTAATTACTGTCCTATAAACATATCTGTACTTCACTGACTGACATCAATAAATGGAGAACCAATCATGAAAGCAGACTTAGCTTATTCTAGACTCTAGTGTAGTGGTCATGTCAAAGCTAGAAATCATGAATAAAATTACTTACACCTTTATAAATACATATACACACACACACATATATATATATATATATATATAAATTCCATGTCAAACATCGGATGTGAGAAATCTCATTTTAGATAATTATTGTTCAATCTTTAGAGACGTTTCATTAGCTCCTCTCCCGCCCCCTAACACAAGGAAGAAAAAGAAAAAACAATTATGGTGGCAATGGTATTTATTTTGAAAGGATATATATAAAGAGAGTGAAAAACGAAATACGGGGATCTACCCATAGCCCAAGAGGGGTGATGGAACACCCAAAAAAAAAAAATTTATTGTAATTTATACATATATAATTTGCCCCTTGGGCTAATTTTAATAAAGCCCATAAAAAATAAGTTATTCAAAATAACACAAGTTCAATCAATGAAGAATTGAAAATTGGAGAATGTTGACTCTCCAAAAAAACAGCAAAGGGCGATGGTATCTTGGAGGTGCTGCTGGCAACTATTCACTCAGGTTGAAACCGTGATGGCGTGGTTGGTGATGGAGAAATCTTCCTTGTGCATTGCGTCTTACGTCAAAGTGAATGTACTACTTCTTGCATTTTATTTTTATTTGTGTGAAGCGTTGCTTCTTGCGTTGAGGACTTGAGGGACTAGATCGATGGATTTTTAATGTTGGGTTTATCTAGGATACCTTGGTCTTGATCCTTCATAAACCAAACTCTTTGAGTTTGAGGTTTTAAAAACTCACTCGTTGATATTAGGGCTTTCAATGGGGCTAGGGCCTTTTAAGAGTGGGGCAAAACATAATAGATTACATGATTAACCCATCATATGGAACTTTGTTGATAGCTCTAGTCACCTCATTTTAACAATTAAATGCGGAAAAATTTGTTGGCATTATAAAATTTTCGAAATTTATTTGCAACTTAGGTTGGCAAATAAAGGATGGCGAGTTTAAAACTGCAACTATAATGGAATTCCCATTTTGATTAATATGTAGCTAATGGCAATATAGTCAATAGAGAAAGTGCCGGTGAAATGATGTTGCAATTATGAATCTCGTGGCTAATTCATTAGTCATTCATTGCAGTGTTGGTCATACTAGTTCACTCTCGTTACCGAGTTCCATTTTTTACTCAAACTTGTCTTCCTGTAAACATAATTTTTTACCAGTTCTCCATGATTTGAATGATAATAGTTTGTAGAACATACTAACAAAGTCAATATTAAGTTATTTAAGAATTTGATCAAAAATTCTCAAAGCCTAAAAAATTATAGTTGTTATCAATAGCAAATACCTTTTAGACAAAAAAAAAGTTTGCAGGACATTAAATTGATACATATTCCGTTTTTCCTATTGTATGATGAACTTTATATACTTATATAGGACCCACTATAGGCCCAAGCCCTATGACATACCTATCAGTATAGTGCATACTTTTTGGCAAACCATCTTTCCTAGAAACCACATAACTGCAGAAGTCCAAACCAAGAAAGACGGATTGTCTGCAAACACAAAGTTAACTCCAAACTTTTGAAAGCTACATGAAATTTCTATGACTAAACCCTTTTTGTTCTTTTTTCTTTACATGATCCAAAAACCAGAAGATTTCTGCAGTTTCCCTATGTGCATTGCGCCTTATATAGCCATGCTAAATCTCACATTGTTAAGGATATGACCAAAATAACTTTTATAAGAATTTAAAAAATATTTGCATACTCATAAAACACATTTAATATGTGCTTAATAAAATTAATGATTAATAGTGCTCATGAAATACTTATTAAATGTGTTCTATGAATATACGAGTCGTTCTTTAAAAATTTGGATATATAAAAAGGAAACCAACAAAGTAGAAGGCCACATCAGTCCTTTCCCAACCCATGCAGCATTATTCCATGAAAGCATCTATGATGTAAAAGTTCGGTATAATTATAAGAAAATATTACCTTTTGTTATCGATTGACAAGGCTATTGTACACCTATTAGTCATTTTTAGGACTAAAAAAATGTAATAATTGTGTGTAATAGACAAACAAAAAAATGTAACACCTCTGAACTTGTACATTATCTATCACAAATGAACAGAAGAATTGGTAACATAAAAATCGAAAACATAGAACAATGATTTATTATCAAAATTGACAATATTGAAGCAAGGAACTTAACTAGCTCTCAATTTAAATTTATGCGTGGGCCATCCCTTTTGAATTATATAGCTAGATCATGGCATCTTCGTTTTCGTTTCTTGTGTTGGATGCTTGTTTCCTTTCGTGTTTGGATATTGGGGGAAATGGTGGTCCAAAACTCTCAAGAAAGTTACCAAAAATATATCCCTCCGAAAGCGAAAAATGCTAATGTCACGAGTCATGAGTGATTATTTTGTAACTTCCCTTAGGCACACTATAGAGCTTCCCACGCACCTCCCACGAAAGAGTATAACTACTTTTAGACAGAAAAAACCCGCTACAAATTAATATGCAAACAAAAATAGTGTCTAACAACAACTTTCTCACTATCCATTTCGTTACAACAAACAAATCTCTCTTATCTGCCCATGAATTGTCAACTTCTCCTTCCTTCATATATTTTTTTCTTCTTTCTATTTTTTTCTCCGTCTAATCACACTATATAAATGCACGTATCCACATAGACAAATTTCCCACTAGGAAATTAAGTCTTGTGCATTGTTCTCACTACACATATTACACAAACCCCATTTCAGATTTTTCTTTCTTTCTTTCTTCTTGGTACCATGGCAGGGAAGAAGAACACAGTTGTGTTTGAGGATCACTTCCTGGCGATGGTGGAGAAATTGGGGACTGACGGTTTCATGAAGGAGATAACAAACGGCTTTCGGCCGCTGATGGACAGGGAGAAGAAGGTGATCACGTTCGAGAGCCTGAAGAGGAACTCAGCGTTGCTCGGGTTAGGAGGGATGAGCGACGACGAGATAATGTGCATGCTGAGAGAAGGTGATCTTGATGGGGATGGTGCCCTTGATGAGATGGAGTTCTGCACCCTCATGTTCAGGTTGAGCCCTGCTTTGATGAACAATTCCAAGGAACTTCTGGAGGAAGCAATTTCTAGTGGTCATTAATTAGGTTGCTTCCTTTCTTTAATCTATTTTGGTTTGTCCTCTTTTCCCTCTTGCCCCCTCTCAGCTCCCTGTGGCTGTTCTAAGGTACTTCCTTATTTTGTGTTGTGGGGATGTTTTGCAGTGAGTAATGGTAGAGTTGTAGTGAGTTAGTTGAAATCTTCTTCAACAATGAGACTTTTTATTGCTAACTTTAAATCTGAACATGCAAGCTAACAATCTGGATTGTCTAAATCGTGTTGACCTTTTATTAGGTCGCAAAGAATAAATAAATGCGGCGTTAATTAGCAATCGGTTGTTCACAATACCGTCTAAGATATATATGCTGGAAAAATGTCAATGGGGAGTTGAAAGACAGAATAAATCTTAGATTTAGAACTTCCACAAAATCTCCTAAGAAATTTCCAATTAAATTATATGGGAAAAAAGATGGCGATAGAATGAAAAATGAGTAATAGAAATTGGGCCAGGAGGCCTGAATTATCAGTCCCCTCGAGGAACCTCATTCAGTCAAGCCAAGGTCCATCATTATATCTCTGCCACAACTCACCTAAAACCATATGCAGCCTTCATAGAACCATAGGATCCATAAACATTTCATGGTAATTACAAGTTGATTACCTGTTACACATTAGGGTAATATATACGCAACAAATGCAAGACGGAAGCATAAACACTTCAGGGAGCCATGCAATCACGCTTGTCACTAATTCTCAATACTCGGGTATTAGAAAGCATAAACATGCACGGCCAACATGTAATGGAGCAATAGGCATCAAAGTCAGTTTCAACTTTCAATTATTAGTGAGTTAATGCTGACGTACTTTGTTGTGATCTATCTCTTCTACACGACAATTAACCATTCAACATTAACAAAGGTACAGACCATAACTGTTCTTAGTAGCCTAGCTCAGTGCACAGTTGTTGCGGCTCCACTCACAACAAAAGAAGTATCAAACAAAAGGTCTTCCCCTTGATGGCCATCACTTTGGATAGAGGATATCATAGTGACCAGGGCGATATAGCAAAGTGATGAAAGGTTTGTTCTTCTCAGCACAACCACTAGCAATTGGTAGATCACCAGCAACTGGCATGAAATCATGGTGATTTACACTGATGCCACCAGTATCACATGAGCTACGGTCAAGGTACACAACACGGATTGGAACACCCAATGCATCAGAAAGGGCGGTAATGTGCACATGGTCACTCTCTTCACCCATTGGTTCAACAGAAGATTTGCAAAACTAAACCAAAAGACATAACGTTAGAGATAGGTCATATATTTAAATAATAAGAATGAGACCATGCACAGATTTTCAACAATAAAACTAAAGGTGTTGTCTATTTTTGTCAGATACTAAACTTGACAAGCAACTTTAAGAGGGATAGAAAAAAAATTCTTAACATTGAACAAACCTGCTCGACTGTTGTATTAGTTAAGCCCATTATGAAAGGTTCAAAAAATTCTGAGCGCTTTTGTATTTCGGCAGAGGTAACAAATCTGAAGAACATTACAACTAAGCAAACAAAAATGTCAAGACATCAGAAAGTAATGAGAAAAAAGGCATTTGGGGCTGGATATAAGTCACTCACCATAATCAGATATTGACTGATCTTGGCTTCTAGAAACAAGCTCTTCATGACTGTGACCATATTATATAAAGTTTGTTAAATCAAAACCCACGGGAAAAGAGAGGAAGAAAAAGAATAAAAGACCATTGGAGCCAGATAAACAGCAAATTGTGATAATTAAATATTTTGGGAGCGTATCATGCTTCCAACTTATGATTGTCTATGCTAATTCATAGTGAAGGAAAAGAGTTTACACCTTATGGAAGTCTCTTTCCCTTGAATAACACTATCCAGCTGCTCAAGGAATAACTGAAAGTTTAGCAATGAGATAAGCAAAAAGTAAATTTGTGCCCTTAAAGAAGAAAAGTAATCATGCGTAAGCTTTCTAACCTCTGAAAATGCCTCTACGCATCTAGAATCAGTACAATACCCTGAGTTCAGTTGAATGCATCCTCTTAAAAATACTAATCTTTGTTTTTCTGTCTTTGCCTATCTATACATTTACCGAGAAAAATAGAAGACCAATGTCCCAGAAAAATTTGAATAGAAAATCTTCTTCAGATTGAACACACTATATTTTCTTCTATTTTATTATTTTGTTTCCCCACCTTTTGAACAACCAAATTTTAGAAGAGATTATTATTCAGTAAAACCTGCACAATATGCCAATTTCCATAAATAGCAACAAAAAGTTTGGGGTAACATCAAAGTTTAGTGGACGAATACACATTCTTGTCAAGGAAATCTTAATATGTATTAATATAAAATAAATAAGCAGACACGTGTACCCTAGAAAAGAAGGAATGAGGATGGAGACAGTAAGTTACCCCAAAAAAATCTTCAAAAGTCAGGTCAGCATAACCCAAGGACTGTAGTGCCTTTTTACTTTTTTCAACATTGGCTTGTACACGATCAATTTCAGCTTGGTCTTGACACTCTAATATATGCTCCTGAGATAATAAGTTACCGACAATTTATCATCGATCAAAACTATCGGAATATCTGATTCTTGATTCGACTCCATGGACCTCAGAATAGCCATAATACATTAAAAAGCATACCAGGTAAGAAAACATAAAGCCACGAAAGAAGCAGTTTCCATCCCCGCGAGTTCGCCGAATGGCAGCATATTGCTCATCAAGCACCTGAATTAAGGGTAACAAGCAAAACAATTCAAGAAAATTAAAATAATAATCATAATAACAACAACACAAACAAATAGAGAAAGAAAAAGGTTGACCTAACCTTTATCTTCTCCAGCAAGATTGGACTGCCCGATTGATATTCAAGAGCTAAGCTGCTTAGTGGTTCCTGCCAATTTGTCACATTAAGACCTTTGTTCTCTAATTCATTACTAAAACCATAACTATACAGAACACAAGTCATGCAAATAATGAGAAGAATAAAGAAGTTGCAAACACTAAACCCTACAATAGATCAAACACAACCTGCAATACGAAGCAATGGAAAAAAAAGAAATTTCAGAGAGATCACGGTGTTAGGGCTTGCCTTATCACCCACAAACGGGAATTTCTTGGCTTCCTCGGCATGAATTTCAGATTGCTGCTGCATTATGTCATCATCCCCAAAACTGGACCAATCATCAATATTGGGCTCTGAAGCCACCACACACGTCGTTTGACCATCTTCCAACACTGCTTCTTTGTTCTGCATTTTGCAATTCTCTGCTTTTCGGAGCTGCGATTGGAAATGAAAGAAATGATGATGAGTGAACCAAAGAAAGAGCACGAAACGGTAAAGGTTTACCTTCAACACGAGGCGAGAGCTGCGTCGTTTCGATGAGAAGAGAAACCCCCCAAACTCCTCCTTCGACTGCGAAGAGCGGAAGAGAGAGTAAGGTGAAGACTGAGAACAGCGAAGTCAAATCCCTAAATTCCCAAAATGTTTGCGATCTCTTTGCTAATTGAAACGAAACGCACCCCGTCTTGCCATTTTATAGCGCACGGCGTAAATGGTTAAGTGTGCAAATACGGATAAATTTTTTTGGCATAACAATTTTTTTTAATGAAAAGGTCCTGCATTGTTAAGAAAGAATATCAGAGTTTTTAGAGTTTGGTTGAAGGAACAAAAACAAAAAACACAAGTTTCATTAATAATACTTCTGACCCACACACAATAGCTGATTTAACAATGTCACCAGCTCCTTTATTATAGAACATTTTAATGAATATACTCAAAAAGGTTTATTCTCTTAAATATACTCAAAGTCCCAAACACTAAAACATAACATAAATCCTAAATATTCAACTTAACATCACACAAAGTTTAACACAAATCATAAATCAAATCATAAATATAATCAACTTAACATAAATCTATCACAAATTTTAAATATACTT
Organism: Nissolia schottii; assembly: GCA_003254905.1. NCBI lineage: Eukaryota > Viridiplantae > Streptophyta > Magnoliopsida > Fabales > Fabaceae > Nissolia > Nissolia schottii. The sequence goes on from QANU01053167.1 coordinate 136,801, forward strand.
AAATTAACATAAAGTTAACACAAATCCTGAATATATTTAATTAACACAAACCTAACATAAATTCTAACCCCAAAATATACAAAAATCAATTATGAAAACACACATAAATCATAGATAAAAAAATGACAATAACACAATAACAATCTCTAGACACAATCAATCCAATTTAGTCAAAATCAAATAAAAGAAAAAATACAAGAAAATATTAACGGTGGTTCGGTTTGGCAACAGTGGCAGCATAGTGACAGTGGCAGGGGCAAGCAAAGCGGCGATGGCAGGGACAGTGGCAGAGGCGATGGTGGTTTGTAGTGGTAAGGGCGTGGCTGTGGTGGGTCATGGTGCGGTGGTGGCGATGGGTGGTGGAGAGAGTGGAGAAGGTATAGAAAATGAGAAAGAAGAGGAGAATCTCGTATTTAAAGACACGATGAGCATTACCGGCAAAAAGCTTATCAAATCCGATAGTAATCTAAAAAATGAAACGCAACTTTTTGTTTGGGCGAAAAATTTCCTTCTCATTGTTACAAATTCGCCTATAAGAACTAAATCCTAAATCCTACTGCTAAACGATTAAATGAACCCTCATTGATAAGAAGAAGTAGGGTCATATTAATAAGCAATTACATGTATCTACGTTGTTTAAAATAGTCAAGGTACACTTTTATCATTATTTTACACATAGACTAATAATTATGCAAAACCATATATTATAGTTAAAGAATTATAAATTAACGAATAATGTGTGTACATGTTAATCTTTAAACATGCATCACCGATTTGAGCGTGCATAATAATTAACTATTAATTCTCATCGTACGATCATTAACTAACTAAATTTATATGATAAACCCTGAATCTATATCGCTAATTAAACCTTAAAAAGTGAAAACCTATTTTGTATTGGTATATATATACACACACGCGCACACAGAGTGAGTTTTCATATGAATTCGTTAGTTCGATTGATTGTATCATAATCTTATGTTGTTATGGTCTAATAAAGAAAATAAATAAAAAAATTTAATAAACTCGAACTTCCAAACCCTAAATTTATTTTTAAAAAATAACTATTTACTGACAAATATATCTGCTGATAAATAGACTCGTGTTTTTTAAATTATTTAATAATTACCGTTGGATTATGTAGGCGCCACATGGCGCCATATTATTCTGGCGAATATTGCGGCGTATATATTATCGACTTATAACCATGAGCTCCAACATTTACATTGTCAAAAAAGAACTTTATCGACGGATACTGTACTTAAAATCTCCTGGTATACGATTTTTTAACAGTGAATTTTGTCTTTATAGATTCTTAATTCGTCCATAACAAAATTAGCAACCAAAATTGTCCTTACAAAATGCAAAAGACAGTCACATTAGTCTCTTTGTCAATTATCCAACAATAACAATTGATGTCACACATAATTATGTAATTTTTTTTTACCGAAATTGTCCTTTCAAAATACAAAAAATCGGTCACTTTAACCCCTCTGTTATCTATCACGCCAACTATCATTATTAGGAGAAATGACAGAAAGACGAACTTGATTGATTTTTGTTTTTTGTAGGGACAATTTTGATCAACAATTTTTGGTATGGACAAAATTAATTAAAGTGAGAATCTACTAAAACAAAATTGAAATTAATTAAAGTTACACATAACCGAGAAAAAAAATCCCCTATATTTACACATATATCAAACACACCCTAACGAAAATATACAATTCTATTTTATTTATTCAAATCAAGTTAATACCAACTTAAGTGTGACAATGTAGGTCCCAGAACTTGTCTTTTCGTCTTAGGGGGCGTGTGATTCACAGAATCAGCAAACATTCTCAAGAATAACGTTATTGGAAATGTTATTCCTAGAAATGACTTTCTCATAAATGACTTTTAAGTGTGTTTGGTTCATTCATTAAATTCTTGAGAATCTTGCAAAATATACCTAGGAATGAATTATTCATACGTTTGATTGACACTAATACTTTCAAAAATATTTTTTGTTTTACAAAAATACCCCTAACAAATAAAAAAAATTGATCATTACACACATCAAACTTATATTTAAATATAATTTACATATAATTAATAGTTATTTTCTCAACTCTAAAAAATATTATTATTAGTATTAGCTATTTATTAATATTAATTAACTATTTAGAAATATTGTTATTAATTATTTAATATTAATTATTATTTATTATTTAAAGTTAATTAATATTAATTATTTATTATTACTAATACTATTATTAATTATTTAATAATTATTATTAATTATTGTTATTATTATTAACTAATTATTTAATAATAATCATTAATTATTTTTCTTATTATTATTTAATACTAATTATTTTATCAACTCCCGTAAAATTATTATTTATTATTATTAATTTAACGTTAATAAATGTCATTATTTATTATTATTAATAATTTTTTATTAATATTATTACTAATATTTATTGTTATCTTTATTATTAATTATTATTATTAGTTATTTTCTCAACTTCTAAAAATATTATTATTATTATTATTATTATTATTATGGAAGAGTAAAATTGAATTTTTTATTTTAAATGAGGATAAATTTGCCTATTTGTATTTTTAGAAACATTCATTTCTCATGGGAATGTTGGAATCCCATGGGAGATGGTGGGATTAAAAATGGGGAAAAGTGAGTGCTTTTTTATTCTTGAGAATATAACTTTCTCGGGAATGTATTTTCATAACGTAGGAATGTGTCATTCCCAAACTCAGATTCCCGAGAATGCTGACAGATTTTGCGAACTACACAACTCCTTTAGTGTGTGTTTGACAAAGAAAATAAATTGAGAGGAAAGAAAATGGGTGAAAAAAATTTAAGTGGATTCTATTTTCCATAAGTGAATTTGGATGAAACGAAGATGAAAGGAAAGAAAATAGAAAGACAATGATGCTAAATGACAATTTCACCTCTGTATTATTATAAAAAATTATTCCGATTACAAACTAATAAGGATAATGTTAAAAATACCACCAAAAATCTTCTTTACCTTCCATTTTTCACCCACTTGTGAAAGAAAAAAAAAATGATGGACCCTACGTATTTTTTTTTACAGTATTCATTATTTTCTTCCACTTTACTTTTATATTTGAACAAAGGAAGAAAATTAATTTCCTTCTCATTTCTTTCATTTTCTTCTCAATCAAACTAGCCCTTAAAGAAGTTAATTAGACTGCAGACTTCTTGACCAAGATTGGTGACTTAAGTATTTCGGAGAACCCCATGACTTGGATGAAGTTCATTCTATGTGCTGATCTTGCAAAAACTGTGCATCTGTGATAAGTGTGACAATATATGTCAAACAATAATAATCACAAATTGAAAAATTAACATAGGTAAAAAAAAAATCAACGATTTTGTGATTTTTTTTATTTAGTCCATTAATTTATCTTTTATGCTCCTCTCATAAATCTTTGTCAATAAATGGTACAAGAATTAGTTACGAGTTAATTAACTCACCTATATGTAATTAATTTACGGCTTAAATATGTTTCAGATCAAATATCTAAATTTGGTCATAATACTGGTTTATTTTGCATATGGGTGCAGTTAGTTTGTGCTCAACTTGTGCCTTTGTGTTTGGCCGTATTACTAACCTTTGAGCTTTAGTTAAGACTTTGTGTCCAACTTTATCCCAATACTCTTTAGTTAAGGCTCTGTGTTTGACTTTGCTCTTAGTATTTGTCTATTCAAAGCTATCACGGAAAGAAAAGCATATCATGTTTTGAGTCTCAGATATTATTGTGATTTTAAGTGTGAATATAAAAGTTTATATTAATTAAAAATTAACAAAGTAAAAAAATATATATTTTAAAAATTATATATTCAATATTTTAAATTTTTTTTATTAAAATGTAATATTATATGTCACCCCATTTTTTATGCTTCTCCCTTAACTTATTAAATTAAATATTCCAAAATTTTGGTTCTCTTGGCTATTACCCAACAATGTCAAATTCAAATCATGGAAGAATCTCCCCTAAGATGCTCTATGTACATGATATACCATGTAGATTAACATAAATAAAGTTGGTCACACAGAAAGGATGATGGCATAGTGCCCAAAAGCACAAAAGGCCAATTCCAAATCAGCAACCAAGAAGATAAAAAATTGATGATTATATGATGTGGCAAGCTTTGGGTGGTGCTTAATGGATAAGCCACTTTAATAAGTTGCCTAATTCTCATTCTAAAAGATAAAACTTAAATTTCGATACATATATTACAAAGATTTTAAAAATTAAATCATTTTAGACTTGATTGGCGTGGTGATAGTTCATATTATCCTTTAATCATGAATTTGGGGTTTGATCCTCTTATATAAGAAAAGAAAAATATTTTGTGACTGCCAATTTACCACTTCGTATGAGTTTACTGACTACGAGAAAATTAGTTGCTGTTACCAGTGGTGAACACCCTGGATGCAACCAAAAAAACTTGAGACACACACAGCCAACCATAAATTACACACACAATTGCCATGAGAATTATTTTTAACCTTTTTTTTTTAAATATTTTTACAAGATGAAAATGTACGTATGAGAGGATGAAGGGTGAAGATTTACACAAGTTTCACGTAAATAATTTATTAATTTTGCTACATGTACACCACAATTTGATACACCATACATACACCTATATTAATACACGGTGGACCCCATAAAATAACCACCCAGCGTGAACACATTCTCACTCTCACTCACGCGCTCGTCACAACACGCGAAACTCAAATATTCGCGCTACCCACTTTCTTTCGAGAAAATAGGATTGGAAACCGTTTGTTTTCTCATTTCATCACTTCTGCAAACTCATCCTTCTCTTTTCTCTCTTCACTCTCATCTCTCGTCGCTCTCCATCATGCTCTCTACACAAGTTTTATCAAATGCAAACGAAGATCACACACCAAAACCAACACTGGTGAGTACTTGAAATGAGTTCACTCTTTAGTTTTTGTACTGTTGGATTAGGGTTCGTTCGTCGATTTGTTATCTGTCTATCTTTCTTCGAGTTTTATTCTACTGTATTTGATTTAATATCGATTTCAGAACAGTTTTTGTTTTTCAAAAGCGTTAATGAGTCATTTGTGTATAAAGTTTGTGCACAGATATGTATAATGTTTGTGCATTGTGGTTACTAAAGTTTGTGCACTCTATATATGAGTTTCGTGCATTCCACGTTTGGATTATTTTGGGTTCTTACATCATAAAATTTGTGCATCTTTGTGTGTAATGTCTGTGCATTGTATTTGGCAAAATTTGTGCATCTTACAGTGTAATGTTTGTGCATAAGTTTGCCATTTAAAGCGGTTGTAATGTAATATTTGTGTCTCTGTCTTGTAATGTTTGTGCACTTTTACTCGTATAGTTAATGCAATCCTTTTTATTAAAATATAAAGTTTGTGCATTCTAACATGTAATATTTGTGCATGAGTTTGACATTTAAAGCGATTGCTGCAATGTTTGTGCATCTGTCTTGTAATGTTTGTGCATCTTTACTTGTATAGTTCATACAATCTTTTTTATTAAACTCTAAAGTTTGTGCATCTCAACAGTTAAAGTTTGTGCACTTTCATTTGTAATGCTTGTGCATCATTCATGTAATGTTTGTGCAACTTTCATGTAATGTTTGTGCATTTGTCTTATATTGTTTGTGCATCCTTCATGTAATGCCTGTGCATCTTTCATGTATTGTTTGTCACTCTTTTTTATTCGAAGCTTTTGAATTATATGTGATGTTTGTGCATCTGCAATCAGTGTAAAGTATGTGCACATCATTTTGTTATGTTTGTGCAATGTAACAAATAAAGTTTGTGCACACTTCCTCAACAAGAATACATTCAGATAAAGATTGTGCATTTGTTTAGATAAAGTTTGTGCATTCTATGCTATAAAGTTTGTGTATTATAATTAGTGACCATTGTTCATTGCTGTAGACATGGCTCCTCCAAGATCTGACAAGGGGAATGGTATTGCTAAAGACACTGGCAAAAAGGCTGCACACAAGCAAGCACCAGTGCCATCTTTGGCATTAATTGACAGCACCTGCGTTGACAACGAAATCGGAAAGGTAATACACAACCAAACTTTATCCATATATTCCCTTTAAGTGTGAGTAGCAGTGTTGACAAACAAACATTGTTTTAATTTGTGTAGTGCAAAATCGAAACACATTGCTCAACCAAGCAATTGCGAAGGTCTGCCTAACATTGACCAGCTATCAGCTGGAAGATGTTGTGTCAATGGGTTTTGGCCCATTGCTAGAGATAGAGGATGGTCAAGTAGACCACCCTTTAATGCTAGCATTGGCCAACTCATATGACCTTAACGGTCATTTTCTTAACACTCCATCCGGGAGGGTGGATGTTAAGACCGAACGCATAGGCATTATGCTAGGGTTGCCATATTTAGGTAATTTCTATGCACAAACTTTATCTTATCTAATTACGTTATTTTAAAAAAAAAAAATATATATATATATATATATACACTAATGTTGACCCTGTTTCCATTCTGTTTGTGCAGGTGACCGATTCACCCCTCGCACTCACGACGCTGAGGCAGGACCTTCCACGGCATATCAAGATCTTTTCACGATTCTCGAGACTGCTTGGGAGGCCGAGGAGGACGATGACTCGCCGGTCCCAGGTTCCCCAGCGGATGCGGCAGAGGACTCAGAGGAGGAGGTCCCTCATGGACATGGACTCAGAGGAGGAGGAAGAGGATAAAGACCCAGTCGAGGACCCAAAAGACGACTCAGAGGAGTAGTGGCGGAGTAGGAGCATATTTTGTACTGTCTCCCGTTATATTTTGTACGGGCTCAATGAATAGTACTTCATCGGTCCCTAGTTTTACAGTTTGCAATTCCTTTTTGTATCATGTTATATGTATCTTAAACTATTAAATCAATGGATAGTACTCCATCAATCCCTAGTTTTACAGTTTGCAATTCCTTTTTGTATCATGTTATATGTATCTTAAACTATTGAACAATCTATGTAAATTATTGCCAACTTATATGTGATTGACCACTAGTTGTTGCATTATTTTATCATTGCTTGCTTATTCTCTTGATTATCATTTAACTCGTTTGATGATCGTTACGTCGTAAGGCTCTATCGATTTTATTATATGTTTTTGTACCCGCGTGGCTCCTAATTTCATGATAACAATAACCAGCTAAGAAAATTTTAAATTGGTCCATATTTTTGGGTGAAAAGTTATTTTCAATAATAATTAAGGACTATAAGTAGTACCACCAAGAAGATAACAACCTACTAAGCACGGTTTACGACCTAAGAGTAAACCCGGTAGCTTCCCCGAGTTTCAACGAGAGTGTAGAAAGCTTCCCGGCAACGACGCCATTTTTGTTGAAAACTTTCTACACCCTCGTTGTTATATATATATATATATATATATATATATATATATATATCTTACTTTACTGCTTTCAAATCCTCGAGGGATTCAATTGTAGTTTAGTCGGGTATAGTCGTATCCACAGGGAGTTGAATAAAGTCATTCTTGAGTTCTATTAATTAAGCAATAAGGTGATGGAATTGTAGAGTGATTTTTGTAACTAAACAAATAGACAAAGATAAATGGGCAACAAATCAGAAGCATACCAGGAAGCTTGTTGGGAATTGAATCATATTATAGGTTCATATATCCATTTACTCAGTGCACATGAATTATCACTTCTTTGAATTCTCGCCACCAGTTCTTATCTTGTTCATCTCTTTCAAGCATGAAAAGATCACTTAGTCCCTTTGCTATTTTGTCAATTTCTTGCACAAACTAACAAAGCAACTGACATTATTGCGGATGTTAAAACGACTAATGATCTTAACTCTATCTCTAGCAATTAAGAACATTAGATGAGTTGATTTAGTTCCAACCTTCGTGATGCAGTTCTCAATCGCAATAATTCGATTTTAGATGAGGTGGTAGGTAGTTAAGCTAAAATAAGCATTAAGTGTAAAATCAATTCATGTAAATCAGAGAATTTGATAGATTCATTCATGTAAAAGTCATATGGATACAAGCATACTATAATATTCATCAAAATCCCAACAATGAGAGGATTATAAACCATCTTACAAGAGGAAATCAAAGGAGCAAAGTGATGGACGCTCACCATGACCCATTCTCATGCCGTCATGACAAGGACCGTCATGCTCTTCAATCACTCTTGACTCCTTCTCTAGCCTCCTCTTTGTTGCTAAACTACACTAAGATTCAGGCTCTAAGTGTGTAATGTGAAGTATGTAAAGTGATGTCTTCTATGCTGAAATGCAGGGCCCTATTTATAGGGAAATTCTACAAGGGCCGCTGAGCGTCCTTAGGGCGCTGTTGATTAGAAATTATTTGAATATCCAGAAAAACCAATTTTCTTTGTAACCTGGCCACATTACAACCCTTGAAAGTCCTTATGTGATCCTTGAATGAACATACAATTTGAATTGATTATGAGACAGGCAACAAAATTGATTTGTTGTGATTCAATGGTGATATTGAGAGAAACATTTACCTTAAACTGGTCTCACTGACCATTGAATGAATATTTGAAATTTCCTTGATTCAAAAGACATAGAATAGTGTGAATTGTCAAGGTATTCATGGTGAGGATGCATTTAATTATTGTTAATATTATTCTATAGTGTATCACAAGTCCTGATTGGTTTGAAACTTGGAATGTATGAATCAATTCAGTGAACCATAACAATTGATTGTTCTTGAGCATCCTTCTTATTGTAAAAGTATTGTACATAACTTTTTGATGATTAGTACCTCTTGTTTTAGGACAAACAAGGTCTTAAGTTAGGGGGAGTTGTTAAGTGTCATATTTTGGTATTTTTATAGGTTAAAATGACACCTATCTGCTCTGCTCTCTATGAATTATCTAACAAATTTCCCCACTTTTATAAGAAATTAGCATAATTTAAAGATGGATACAAATATTATAAAGGAATGCATTTCAAAGAAAAATTACACAGGATGAAAGAAAAGAGCAAAAGAGTGGAGAAGCAGAGAAAAACTAAAGAAGCAAAAAGACTTCAGACCGCTCAGCGGTACCCTACTTTAGGGTGAAGTAACTTAGGCACGAAGCCACCTCTGCTGCCACCCTCCTACCGCCCTGCCACCGCTCAGCGCTCTGCAAGCCGTTCAGCGGCTTTGACAAAGATAATGTCAGGTTTGCATGTCAGAACTGACATAACTTCATGGAGAAGCAACCTTCACTAAGCTAAACATCTTAGCGGTTCTTTGAGACCGCTCAATGGCCCCTGAAGAATTTCCCTATAAATAGGGCCCTGCATTTTAGCATAGAAGACGTCACTTCACATACTTCACATTACACACTTAGAGCCCGGATCTTAGTGTATTTTAGCAACAAAGAGGAGGCTAGAGAAGGAGCCAAGAGTGATCGAAGAGCACGACGGTCCTTGTCATGACGACGTGAGAACGGGTCATGGTGAGCGTCTATCACCTTGCGCCTTTGATTTCCTCTTGTAAGATGGGTTTATAATCCTCTTGTTGTTGGGATTTTGATGAATATTATAGTATGATTGTATCCATATGACTTTTGCATGAATGAATCTGTCAAATTCTCTGATTTACATGAATTGATTTTACACTTAGTGCTTATTTTAGCTTAACTACCTAAAACCTGATCTAAAATCGGATTGTTGCGAGTGAGAACTGCATCACTAAGGTTGGAACTAAATCAACTCATCTGATGTTCTTAATTGCTAGAGATAGAGTTAAGATCATTAGTCGTTTTAACATTCGCAATAATGACAGTTGCTTTGTTAGTTTGTGTAAGAGATTGACAAAATAACAAAGGGATTGAGTGATCTTTTCATGCTTGAAAGAGATGAGCAAGATAAGAACTGGTGGCAAAAAATCAAAGAAGTGATAATTCATGTGCACTGAGTAAATGGATATATGAACCTATAATATGATTCAATTCCTAACAAGCTTCCTGATCTGCTTCTGATTTGTTGCCCGTTTGTCTTTTGTCTTTTTGCTTAGTTACAAAAATCACTCTAAAATTACATCACCTTATTGCTTAATTAATAGAACTCAAGAATGATTTTATTCAATTCCCTGTGGATACGACTATACCCGACTATACTGCAATTGAATCCCTCGAGGATTTGAAAGCTGTAACGTGTGTGTGTGTGTGTGTATAAAACGACGAGAGTGTAGAAAGCTTTCAACAGTAGGGTGTTACACAACCATATAAAGATTATGCATATGTCAGATTCTGCAAAATACTCAATTATAAGTTAAGCCTTATGCATACCTATAAAGTTTGTGCATGAGAATATATAAAGTTTGTGTACACATGTTTGTAATGTATGTGAATTAATAGTAATAAATTTTGTGTACACATGTTTGTAATGTATGTAAAATATCTATGTTAAACTTATAATGTTTGTGCATGTTTCTGAGTAAAGTTTGTGCACTAAAATGAATAAAGTTTGTGCTTTGCTAGATAAGATGTTTGAGTAAAGTCACTATGTTAAGCTTCTAATGTTTGTGCACTCACACGCAAAAAGTTTGTGTAATATCGCGTATAATGTTTGTGCACCTAATTAATTATATTTGAATGTGTAATAGATCGTGATTTCACACACACTCCACAAACAATGAATCAAACAACACGAAAATTTACCACGTTCTCTGGCATTTGAACGATCACCAAGAATGGATCCATGTCAAGCTCTCTATGTTGCTAATGCTCTCTGCACAAACTCACTCACGATTCTGGTGGTTGTGGTGGTGAGATGTGGTGGGATAGAGATTGTGGTGTGGTGGTTATGAGCAGGGTAATGACGAATTCTGAAATCAGGGTTTGAAAATTTGTTTGAGATAGCATCGAATTGCGTAACAAAATCGCGTGGGAGTGTGTGATATTCTAAATAAAGAAAGTTTACTGTAGACCGTATAATTGTCATTAATTACCTATAATTCGGTAGTATATATACGGGTGTATTAGTTTAGGGTGTACACAAAACATTTTCCATAATTTATATGTGAATAATGTTACACAATCGTAATAATGTAATAAAGTTTTTTTTACCAAAATATGATGGAAGTCGGATGAAATGAAGTGAATTCACTTATTTATTTAATAATTAATAATTCATTTATTTATTTAATAATTAATAATATGATCACATTATTTTAGAAATCATATTTTGACAAAAATTCTAATTATTTACATGCACCTAAGAGAATCTTTAAAAAAACAATATTATATGTACACCAAAGAATATCTATGAGTTATCTACTAAATATTATAGACATGTGAATAAACATTTCATACACAAATGAATAAATATTACACAATCAATGAACTAACATTTTCACGTACAAAAGTGAAATAAAAAGGGACATGTAACACACTAAATGTCAAAAAGTAATTGTTGCACTCTGCTCTACTCACACTCTAAAATGCGTGCAGTCACATTCTCTCATAAACAAATGTTACAAAACAGATGAACAAAGATTAAAGAACAAATAAACATTATGAAACACAAAAAATAAAATAAAATGAGAACTCATACAAATTAAATAGCAGATACACTCTCTCTCCTATTCCCTCACTTACTCTTTTATAAACAAGCATTACACTACAAATAAATAGACATTACATAACTCTAAAATAAATGTTACAAACTCATAAACAAACATTACAGCATACATAAAAGAACATTACACTACACAAAAATAAATTAAAAAAATATTACACCACACAGAAACGAATAAATAAACAAACATTACAACATTCATAAATAAATATTAAAACACAAACAAATAAACATCACGCGAAAACATTACAAAACCTATATAACAACATGAATCAGAGAAGTACGTCTTCGTTTATGCTCTGCATAACGTCTTAAGAAGAAAAAACTGAAGAAGAAACCAAAAAAAGGTAGAAACGAATAAAGAAACAACAAAAAAAGAAAAATCGGAGATGAAAAAAATAGCAAAATGAAAAAAAAGTAGTAGTTGGTGAAATAATTGAACAAAAATAAGAGAAGAGTGTGGTTGGAGTGAACAAAAAAAAGTGAAGAAGGAGAGGAGAAGTGAGGGAGAGTGGGTGAATAAAAGAGAAAATTAATATTTAATATTGGTGAATACTTTTTTAGTGTATACAAAGCATTTTTCAAATGGTCGGTTTGAATTTAGTTAAAAAAAGGTACATTTTTATTTAAAGTTTTATAGTATAACCTTTTTTTTTAAAGTTTTACTTTCACTTGTAACTTACTTTTATCGCAATCATTTATATTGCCATTTTTTAAGAAATAAAACATTGTCAACTTAAAAAGAAATTATATTTTAACTTATTTTCTTTAAATATCTTTTTATGTTATATTTTAACATTTATTTTTATTTTGAAAAAAGTAATTTTATTTTATGTCAATCCAAACTGGTCACACTATTTTGAGTTTTATTTTTTTTTATGTCATTGAGATAGAGAGAGTCCTACTTTAATGAAATAAATAACAAAAGTGGCACAAGTTATCATTAGATTTTTGTGTCATGCGACAACCTTTTACATTTATTTATTTATTTTAAAAAATGATAATTGAAAAACCTATTTAAGGTGGTACCATAGTTAGTCTTTTTTAGACACTTATATTTTATGACGCATCGATGATGTGACATTGACGTCAATGTGAGAAGAGTGAGGCTAAACTAAGGACCATTAGGAGACACCCATTGTAAAAGCTCTAATTCATTTTGTTGATAAGTGTCTAATGACATTTGTTAAGGAACTTAAAATAGAAAGACTTAAATATATTCAACTTATTAAATGCATTAAAAATCTTAAGAACTTACATTTTCAATGAAATATTTATAATTTAAACTTTTTAACTTTGTGAGTTAAATTTAAAAAGTGAAAAAAAAATGTTTTGGAAACTTAATGACGATTTTTACTTTTTTTTAGGTTGCCTGCCCGGTATCCAAGGCTTAGCCTTGACTAATCCGGGTCGACCAGGGTCGCGCACCTGGCTATGGCAGGTGAGTCTCCCAGCGGGGATAACAACGTACACAAGGTCTCGAATTCGAGACTTTGCTTAAGCGATACCAAGCCACTTACCACTTGGACCAACCCCCGTTAGTTGTGACGATTTTTACTTAGGATAAGCTAACTTTACTTTTACATTTTGATAAAGAAAGTATTTTTGCACAAAACAGAGGAATTGTTCATAATTATCATACTGTTAAATTTTTGGTCTTAAAGACTTGATGTTAATTTCCTGACCTACTTACTATACAATCGAAACATCCAGTTAAGGTCACAAAATTCAAAGGTGGATGCTAAAATGGCTAAAACTGGAAATTGAAAATCATTAATGCATTGAAACTAACTGAGAAACCAACTAGTTTGACTGCTAGTCATTAAACTACTTTTTTTTTTCTCCCTCCCTCTCTGTACACTTATAATGACTAGAGATTTTTCCACCTGGGAGAGAGAAAACAAATTTCTAAGAAATAATTAGATGGTTTAGGAAAAAAAATAATTCACATTAATAAAACTTTATGCTAAACAAGTGTGTAATTTCGTCTAATTAGTTTATTTTATTTAGATAATCTTTTAAGTAGTAAGTGTGAAAATCAATTATATATATATATATTGATATGTTAGATATATGATTAAATGATAGTATAAAACTTTTTTATAATAATAGTATATTTTAATTAAATTATTTAAATAATAAATCCTTTCAAATTATTAAAATATCACCTAATATGTGCTTTAAAATATATTCAATACACCGCTCAATGATCGCACAAGAATTTCTAGCTAATAATCCCCAAAATAAAAAACATGTGAAGACAATAAACTACAATTCAAGGGACACTTTCTGATTCTTGTGCCAATATGAGTGTTGGCTTTTAGTTAGACGTTTGATCCCTAGATTTTTTACATATTTATGGCCTTAATAAATTTATAATCTCATAGTATGGTCCATTCAAAAAAATTACGAATGTATGGGTGTTTTGTCTGAAATCGCCACCCCATGTGGTGATTTCATACACCTGAACTTTTTTTTTTAAATCTGAAATCGCTGGCGATTTCAGGCCTGTTTTTGTTTTTGTTTTTCCGGATTTTCTGAAATCGCCTTACACAGTGGTAATTTCAGAAATTTGCGCCACACTTTCGTAATTTCTCCTTCCAACCCATATATTCGGAAAATTTCCCCCAAACCCACCTAAATGTCAAAACCCCTTGATCCCTTCTATTTTTCTTTATATTAGGAACTTCTGATAACCAACAAAAAAAAATATGTGAAGGTTTAATAAAATACATCATGTTATGTACAAATTATGTGTCTTGTCATTTAACATAATAATATCTCACTTTATCTTTTAACTATGTAGTATAAATTCGATCCTTACATATGAAAAATATTTGGTAGTCGGTCATTTATTACTTTGCTCGAACTCAATTTATGTAAAGAAATTAGTCATTGCTCGGCAATAAATACTTTGATTTCATTAAAAAAAAACTTTTTAAAGTGCAAATCATCAAATTCATTTTTAAAGTTATCAACATCAATCAAATTTATCTTTTGGTTATAAAAATAATCATATTAATTCTTAAAGTTACCAAAAATTGATTATATTACTCCTTTGACATTAATCAAACTAATCTATTCTAAATATTAACTTAATTAACTTTTTGACAACTACAAAGATCAATATGTCTATTTTCTAATCCAATGATGAATTTAGCAATGCATTCAACTCAACAGAGGAATTTAAAAATTTAGTTTAAATCTGGGATGAAAGATTACACAGGTAAGTCATTCCCGGAAGGTTTTCAATAGTTGCAACTTGCTCTACACCATGTATTTATTTATTTATTCAATTAATTTCCCCTATTTTCTATTCACTATTTATCATATCTTACCGTGACAACAAGAGAGAAAAGAAGAAAAAAAGAAGTGACTAAAAGAGGGTTGAGATGATGAAGAAAAAGTGTGAGCTGTGCAACAGTGCCGCAAAGCTGTTCTGTGAATCAGATCAAGCCACCCTCTGTTGGGAATGCGATGCAAAGGTTCACAGTGCAAATTTTCTTGTCACCAAGCACCGCAGGATCCTCCTCTGCCATGTCTGCCAATCACTAACAGCTTGGCATGGCTCCGGACCCAAGTTTGTTCCCACCATCTCCGTTTGTGCCGATTGCATCACCAAAAATGATCATCACCATGATAATCATCATGATGGTGATGACACTACCAGAGATGATGATGATGATGATGATGTTGATGGCGAGGAAGAAGAAGAAGATGATGAAGAAAATCAGGTTGTTCCATGGACATCGACATCATCATCTACATTAATGCCTCCTCCACCGGTTTCATCTTCTTCAAATAGTGCCGCTACTACTACTACTTCTACTAGTAATTAGTAGTAATTATTCTCTTGTTTTTCTTTTTTCATGCTGAAAGCAGAGGAGGTTCTCTGGTTTTATTTAGAAGTATATTTAGTTGTGTATGTTTCTTCAAGTTTCAACCGAATATATGATTTCTTTTTCTTCCTTTCTTATTATTATACCTAATTTTAATTTAAGATTTTAGCCCCTTTGTCATGTCATGTATGCTCAGAAAGTGTTCGCATATTGAGATTGATGCTTCCCTCTAAGGGTGCTTATGGTGTGGATGTAGCTTCTTCCAATTGAAAGAGAATGCTTATGATGATAGTCTCTTATCAATGATAGAATATTTTGAAGGTAACAAATTAATCTCTTTTTCTATATTACCAAAAATAAAGGGAATGGGAGGAAAAATATATGCACAAGTTTGCTGTTAGTTTTATGTGTTGTATTAATCATGAATGCATTCTATGCCTCTATCTTTTGGATTAAATGCTACCACCTATATATGTTTAAGTTCGAAAATTTTGCAACACTGCCAATTTAGAAAATTTTCACAAATCAGTCTTTTTTTTTTCTATGTAGAATTTTAACTGCTATTAAGATCTAACACTGCAGCACCAAATATCAGAATATGCAACATATATATATATATATATATATATATGTAGGAGTAAGAAAATCAAGCTCAGGCTTGAATAATGCTCTTGTTTTGAATTGAATAAATAGAAGAGTGCTACAAATTACATCCTCTTAGGTCTTAGGAAAACCACTGACCCTACTTTTCAGGCAAGAGCAATCACTCTAGTTGTTCTGCACCTTATATGTTGTCCCACTGACCCACTTACGAGTGACTCTAGCAAAATCCATTTCATTTAGCTGCCACAATTTTTTGATCTTTCTTCATCTTCTTATTTTGTTTAGCTGCTTGATTCTGATTCAAAAGTCATCTCTTTTATAAACTTAAGTTAATGAGAGAACGTAAATTTTTTTGAAATAAGAGTCGTGAAGGATCGAGTAAATCATTAATTTCTTGGTCATAGTGGTTTTGATACTATCTTACAAATCATATATCTTAAAAGCTTAAAAAAAGGAAATTTTAATGATTATATAGTATGTCTCCTTACATTGAAAAATTTGAAATCCTCTCACAATTTTATTTGTGTTTTCTACATGCCTAGCAGACACTAGAGTTGATTTTTTTCCCCTTAAATTTTGAAGGGTCACTCAATCAGAGTATCAAAACTTGCGGTTCAAATAAAAGATCGCTCAATTCCATTAGATATGCCGAGTCATTTATTGGTTAAGTAGTTCATCACACGCATTGGTTTCAACTTCTGTTCGATGCGATTTAGGAGACATACCAAGGGATCCTCTAATTGATTTTTCACATGATATATCATATACCATGCTAATATCTTTCACCATTTGTTTTTTTCTTTTTTTTTTTAATCTTGAATGATATATGAGTCTCTATTTAAAATTAATGATAAAAAGTCACATGTAATATAGTCATATAATATAGTGATGTAAAAAAATTAACATGATTTATTTTTGAGAATAATTAATTAAGTTATGATTTTGGTTTTTTACGGACTATGAGAATATATTATAGAAAATTAGTAATGGTGAGAAGTTATACGTGAGCTTAAGTGAAAAGTAAACCTGATCCATTCCTAAAAGTAATTAATTGAGTTATAAATATAGGTTTTTTTTAGTAGTAATCTAGGAATCGTTTGACGTTTCAACTAGGTTAGGATGTTGCCTAGGATCTCTCTTCAACGTTTATAAACTATACACTAAACTCGAAGATTATCGCCTGGTATTAATAAAACATGACCGACCATCACAGAGAAGTGTCTTTGATTTTGGGGGGGAAAAAGAGAGGAAAAGAAGAACAACCACCACCTCTCATGTGATTCACAAGTATAGAATATAATAAGCTCAATGAGTTTTGAACCTGAGATGAGGGGGAAATGGGGCCAACCAAACAAATCCGACACCCCCACGTGCCTTCCACAACCATATAGAAAATCTAGTATATATTTAAGTTGCAAGTTGATCACATATCATACAATTACAAAGAATGTTAAAACTAATTTGATTATTAATGTGAGGTTTTGCCAGCCAAACTTGGAAGGAATCAAGAAAAAAAAATGGGAATCAAGAAAATAAAAAAGGAGAGGAGAGAAAGGGGAATTAGATTCTCAATTTGCTCCAAAACCGTTGGTATTTTCTGATTGTACTATATGTGACAATGCCAACCACAAAAAGGCGGAAATATTCTACAAACATCAAGGGGGGTGTAAGCCTTTTTTTATCTTGAAATTATTATAGCCACTACACTCCCCTTTTCAATTGCCATATGTCAAAACTACAAAAGCCTTGTGTGATGTTAAGGTCTAAGTGCTTTCACAAAGCAACGATATGGGAACTCTATGGACAGTCTCTATTAAATTCTAGTCAATTTCAGTTTTTCTCTAGTCCTTGAAATCGTTATCTTATATATATACGACAATTCTCTAATTAACACCTTTGGCGCTTCCTTGAGAATTTCTCGACCGTAGCATAAAGGAAGGTTTGTGATATTTCATAGAGGGTAGTAAACAGTAATCACAACCGCTTTCTAACAAAATTGATATTTTCTCGATGTAGTAAAGTTGACTAACATTACCAGTGGAAGTAGAAATAATTGCATGCTTTTGGAAGAAAAAAAAACATTATAGTTTCAATATAGAGTTTACCGCATATTAAATGTGATTAAGGAATATTTAAGTATTACAATTCATTAATTTCTTTTCTCTCTTGTATGGTATATTTTTATTTTATGATTGAATTTTGATAATTTAACTATAATCTAATTGCTGAAAATCTATTCTCACGCCCTCACTTAAAAATCTCATTTTTACCTAAATCATCTCTCTCTCTCTCTCTCTCACACACACACACATATATTCTCTGAAATATCAGTATTTGATACTAAAATTTAAATTACATGCATTTAAATACATCGAATCAACAATGTATGTAGAAGTAAAAAATAAGTCACTTATTGGTGGAGTTTAGTCCCTAAAAAAGTTTATATTACTTTCATCTTTAAAATGAAACATTAAAAGTTAGTTTTCTCATTTGTTCATAATAGAAACTATGAAATGGTTGTTAAGCGTTATCTTGTATTTTATTTATTTATTTTATGCTTCACAAAAATAAAAAAGAGACTAAGAACTAACAAAATAAACACCCACTAACCACGTGGTGTGACATAATGAAACATCACTTCGTCCTAGAACCATGAGAGTTCGATTCCCATCCATGAAAATGGTGACTCACCCATAGCCAACAGTATATCGCTTCGTGCGATGCCAATTGCTGAGATGCGATTAGTCATTGATTCTGTTGATGAAAGCTCTAATCAATCAACAAAGTCAAAGACATCATAGAGAAAAATTCAGCTCAACGTAAGAACATTTAGAAGTTGCCCCTTACTTGGCCAACATATTAGCACACTAGCTCACCTCGCGAAAGATATGAGAAAAGTTAACCTCAAATCCCGCTCCTGAAATGTAGTAATCTCCCGAATTAAGCCTTCATAGTTCATAGTGGTGAAAATCATTTCAAACTTTGGTAACCATAATAGTTACATGGAGGGAATCACAACTAATTTTACAGAACCCAATCTTCCAAGCAAGCTCTAAACCAAACTTCATACCCATAAGTTCAGCCCACAGGATGTCTGAACTACCCAGGGAGCCAAAGTAACCCTCTAAGCCATCCTGCCGAACTATTGCCTAACAAGCTCTCACAACCAACACGACTGGGAGAGCCATGCACACTACCATCATTAAATGTCACAAACTCAAGAAGGCGGAAGCTATTGCGCAAGTTGTTGCACACCATAAGTAGCAATTTCATTCTCATTTGATCTGTACTTAATTAAAATACAATGCTTAATAGAAAAAAAATTATTGGGTAGACACAAGTTTACTATCTCATATTTGCACACACCCACAATAAAATTAGTGAAGCTCATAAGTGAGAGAATGTATATTAAATAATGATGATGAGACCTACTTTTATTGTAGATATGCTTAAACAAAAATGCTACGTGCACACTCAATTTCATATACTCATACATACACTATTAATAATGCACAAACTTTATTTTCACGAGTGCACAAACATTGCAAACTTGTAAATGATACTCTCAACTATACTTAATTAAGTGCACAAATATTATGAGTTAAAACACAAACTTTATGTATATAAGTATGAGGTGTATGTATGATGTATGATTTTTGGTGTACGTGTAGTAGAACTCATGCTTAAATGTCACATATTTAACTTATGCTTATGGAAGGATTTCTCGTGTTTAATAATACATGGAAGAATACACAAGACTCCATTTAATCCTATAAATGAAACCTTTAACCCCCC
>QANU01053167.1:157901-274753 GCA_003254905.1 Nissolia schottii
AGACTGAGTTTGGAATTTGGATTAGGGTATGTGAAGGTTGCCTGGTGGTGAGAATAGCCTCCACTCATGAAGTACAGTGTCATATTATACCATTGCCTGTGCTTATTGGGATTTAAAGATACCAGTGTGCTATTTGATGACTGAAGTTTAATTTTTGTGTGATATGTTGACATTCATCATCATCGCCAGTTTTCAATGGTTTGGTTTAATCAAGCTGTCCTTTTGTCATCAATGTTGATGTACATTATAAATTATAACGCTTTTGAGAATTTTCATATTAGTTTTCTCTAGTCCTTTAGGAGCCTTAACTTGCCTTGGATGTTGCATGAGTTAACATGTAAAACTATTTGTTCTATCTGCCAATTCTGAATTCTTGTAATTTTTCTTATAATAAACAAAATGGATTTTACCATTTCTATCAGGTATCAACTATCAAGAGTCTTCTGTTCCTGTGAGTCTGTGACTGTTGATCTGAGTTCATATGCATGATAACTTCCTTTGTTATGTTTATGGATACAACTGCTGCTATGTTGTGAACCCTAATGATGTGCTAATGATATTTGATATTTACAACAGGAAGCTTGTGGCCCATGCCACCCAGCAGAAGCAAGAAAAAGAAGAGGAAGAAGAGAGATTAATGTTGCAAAAGGCTAAGGAGCTTGATGCATTTGATCAACAAAATCATGGTGCTGTACCACAATATAGTGATAGAAATTATAGCCGTGACAAGAATGGTTTCCATGGAGCAAACAGCGTGAAGGTCACTTCATATGAGGAGGAAGCCCTTCGGACAATGAAGGCATTTTGGCTGCCTTCTGCTACGCCAGAAGCTGCTGTTAAAGTAGAAGCACCTTCTACCAGTACCACCTGTCCAGAAGGCGGAGAGAAACTGAAGTTAAAGACACTTTTCCCTGTCCAGTTCACTGAAGATACTAGTGAGCAGAAAAATTCTAAGGCTCTTGATAGGACCTACATTTGTCCTAGCTGCAAAGTCACTCTCACTAACACAATGTCACTTGTTGCCCTTAGTTCATGTGGGCATGTATTTTGCAAGAAATGTGCTGACAGATTTATGGCTGTCGATAAGGTTTGTCTTGTTTGCAACAAGCCGTGCAAAGAGAGAAATTTGGTGAATTTGGAGAAAGGAGGGACAGGTTTTGCTGGTCATGATGATCATCTGGAAGCTACAGACTTCAAGCATTTGGGAAGTGGTTCTGGTTTGGGTCTGGTTAGACCTGCAATGAAGACTTGACCCCGTTTTGATTTGGCTTGTAGGGTGTATGACACTCCATTCAGACGAAGTTACCATGTTGCTGTGATACACGACATCATTGTACATGTCTGTATCTATGTTTGTGCATCTTGTTCGGTTTTCGAATTTTTGTTTACCAAACCTTTGATAATTTGAAAAAAGTCGACTGTAAACCTTAATAATCTGAAAAATCAAACTTGTTCCATTGATCTTCGGTGCTAGTAAATGTACTACACAATTTCTTACATATGTTTGCTAAATTCTCGTGAAGTGGTAGGGGCCATTTAGCATTACTGCAGATTGGTTGCTGGCAACATAACATCATTTGTCATGGTTGATGGGATCTGTTAATCAAAATTATTACATTAATTGACAGTTGTTTTGCCTATTTTGTTCGGTTATAACTATAAAAAAAAGTAATAGCAGTACTCATTATGATTGTTTCATATAATTGACATTTTAGTATTGAACATGACTAGGACCAGCAGTTATCACGTGATGAGAAATGGTCCCCCATATGCAAGTATATATAATAGTGATAGTAAGTCCAACGTTATCTCTTATTTATTTTATTTGCACATATTCTGGCCCCTATGAATTGTGATTTTCTTCTGGGCTATGATGAGATTATTGGATAAGGAGCTTAGCAAGTCAAATCCCATCTGAATAAACTGCATGCACGGGGGCTGCTTGAGAAATTGGGATGGACGTTTGTTGAAAACAAGCAAAAGGCATTAAGCAATCACACCTCTATCTACCAACGAAACTAAAAGACAAAAGTGACGCAAAAACTTAAAGAGAAAGTGGGGAACTCTATTTCAAGCAAAGGCCCAACGTGGTGCTACTTGCGGATTATGGTTGTGGCCATCAATTGGCATGGGAGAACGAATACAATTAACAAATTCACTTTTTTGGACTAATAGAAAATTAAGATGATATGTAAATGAGTTTGATTGTTAGCATGTAATGAGTAGAAAAATTTGCACAATCCTCCAATCAAATTATTTCATATAAAATATATTTTAAATAGACGTAAGAAAATTAATTATTTTTATTTATATGACAAAATTTAATAGGATAATAATATAAAAAAAGTAAACTCCATATAAATTAATTTCAAGTGGTATAAGTTTTCAGAAAAAAAATATAGTTATAGGGAACAAAATACAGCTCAAAGGAAGCCAGGGTTGGGTGGGCATTGGCAGCTCACGGCAAGGTGTTCCTTACCCATATCAACAATTCAGCACTTGTCAACTATGTTTGTATTTTGTCCCTATCCCTTTCTTTCATATAAAGATAAAAAATGATTATGGTGGCCAAGTTCCCTACTTTTTAAAGTTTATCTAACCCAACCTAACAAACTTGCCCTTTGGGTTTAATTTGTCCGTCTCATTTTTATTTTAAAATTGCAATTAAATTCCCTAATGGAAGCTTTAGTTATGTACATATAAGCAAAAAGGCCTTGTTTTGGAGTTTTTCAACCTTGTCCAACCTCCCTTTGTTCTTTCAAGTAGCTCCTTTGTCTATGGTCTCAATTAGTCAATTATTTAGCGATGTAGTTTAACCAATTTGTAACTGCAATTAGTCAATTAGTCGAATTTAAGTAACATCAATTGTTCAAATCTGACAAATAATCCTATTTAAGTTTAATTTTTTACTTGTTCAACATCTGCAATATTTGAAAAATAATTAGTCTCATCCAAAAGTAGAAAAATTATAAACATGAATCGAACTACAATTACAAATAATTTAAGGTTTGACTTTGAAGTGCACTTGCTAAACTAATATTGACCAATTTCCATTTTTTTTTTTTAATTTTGAAAAATGCAAGTCAATTTACTTTTCAAACTAACTACCAAACTGAAACCACATTATACATTTTTGAAGAATCTAGTTCAGGGCCCGTGAAAGACTAGAAGACAGAAATAAACTTCATATTTCTTTATATCAATTATAGATTCACACTAAACTATATGGCGTATCATATTTTGATTTTATACAGATTATGAAATTGTTACCCCAAAACAATATACAACTCTTAATGCTTTCTTCTACAAGCTAATATCCTAGGCATTTGTATAGTTATATATACTGTATACACATGATTTGGAAATCATGTTTGAACTAGTAATTTTTTTTTGCTAGGTCAAGCGACATATCATCATATAGAATAATGTTGCCACTTGCCACAATAGAATATTAGCAAGTAGCATCGCTTTCTAATTAGCTTTTTAGCCATTTTTAAATTTAAATACAATACTTCAACTTTTCAAAGAAAGCTCCTATTATGGTTGTATTCCAATTACCCAATCAAAACCCGCAAAGCTATAAAAGAAAAAAACGCAACTTGACAATTTGATAGTAATTTTGGCTTTCCATTCAACTGTGCCGGACATACATACATAATTTATTATATGTTAAAATATAATATACTAATAATGATACTAATTATAACTCAGTCCTCTGAAAACTCTTGTTCTTGTTTTTTATTTTCAATTTTCAACCTTCGTCTCCTTGATGAAGCAAGTTGCGTAGGAAGCAGAGTAAAATGGAGAAATTGGCGTGTGGTTGAGCTGTTCTTTCTGGTAAGGAGAGGTCGAACTTAAGATATTCTTCTTCTTTTGTTAGTGTCCTTTATAGAAAATATTAATTTAATTAATATCACATAATTAATTTAATTAACTTTTAATAATTTTAAAAATTAATATAATAATTTATATAGCTTAAAGATTAACTTAATCGATACATATAAATAACTCTACAAATGAATATAAAAATAATTGCATATCATATTTTTCTGCTCAATAAATACTTAATTTTTTTTTTATAAACGATTCATAAAGTTGTCCTAAATGGGCCTAAACATCTATTGTCTTCTTATCTACTACAAGGATAAGTTGATAGAATTTATTATTAGTAAAAGTTTCTTTTTTAAGCACTATGAAAACCCAAAAACCAAAATTAGAAGGCCCTAATTCTTAAATACTCCCAATAATTTAGCAAGAGAAAATCTTAGCTATATCTTAGGAGGAATAACAATAGCCATCCGAAATGGGGACATTGTGTGGGTCCCACACTCCATTATTACCCTCCAAAAAAGGGATATTGCTATATTTTATTTTATGTTTGTAAAAATGTTTTTCCGAAACAAACATCGTTTCCCACTCTTATTCATTGCATCACCAACAACACATCCCCCAAACCAAACCCAACCAACAACACAAACCACAGAAGAGTCCTCACTGTCCATTATTTGTTTTTGTTTCAATTATTGTTATTTTTTCTAATAAAAAAGTGATCTCTCTTCCTTTCCTGCAAACCCCATAAAGCAAAACCCCAACGGGGTGTCTTATCAGACCCAAATTTCAGTTGGTTTTAAAGAAAAGGAGGGATCTTTGTGGGGAAGGGAAGAAGAGAAAAGGTGTAAGCTTTGCTTTGGGGTTTTTGGGTGGGTGCAAGTGCAATGGTGGATTTGGAGAAGCAGCAGGAGAAGGTTGTGGTGGTGTTGGAGGGTTCAATGGAAGGAGGGGAAAGGGGGGGTGGTGGTGGTGGTGGGGAGGAAGAGAAAGAGAGGCTATTAGATGACATGTCTGTTTTGGATTTCGACATGCTTTGCTCCTCCGTGGCGTTGCAAACTGCTAATGGTAGCTGGGGGAAGCTTGGAAGAGCAAACCTCAGGGATGAGGATGATGAGGAGGAAGAAGAACAAGGTGGTGGGGTTCTGAGGATGTGGGAGGGTGAAGTCCTTGATTGCTTCGATGACCGCCGCATCGCCCTTGAATCAACGTGGTGAGTTTTTGTTGTTTTTGCAGATGGTTCATCATTGTTTTATTTATTTATTTATTTTGTTTATATAATAAAGATGTGTTTTTTTTAAAACTTTTTTGGAGAGGCACTACTCATTTTGAGGGCCTCTTTTTCCTTGTTTTGGTGTAGAATAAACTTGGTTGTTGTGAGAAGCCTAGATAATTTTGATGCAAAAAAGGGGTTTCATTTTGTTTTTGGGGGCGGGGGGGGGGGCGTTTCAGATCATTTGCTTTTTTTCATCCTTCATTTCCGGATAGGAAAACCGGAAAAAAAAAAAAAAACTTTGTGAGGTTATAGTTTCAGATTTAGGAGAAGGAGAACTTCTTAGCTCTAAGATATGCCTTTTCTCTTTTCCTTCCTGTTATTAGGTCCCTAATTTAAGGAATTCGATTTTTAGCGGCTGGTAAAGTGGGTAACAGTTCAGGGATGCAATTTTGTGCTACAGGTCACAACTTGCTAGTTTCAATCCTTGAATTTCAGAACTCCAGATGGGAGCCCACTATTATTATCTTTTCACAATTTCTCAAGGTGTGGTGTGGTGTGGGTTTTGTTACATTGAGGTTTATTCTTTTTGACTCTGAGCTTCTGAGGTACTTGATGGGTTATGGCAGATGATGTTAGATCAGTTTAGCTTGTCTGCATACTTATACTGTTATACACATTCTGGACGCTTTGCCGACTTCTTTATATACGTGTATTCATGCTAATGCCTTTCTGCGGGAGTTTATGGTTATTTAAAGGAGTTTTTATGATATACTGTGTCTATAATAATTGCTCATTTTGTGTTGCAGTTGTCCTTGTTACCGATTTGGGAAGAACATGAAGCGAGCTGGTTTTGGTGCATGTTATATTCAGGTATGTTTTGATTGCTTGAACATTCAAACGTCAAAGAGCATATGTGTTGCTTTAAATGATCAAATCATAGGTTAAAATCTTCGCAAAAGGGGATCACTTTTAGGGTTGGCAATTTCTTTATTCATCTTTTTAGTTTTTGGTAATATAGCTCTCTGACATTTGAATTTCCTTGTTTTCTATTGCAGGCTGTAGTTTATTTTCTTCTTGCTGTCAGTGCGTTTCTTAACTTCATTGCCTTTATAGTCACAAGGCGTCATTACTTTCTTTACTTGGCTGTTGCCTTCATCATTGCTGTTGGAGCATATTTAGGATTCTACCGAACACGAATTAGAAAGAAATTCAACATCAAGGTGAGTATTTTCCTATTATTATTTATTAATACTTTTTAAATTGTAGATAGGTTTTGACATCGGTTTCTCACTGAATCAATAGTGTTTTTGGGTTCGTAAAAACTACTAGTCACTGCAGTGTTGCATTATGCTTATTCACCAAATATCTGTAGTGAAATTGTCACTATCAGAGCATTAATGCTGACTCAGGAATAAATGTTGCCACTCACGTCGATGGAGTAGGGAGTGGTGTATATGGATTTAATCTTTTTATTTACGGATAACAAACTGGTGGTATAACTTTGTTATTTTACCTGCACTTGAGAATAAGGGCTAGGGTTCTGTGTTCCTACAGATCTACTGAAGTTATATATATTTTATCACATTGTATATGAGCTTCTAACACGGAAGAGTGTCTATGATGTTATAAGGCTCTGATATGATCTGGCTACATTTTGAACTGTATGTAGTATTGTTTTTTTTTCATATGGCATTAGCAGGCTCGTTACATTTAGTTTAATTCTATGAACTGTCTAGCATGTAATCTGCTGGCTAACTATTGTGTGGTCTTGTTTAGAGTATAAATTCATTTTAATCTCGGATGGAGCACATCGAAAATATTTTTTTAATGCATTTTTGCATGCATGCACACATATTGGCGTGCGATTGTTTGATACTGACTTAGTCATGTGACTTCCTAATACGTGGATTGTAATGCATGTTGACTTTATTTTTATCATTTATGTGCTTTTATTTTTGTTTAACCTATTTAATATATGTTGACTAACTTTGACTTTATACTGGTTACAGTTGTATATCTGACGTATAATTTGTCGGTTCCCTTTTCAGGGTAGCGATAGTTCCTTGGACGATTGCGTTTTCCATTTTGTCTGTCCTTGTTGTACATTATGCCAGGTCATTTCAAAATTCTTTCTCTTGGTAACTTGGTTATCTTTCAAATCCTATCATAGTTTGAATATTGATATCTAGGTAAAATGATCCAGGAGTCTAGAACACTGGAGATGAACAACGTTCAAGATGGCACTTGGCATGGTCGAGGTGACACACTATGCATTGGTGGCTTCGGTGATGGGAGTAAAGCACTCTTTGAGTTACACCCTCCTCCTATCACCTCCATGAATTCAAACGGCGAAAGTTGCACGGAAAAGAAAATAGATGTTGGCAATCAACCTTGAATCATCGGCAAGAGATGAATGCAATCATGGCTGCGACACAAATATTCCATTCATACTAAGACTAAGTGGTGGTAGCAGCCACCTTGTAACAATTGCTGTGTACTGTTTCTCTCTGGGATTGCTTGCATTTTGAATGGAGAACATCATGTTTCAAATGATCCAAATGGATATGTTAGTCTGCAAATGTGCATATAGAGTCGGCCATTCTCAACAACTATTGGGGTGCTTATTTTTACCAACCCCTGTATATAGGTTGATTGGTGTTTCTTAGTGTAAAAGAATGACACCTTCATCTTGTTTAATCTTGAATATTTACACGCAAAACTTGTTCAATGCTCAGTTCCTAATAAATTTTTGGGCACATAAAATGCTTGGTACATATTTTTGGTTATATGTTGATTTAGGTTAATGGCATTTAAAAAAAAAATAAAGCCCAAATAAAACAGCCTATGGTTATTTGATTTTCTCTGTGGTGGACATAAGAATGAGTCGTTCAGCGACAAAGAGCTTCTAGTCCACAACTATACATCTCATCATCACAGTTAGTTAGGACCCTTCTCCCGGCAGTGATGAATCACGCTATGTGCAAGCAATGAAATCAAGCTGTTGTTTTCTTATCCCTGCATATTTTGACCCCATTGTATTTTTTCTATTAAAATTGTCTTACTTTTTTTTTTTCAAGAATCGAACCCTCATCAGACCTTAATGTGTCTCTATCGATACGCCTACCAGTTGGTACAAACATCCTGTTTGGACAATTTTAAGGGGCTACGGATTTGCCTCAACCAGAAAAGGGAATCGTGTCATTACTTGGTGTTGAGTTACATGATTCCTGTTTTTAATGTTTGTTTTATGTGGCCTTTCACAATATGTAAGATTTAGATTATTGTATATGATAACGTTACTAAGCTTCAATCAGATTCAAATTAACCCCCATATCAATGTATTATTCTCTTTCATTGCATTGGTACTGCATTACAATTTCACTCACACTCCTCTCCATATGGTTATTTATTTTATTTGTTTCTGAACTTCATTTTATGTAACAGACACCAGTAATGTATGGATCTCTGCACTCTCCAAATCATCAAAGCCTTGTGGCCCCTCTCTGCTGGCTCAAGTTTTGGTCTGTGTGGAAACAGTGGCACAGAAAAAGCAGCATATGGACCAAAATAAGATTGTTTTCCCTCAGCTCACTCGGCCCTCCAGAATCCGTCTTTGCATCAAATTCTCTGCCGTTTGATGCTTCTCTCAAGCACACTGACCGGAGTTTCGGTGCTCAAAAGGCTTGTATCTATGATTGACTTGTCCGCATCCATCTTTGCCTTCTCTTGCATCAAGTCACAGCACTTGGTCAATGTCTCCTGCAATAACCACCACCAACCATCAACAATCTTGGTCCTAATACTAACAAAGAATCAAACATTTCTGCCGAAGAGCATTGGCTGAATGTAAACTCACCTCGTCTACATACTCACAAGCTGTAATTGAAGCTCTCAGCATAGTACATTGCTGCAGGTATAGTTCATGAGATGCAGTGATAAGTGCAGATGCAGCAATAGTTGAAGGTTTATACTCTAAAAGCTTAATGTCTGTGGCCACATAATTGAAATTCAAGTCAGAATTTTGAGCTGATTAAAAGTGAACATTAATATGAAGTTAAATGTCTCATTTTCAACATATGAAGTACCATTGTGAGCATTGAAGATTATCTTTGTAGCTCGCTCTTTCAGCGCTTGCTTCAGTGATGGCTCTTTGAGTTCAGCTGAAGAGATGAAGAAATGCAAGAAAGGAAAAGGAGTAATTGACCTCATTCGCCATTTCAGAGCACCGAGAATGAGAAGCTCCATTTTCTGAACGCTTTGAGCCTCAAAGATGCAACCTTCTTTCTGTTTCCTTGACTATAAGCATCACTTGTTCAAGTTGTTACTGTCTCATTCATTGTACATGTTTTCTTTCTACTAGTGATTGTTAATTACTTGAATTTGAAGACTTACCTGCATATCAGAAAGTGAGAAGGGTGTGCTCTTCATCTTTGAAGAAAGAGAAAGACAGGATATGACAACGAGCTTGAGTAACCATGGCTTCTCCTGCTGCAAAACACAGAATATGTTCCAAGGTTTGTTTTACTTTCATAAAAAGTAGACATAAGCTTAATGCGAAAGAAATCATTAGATATCTGCTTACCGGAATTTCTTGCCTTGACATGAATCGGTGCAAGTAATTAATAGCAAGGTAAGCTACACAAGGGTCCAAATTGCATGAAAACTGAACCTGGAATAGCATAACATAACATACTATAACAAATGTGCATGGAAGAAAAGGCACTCAAGAATATATGGAGCTAACTTTCACCTGAAGTATGAGAGAAATTGCTTGGCAGCGGAACGAGGCTCGAAAATGTGTTGAACTTAAGCAGTTTGGTGAAGGCATGTGATCAGATTCTGAGGCAAAGAGTTCTGATATGGTACATGCTTGCTGTTCTTTGAAGCTGGCTAGAGGGTCTTCAAGATCAAATTCCATCTCAGCTTTTTCTTGACCTGCACTTTGTTTTACTTCCTATGCATTGTTATTTAGGAATTCAAGGGTAGAATGGTACAAGATATTTGAGACAAAAAGTCTCAAGATGGTAACTGCAATGATGGGAAAAAAGAAAGAAAGAGAGAGAAGGTTCTCTTTTTTGTGCTGATAAAAGTGATTGTGCTAGTCTCCTATGTTGGCAGAGAACTATTCACACATACATGATGTTATGGATTCTTTGTTCCTTGTTCTTCCTCGACATAGAATTCAGGAAAAGCTAGAGAAAGGAACGCCTAAAGAATTCAACAAGTTTTGGACTAAGTATTAGCACTGCTACATTTTTCTCTCCCCTTTGCAAAGATAAGAAGAAAAAAAAATACTATAGGTTAAAAAAAATATAAGAATGTGATGATAATAAAATAGCATGTGCGGTGGATCTGAGATGAAAGTGACAAATATTTTGGTTGAAATTAGGAGTGTTACCGTTAATTCCACAAATCTAGACACATAAAGGGTTGAATCTAAAGTCCCACACATATCATGATGTTGATAAAGTTTCTAGTATTTGTGCTTACATATTCTAGGAAAAATTACATCGCATATTCATGCTAACACCTTTTGTTTATGTGGGGCTATGAGCATCACATTTTGTGTTCTAACATTTTACTGCAAAAGATTTTTACATTCTGTTTAGTCACACTAGTTGAAAACCTCCAATTTAACCATGCTTTATAAGTATAGGGTGCACTTTAAATGATAAAATGCACTATCCCAAACGTTGATGATATGAACCATTGAATTTCTTGTCAAAATGTTAAAATAGTGCACTTGTATCCTTTAAGTGAATCCTATTGGTTAGCTCACAAACCTTTTAAGTGTTTATATACCTTTAATAGTTGTTGTATTAGTAAAAAGAGTTGAGAAGGGAGTTGGGCTCGTGCGCATGAGGCTATGCCGTTTGGGCCCTTCGAAGCTCAAATCGATGGATTCCCCCCGCGCACGATAAAGTGTTCCAGCCTTTTTGCAAAAAAAAATTTCGATTTTTGCAGCTTACCTATGAAGTCATGTTTTTCGCATGGTGAGCTGAGGAGTGGTGTGGGCTGGGGGGAGAGGTGACCAAATAGGCTGCGGTATGCAAGATTCAGTACAACAAGCCTGCCACGCGGTCCGCGACTGCCCCGTCAACCCAAACCGTGGAATATTGGTAATATGTTTCAGAATGAGGACAATTTGGTCATTTCTTTGGCAAACAGTGTCAAAGGAGAAAAAAAATTCAAGAATTTCTCGCGCTACAGTTATTTGTTTTGCATTTTGGTTGGAATAATTGAGGGTATTTGAAAAACATGCCTAAAGTTATCACCATGAAAGAGTAAGTGGTCCTCTGCTTGATCTTGTAATCAGAGAATGGTAGAGACAGTTGTGGTATGTATTACCTCTCTTGGCCGAGAAAAGCGCTGCCAAGCAGGGAGGCTCACTTGCTGAATCCATCACTAAGTACAAGGTAGCCACAACTCTAGTACTAGTTGCAGCTGGCACACTCATTTGTCCTATACTCCTATGTATTGGAACCTGTTTTTACAACCTTCAAAAATGTCAACAACATGAGTAGCTCACAATTTTGAGTTTATCATAGCTAAACAATAATGTTTCATGACATTCTAATTATGTCCTAATGCACACCCTACTTTGGTTCCTACTTTTGGTATTAGGCACACCCCTTTAAGGAAAAGGAGAAAAGAAAAAAAAAAAAAGAAGCAAGGAACCTCTATTCTCCTCTCAATGATAGCTATGAAATCTTTACCTTATTCCCTTTGACCAGCCTGCTATCTGAACCCCAACAAGAACAAAAAGGAATCCTCTTTTTTCTATGGCATCCTCAATAACAATAATTAACTTTTACTTGTTTTGATACTTTACTATTATTATTATTACCATCAGTGATTTCTCACGCGTTACATGGAGCAAATATTGTTTCTTCCTCAATTTTTTTTGACAAATTTTAAAATTAAATTCGTCAAAATTTGTCATCGTTTCATGTTTTATATGATTTTCATAAACTTTTCATTAGTCAAATTATTGAAAGAATCAACTTGGAAGAGGTTTAGAGATTTGCTGATCATTTGAGTTTATTATGTACCTCTCCTCAAGTATTATATTAAAAAATATTAATTTATCACATTAGATCATATAACATATTAATATGTCATATTAAATCATAAAATGATGATAAAAGTTGACGAATTTAATTCTTAAAATTATTAAAAATAGATAAATTAAAAGTGGGATGTTAAGCCATGTTAAGGCCAACACACGTTATAATAATAAGGGTTAATTAAGTTTTTAGTCCCTGTAATATGAAAAAGTTTGGTTTTAGTCCCTCATGACAAGTTTTAGTACCTGTAAAATGTGAAAATTGGATTTTGGTCCCTTTGGACGGTTGGTGATGGACGGTGATGACGTGTCAGTTAACCCGTCATCAGGGACCATTTCTACATCACCGTCCATCACCAATCATCCACAGGGACCAAAATCAAATTTTCACATTTTACAGAGACTAAAACTTGTTATGAGGGACTAAAACCAAACTTTTTCATATTACAGGGACTAAAAACTTAATTGACCCTCATAGTAATATTGATTTTCTGGTGAGCCCCACACACCCCGCTGTGATAATGAAGTTAATGATGTTGCTTTCCTTCTTCTCATATGGCAGGACACTGAACAGCTGCAATTATCTCATCATGTAATACTGATTCGGCATTTGTGTTCAAGACATTAACTGCGGAGTTGTGTCACATGATGATGAATATGATCAAGACATGAAGTGTGTGTCAGAGACAAGTCCCACTTTAGTTTAATACACTCTCGTCTGCTTTGAGGATTTATGTGTAACGTTTAGGCTATTTGGGGGTGTTGAGGGACATTCAATTGTCTTTACCAAGGGGAGGTGCCATTGCATGTGACTTGTGGGAGACAATGATCCAATTTAGTACTATCTTGGCATTAATTCTTATGAAAATTTTAGGAGTAATGAATGAAGATATAACAAGAGTAACCACATGTACAAACATTTAATTAGTTAATTTAACCAGCTCAACACATTTTTCTCTAAGTAAAGTTTCATATTTAACCCATTTGAGACATCAACATTTATAAGAAACTTATTTTATAATTAATTTCTTTTGTCACACAAACTACATTGTCTTAAATAAGATTTTAATAAATTCACATATACATTAAACAACACTAGTGATAATTTAACTACATTCTAATTTTTATGAGGAAGTTTGGTTAGTAGTTTTGACTCTTTTAAATGTGCATTGGTATTTTATGAGGTAGTGGCTAATATTAAGCCACATGATCTAATTTTTTTTATTTTTTTGCAAATAACAATAACAGGAACAGGAAGACTTGTTCCATTATATGGAGTTAATTACATAAATTAGTCGTGTTTTATTAAAGACCACATTTACCTCCACACTTTTTTGTTTTGTCAAAATAAAAGTTATAAAACAATATTTTTATTTTGTGTACAAAAGATATACAATAACATTCAACCACATGTAATATTTATTTTCTCACTCTTCTCTCCTAC
This sequence comes from Nissolia schottii, assembly GCA_003254905.1. Taxonomy (NCBI): domain Eukaryota; kingdom Viridiplantae; phylum Streptophyta; class Magnoliopsida; order Fabales; family Fabaceae; genus Nissolia; species Nissolia schottii. The sequence continues at coordinate 171,456 of QANU01053167.1, forward strand.
TTTCTCTCACATGTCGTCTTCTTCTTCTTCCCCTCTTCATCTTCATTTTCAGTCTCTTCTTCCCACTCTCCCTTCATTTTCATTTTCCCTTATTTTTTTCACTACAACCTTTATTTATTTTTTAATCTTTTCTTTTTCTTCTTTTTTTTCCTCTTTACTTTTTTATTCCATTTCTTTCTTCTTCTTTGTTTTTTCCTCTCTTTTTTTTCTAGTTCATCTTGGTTTTCTTCTTCTTAAGACATTATGGAGAGCATAGACAATGACATTATTCTCTGATCTGAGTTAATTCTCTATGTTTTGTAATGTTGATGCAATGTTTGTTTATGAGTGTTGTAACATTTGTTTTCTTTTTCATTTTCGTTGTCTTGTATTGTTTGTTTCAGTATTTTATAACATTTGTTTCTGTATAGTATAATGTTTATTTATGTTTGTTGTAATATTTATTTATGAGTTTTGTAATATTTCTTACCAAATTTTGTAATATTTGGTATTGAGTTTTGCAATGTTTTGTGTGGGTTGTAATGTTTATGAGAGGGAGTGGGTGGGAAGCGAGAGAGAATGTGTCATTTTTATTTTTCGTCATTTAATTGGTTCTGGTCCCATTTTGTTTTGTTTTTGTGTTTGATAATGTTTTCTTTATTTAGTTTGTAATGTTTGATTCTATGTTTTATAATGTTTATTCATTAGAGAGTGTGAGTGCACGTGTTTTATAGTGTGAGTAGGGACTAGATAAGAGTGTCACGATTATTTTTTTGTTATTTAATGGGGGCATAGGTCCCATTTTACTTTGCTTCTATATTTAAAAATATTTTTCTATCTATTTTGTAATGTTAGTTTATCGTTTCAAAATGTTTGTTAACATGTGTGGTCTCTGTGTATGATACATGTAGTTATATGTTAATTGTACTGTAAACGTTTTTCTGTTATACGCGTAGTAGTATTAGTGTAAAACAAAATAGTAGATTCATGATTGAATATGAATCACTCGTTAATAAAGGATACTTGTGCGTTCATTAAAAAGTATCGGTAACCTTGCCGATATTAGGGATACGGAAGAATTCCCATTTTTTTAAAGATTAAATTTAAGTTAATGAATCATATTTGTATATAATTTTAATTTAATCTTATAGCAAATCTGATATGGATTTTAACTTTGATAAGAAACTGTAAATAATTTATTACAATCTATTTTTTTCCAAGTCTTACAACACTTTAATTTTACATCCATATAACTAGGGATGGAAACAGGTCAGACCAAGTCCTTAATAGGTCAAGTATGTGTCATTAATTTTTGAACTAGGTTTGACTTGTTAACTATGAACGACTTCTTCTTTTTTTTCAGCTTGACTTGTTTATTTGAGAGGCCTAACCTGACTTGGCTTGGAGCTTGACAAGCCAACCTATTTGTTTTTTTTAACCAAAAATCTATCGTGAAGCCTATTTACCATGACTTGTTTTACTATGGCCTGTTTATTATGACCTGTTTACTATAACCTGTTTAATATTTAAACAAAAATTAAACATCCATAGATCAAGAATCTAATTGCAACAACTATCTAATATTTAAACAAAAATTCACGTATCAATCCAAATTGCAACTCCATAGATCAAGAAAAAGATTTCGTCATCATCAACAAAAATTCAAACTTCTAATAATGAAACATCTAAACACATTAGTCTAACACAAACAATTGAATAAAACATACACAAACAAGACAAGAGCAACAATGTTTCATTTGTTAATTCACCAACAACTAGCAACACCAACAACTGAGATGCAGCAGTAGCACGCCGAGAATCCGAGATGCAGCAGTAGCAGAATGTCGAGAGAAACAGCAACAACACGAGCACTATGAGATGCAGCAGCACCAACACGTGCGACAATGAGAAATGGAGGAGGGATCGTTTTGAGATTGAGAGAGACGAATGAGAGTTGAGGTCTTGAGGAGCTGAGACAGAGAGTTTAAGTGAAATCGAGATTTGAGAATTGGGAGTCTGAAGAGTTTGAGACAGAGAGAGCTTCATTTAGAATTTCTTCCAAAAAATATATAAAGCAATAAAACTATTAAATTTATATTAATAAATTACATTGAATAAAATATTACAAAAAGTGACACTAACTTAGTGGTTAAGACATGTATATACATAAGAAATGATCTCGATTTGAATTCCACTAAAGATAATATGTGTTTACTGTTTTAGTAAAACATATATGAATGTTTATAAACAAATCAGTCTGACAGACCTATAAAGTAAGCCTAACAGATCTTTGAAATAGCATGGGTCTGACCTCTTTCCGAAATAGTGGACGATAATTTTCAATCAAATTCATAAAACGATGAGTGAAGATTCATTGACTCTAGGAGTAAGTTATGATACACTTACTTTGTTCAGTAACTTTTTATGGACAATGAATATAACCAATCCAATTGTTGAATTATGTGATATTATATTCAAGATCAACTATACCAATTGTTAGAAAAATTGGACAACACTATATATGAAATTTAATAATCAATACTTTATTCATATTTTTAAATTCATATTATACATTAAAATAAAATGGAAAGACAAAGTATCAAATATTTTTTAAATTAAATAAAATTTTATGAGCTTGACCTACGTGATATGAATTTTCAATTCAACAATCGAATTAATTAAATTCACGTTGATGCAAAAGTTATTGAGCGTCAATGGGTCCCCATATATTTGTTTTGATAAAAAAGTTTGTTGTGTACAATGTTTGACATTTTAAATCAATAATCACTCGTGCAATCTTGCACATGTAAATACACAATATGATTAACATAAATGCGGAAGTTGTGAAAGGAAATTTCTTACATAAATATTGTTTACCACTTCATAAGCATGTTAATTAATTATGCAATATTGAAAATATAATGAATATCTAACAATACAATGTCTCTACTCAAGAATTAGCCATAGTTGAAACATTTTCATGCGATATCATCCACTTGAAATGGATCATGAAAAAAAAAAAGTAAAAATAAAGAGCAAATCACAATTCAGGTGGTGGTGCCAAAGTGTAACACACAAGCCATTTAAAGCATAGATCACAAGGTAGATTGAGTTTGCAAAAATAGATAGACACATTTAAACTTGCACCTTGGAACGTTTCCTCCATTCGGGGGACAGGCAGGAACCAAAACTACCTGCCTCCCTTCACCGTCTTCCCAGAAAATAAAAGCAAAGGGTTGGTAACTCCTTGTATATGCCTAAACCTTCACATATAAAGAAAACAAACATGCCTTTGAATGATCATGTATAAAACAGAAGGAGGAGAGGCTTGAATTTGTGGTGGTTATAGGATTTTGTTGTTCATTTTGGAAGAAACAAAGAAGAAAAAATGGAGAACGAAACCATGCCGGCGATAAACATGTCGGATAAATCTGTAATTTGCTATACACCAGCCATGACAACAACAAATGGTGTATGGTCGGGAGACAACCCTTTAGAATACTCCCTCCCTCTCTTCATCTTACAATTAACGTTAGTTGTTCTTGCCACACGTTTCTTCGTTTTCATCCTCAAGCCCTTTCACCAACCCCGCGTCATTGCTGAGGTCATTGTAAGTATTTCTGTTGGAAATTTGTATTTCCAGTATTTATGTGGGCTCATATTTAATAACAATTATATTAGTTATATTATGATGATCTTCTCATTGTTAATTTCCTGATGGATAGTTAGTTTGGTTTGGGAAAAAAATGACTTACAGGGTGGATTGTTGTTAGGCCCATCAGTGCTTGGGCGACATGAGGCATTTGGCAACACAGTGTTCCCTCTAAGAAGTGTGATGGTGATTGAGACAATGGCAAACATAGGTCTAATATACTTCATGTTCCTTGTTGGTTTAGAGATGGACATTTCTGTGATCAAACGCACAGGGAAAAAGGCCTTATCCATAGCCATTGCTGGTATGATATTGCCCTTCATTGTTGGGGTTGCCTTCTCCTTTGTCATCCTAGATAGCAAAGATCCACACGTGAATCGAGCGAGCTATATCCTTTACCTTGGCGTTGCCTTGTCCGTGACCGCATTCCCGGTGCTCGCTCGCATACTCGCGGAGCTCAAGCTCGTGAACACGGAGCTAGGCAAGCTTGCCCTCTCAACCTCCCTCATCAATGACATGTGTGCTTGGATCTTGCTGGCCCTGGCTATTGCCCTGTCACAGCAAAAAGCTCACACATGGGCCTCCGTTTGGGTTGTCCTGTCAAACGTTGCTTTCGTTGCTTTCTGCTTCATTGTTGTTAGGCCAGCAATGTCATGGATGATCAACAGAACCCCAGAAGGGCAACCCTTCAGCGACATCCAAATGTGCATTGTACTCACCGGTGTCATGATCTCGGGATTCTGCACAGATGCACTTGGGACACATTCTGTCTTCGGTGCCTTTGTGTATGGCCTAATGATTCCCAATGGCCCGCTTGGTGCTGTTATAATAGAGAAGCTGGAGGACTTTATTTCAGGGCTTCTGCTCCCTCTCTTTTTCGCCATTAGCGGCCTCAAGACTAACATCCACTTGATCAAGGGGCTTCGAATGTGGGGGTATTCGCTCCTCGTCATTCCTCTTGTTTGTCTTGGCAAGATCGCCGGGACTCTTGCTGTTTCGCTTCTTTTCCAGATACCAACGCGGGAAGGCGTCATTCTTGGCCTGCTTATGAACACTAAAGGCCTTATTGAAATTATTGTGCTCAACATTGGGAGGGAACAAAAGGTACCCAAAACTAATTACCTGCTTCTAGCTAGCTAATGGATGCCACTTGTAAATTTGACACATGCTATTTGCAGGTGCTGGGGGATGAAATATTCTCAATCATGGTTGTCATAACACTTATAATGACAGGGCTCATTTCACCCATTGTGATACTGGTTTATAAGCCAAGGAGGAGGCTCATACCTTACAAGAAGAGAACAATGCAGAACTCAAGGCATGATTCAGAGCTGAGAGTGTTGGTGTGCATCCATGTCCCTAGAAATGTGCCTACCATAATCAATCTCCTCGAGGCAACCGATCCCACCAAGAAATCCCCCATATCTGCCTATGTGCTCCACTTGGTTGAACTCACCGGCAGAGCTTCTGCCATGCTGGTTGTCCACGCGGCAAGAAAATCAGGCCGGCCGGCACTCAACAAGACACAAGCACAAACCGACCACATCATCACCGCGTTCAAGAACTTTGAGGAGCACGTTGAATATGTCTCGGTCCAGCCCTTGACGGCCATTTCCCCTTACCCCACCATGCATGAAGACATATGCAGCTTAGCAGAGGAAAAGAGGGTATCCCTCATCATCATCCCTTTCCACAAGCAGCAAACTGTGGATGGCGAGATGCAGGAAACAATCCCAGCATACAGGATGGTGAACCACAACCTGTTACAAGCCTCTCCCTGCTCGGTGGCGATACTGGTGGACAGAGGCCTCAACGGATCCAACCGCTTGTTTACGGCGAAACAAGCATCTCATCAGGTGGTTGTGCTGTTCTTCGGCGGTCCGGATGACAGGGAGGCACTCTCCTATGGATGGAGAATGTCGAGGCATGCAAGGGTTCGCCTCACCATCATGCATTTCATTCCAAGCAAGGATGCTGCAGAGCTAGAGGACGATCAAACAACAATGAAAACAAACAGCGGCTGGAGAGATAGCAAACTGGACGAGGAGTTCATCAGCGACATCAAGATGATAGCTGCAAGCGAAGATTCGGTTACATACATGGACAAGGTTGTGAGCAATGGGGAGGAGACTGTTGGTGCAATAAGGTCAATGAACAATGTGAATGACCTCTTCATAGTTGGGAGAGGCCAAGGGGCCGCATCACCCTTGACAGAAGGGATAACGGCTTGGAGTGAGTGCCCTGAATTGGGTGCCATTGGAGACCTTCTAGCTTCCTCTGACTTCGAAACAACAGCTTCAGTGCTTGTCATGCATCAATATCTTGTGCAAGGACCTGATGGGGAGGATATTTTTGTCACTGAAAGACCTTGGCATTCTAGCGAACACTTTCCCAGCGCACGACACATGGGAAGATATTCACCTGCAACGATGGGGCAACCTCCTATGTATTAGCCTTCAAATATGTAATGTTAAATGTTCCTTCTTTTTTCTTTTCTTACCAACCAACAACCACTCTTCAATCAAACTTGTATCTTCGTTTTTATGATAACCAAGTTGCTTGTAGACTCTAGTGTAGTTTGTGAACAAGGATCAGGGATGAGGCTTTGAGTATAAATACGGGGCTAGGCCCAAAGACAAGGATTACACTAGACCAACACTTCGACGGAAAGATCGTCACAAAGAATTTGAAAAAGCTGGGAGGATGCATGTAATGTAACATGTATCTAGTCACTGTTCATAGCTTAATTATCAAATAAAAAGGCTTAGCGTGTCAGCCATAAATAATTCTTATTTTTCTCTTCCTCTTTGTGAATGTAATTTTAAGGATGCCATTTTTTTTCTAATGTAGTCCTCAAATGTTAAAAAAGGTTTTAGACCACACAAATCTAAAAGATCAAATAATTTTAAATAAAGTCAAACTTTTTGTAAAGTTTATTAACTTTACTGGAACATTTAATCACATCAAAACAAAGCCGTTCACATGTAATTTTAGAATTAATCAAATTGATCACAGAATTTTAAGATGAATAAAAAAAAACGAAAAAAAAAGTGTTTAAATAAAATGCATATCAATTAGTTAAAACTTTTTAGAATTAAGCATGAAATATTACTACTAGTATTTTTCTAACCACTAAAATGCATTTAAGGCGTGTGCTCCACTCTATGTTTGGGTTGGGGTTAGAGTGGAGTGGAGGTGAATTAGGAAAAAAAAGAAAAAAAAGGGTGGAGCTGAATTTTTCAAAAGGTAAAATTTGTGGAAGTGAAAACAAAAGTGGAGTTTTTAAAATAATAATAATAATAATAAAGAAAAAAAGAAAAAATGTTTCCATGATCCTGTTGATAGCATCCCCTCTTTCACTCCCAAACTTGTTCTGTGCTCTTCTATCCGCCATTGCATGCATCCAAAATTATTCAGAATCGATCGATCGAAGGATCGGATTGGGAACTGTTGATTAGTTGCCTGAGGAAATCAAACAGCTAGTGTTGCAAGAGGAAAGGGGAAAGGAAAAGCGAGGAGGATTCAGAGAGAGAGAGAGAGAGAGAGAGAGAGTGTTGGATTTTCCATTTTCGGTGGAAAATCGAAGATACAGAAGAGGTTGCTGGAAAGGTCAGAAGTTATGCATGAATTGTTGACCTTTTAAAATGAGATCAAGCATATGAAACTTCTGAAAATCGCTAGAGAAGAGCAAACGTTACCTGGTAATCTTTATTTCATGATTTTTTTTCTCTTTAAACTTTCCTTCATTAAAGTTTAATAGTATACTGAACGTAAATAAAAACGATATATATCAGTACACTTCTATTCTATAAATTTGCATCTCATATTTACCCTTTTAACACAATGTTTTAAGAGTTTAAATTGATACTCATTCAATCAAATTTTATCATGTAAATAATTGACTCTCTTATCAATTAGCGGGCTTAACAGATTTTATGTACCGGCCAAGCCACATTTTCTAATTTTAAATATTCAATGTTTTTAAAATATTTAAAACAAAAACTACTTTTGATATTGATGGACAGTTTTGCGATTTATTATTGATACAGTGAGTGAAAGGAGCAGTGACAATTTAATTTTTGTCAGAGTGAAAGATAATGTATTGATCATAGTGATTACCTTACTGCTTATTTTTTAGACTGTTTAAATTGTGTAAATTAATTTAAAAGGGTAGAGTAAAAAAAAAATGTAACCAAAAGAAGCAATAATGCCCCAACCACTTACATAAGTAGAGATTATACATATGCACTGATTTAATTTAATTGGATAACTACAGTGTCGTTGGAGCGGATATTAATTAAACTTAGTTTTAATTACTCCGCCATAATAGAGTTATTTGCTCAGCTCTTATCTCAAACTGTTCCTTATATGTTTCTTCATCATTCTTGCGTATTTTTTACTTGCGTCTCTTTCTTTTTCTAGTATTTCATATTTTTAATAAAAGCACAAAGATTGAACAAGCCTACAACTGAGGCTTTGTTTGATAAATTTGTGATTTTTTGAAAGTTGTCGAGTACTTTGACGTTTTAAAAGTTATTCTTAAAAATTTATAATAATATTATTTGATAAAAGAATAAGAAAGTAATTGTCAATAAATAAAAGTTATAAGAGTAATGTTTGATAAATATAATCTTTATATTTAAAATTACTAGAATAAACATAAACATTAAAAGAAAAAAAATGTAACTAGATCTTTAAAAATTGATTCAAGTGTCAGCCTCTAAAAAAAAAGTGTTAACTTAATTCTTAAAATTTTAAAACGTTTTTCATGCTAATCCCTCCATTGATGAGACCATTAATAGGCATTGATACGTCAACTCCTTCGTTTTCTCTTATCTCTCTCCTAGTCATTTGTTGAAATCTCTAAACTACCCTCCTCACATCCACTGAATTCCCAAACTACTCCTTTCTTCTTCCTCCCCCATTAGTACTCCCAACCAGCATCACCAGCGCAGTTCATCACCACCCCCCACAAAGTTGAGACTCATTTATCATCTTTCGAAACCTCATTAATTCTCTCATCTTGCCCCATCTACAACCCAAAATCAAAACATGTGTGGCTAAACTCTCAAACTTGTTAACCCATCACATGTGTCAAATTTGTGAAATTGACGTGGATTTGAAAAAAAAAGTTTTGATTTTTATTTGATTTTGTTTTTTGAGTTGTCTTGGAGGTGAAGATTGAGTTGTGTTTAGAGATTATGTTGGCGTCAGTTGGGGGTGGTGGTAGTGATGGTGGTTGGTGAAATGATGGTGTAGTGAAGTATAATGAGGTGGTGGTGGTTTAGAGTGTGAGGGAGGAAGATTTGTTGTGTCGGGGTTGAGAATGGGGTGTGGTGATGGTAGTGGTAGTAGGGGTGAAAATGAGGGTATGGAGGAGGTGGTGGCATTGGGTTAAAGGTAGAAGTGGGGTGTGAGTGGTGATAGGGCCCAAGGCTGGTGGTGGAGGGCGCTGAGTGATGGTGGTGGGGGAGGAAATGTTTAAGTTGGTCCTTAAAGAAATTTGCATTACCCAACTAGGTCTCTATCCTCAAAATCACGTTATTTTTGTTGTGCAAAAAGTGACGCCATTTTGTGATATAAGGTGAGTGACTAAGAGTGAAGAGAAAGAATAAGTCAGAGTTAATTATCACGTCACTTTTCGGCACGAACACTTTTCGGCACGAAGTAAATGGAAATGAGGACTAACATGGTCAACAGAAATTTTTTTCTTCAAAAATTAAGTTGACACTTAATCTTATAATATTTTAACGTTTAGAGAGCAAAGTCAATTATAAAGAGTTATCTATGAGAGTTCCCAAAAATACTCCAAACTTTTAAAAGTTAGTAGCAAAAACATATCTATTTTTTATTTATTAGATATAATAAATTGACTACCGCTCAAATTTTTTTACCAAACCAATCATTGGGAGGTTGTTCGTACTCATAATCATAAAAGCTTAATTATCATATTTGATCATCAGTCTTAAAAGAGTTTTAGAACCATATTGGATCGCACAAGGTGCGGGCTCCAGCTGATAATATTCTATTCTTAATTAATATACAATTATATAGATGATTGTACGGTTATGTCATATGTTTATATCGTATATTATTCCAAATCATTATCTTTATGATTATTTATTACTTCGTCTAGATTTCTTTGATTTTTTTTTAATATTTTAAAATTAATATTTTATCCGCCTCAAATTAACTTTTTCTTTTTTTTTTATTCATTCCAAAATGATATCTGAAATTGCGTGTAGATACATCGAATACTATTTATGAATGAACGGACGGAGTATTAGTTACAGCTTAGAAGTCGACGAAATTATTAATGAGGAAGTAGGTGAAATATGAAGACGACGAACGGTGCGCACGGTCGGCAGGAGAAAACGGCGCAGTGGCAGTAATGACACCGACATCATCGAAAACAATTTCGAATGGCCACGAAGCACCAATTTGCTTTAAATCTTTCTGATTCCTAAGCTCCGAACCAGAACTTGCCTTCATCATCTGCAATGGCAACAAGTACCAGGTACGTGGGCCAAGTTGTTTTCCACCGTAAACCTTTAAATTAATTCTTAGAGTTTTTAGCATGGGCCAAGTCCATCTTTAAATTTAAAAAAATTGTCATATTAATTTATGAAATTATTAAAAACTAGTTAAATTAGTTATTCTTAAGAATTAATTTGATGGATTTTTTACCACTTTAAAAATTAATATAACAATTTTTAACAAAGACAAGATCCCATGCAAGCTAAGGACTCAAATTTCGAAGGACTAATAGATATTGTTGCTTAATAATTGATTATACTTGATGGTTTCTTTTTCAAGTGAAATGGCCGAGGTTACTATTGAGGAGGGTGGAGCACCAAGAAAGATTGAAGTAAGTGCATTGTCTTATTTTGTGTCGAAGAATTGATTTGATTACTAACATGATTAGATAGATATGTGTATGTCTCAAGAAAAAAGTATGTTACCCTGTGTTTATGTTTTCAATCAACTGATTCAACCAGGGGAAAACCAAAGCAATGGCCGTTTGTTTCATTCTGGGAGTTGGATCCCTTGTTGCTTGGAACAGCATGCTGACAATAGGAGATTACTATTACAATCTGTTCCCTGTAAGTAAATTAAGGTGCTTTCAGTTTCTTATCAATTGAAATCAATGTATGAAGTTCTTCTTTAAGAATAAGTGTTGCTCTACAAAGAAGGGGCAAGGGGGGAAAACTGATGGGTAATATCTCTCATCTGCTGCTTTACTTTCTTTACATTTGTATACTTGAAATTTTTCTTGACTATTTTGATCATTTTTTAACTTAAGCATTCTTTCCACTCTGAAGAAATATCACCCTTCAAGGGTACTTACCCTGGTTTATCAACCATTTGCAATTGGAACAATGGTATTACTGGCATACTATGAGTCAAACATCAACACTAGACTGCGGAATTTGGCTGGATTCACTCTTTTCTTTGCCAGCACTTTCCTTCTTGTTGTCGTAAGTATCCCGTTTCCAATTAATTCCTTAATTTGCTGCAGCATCTGATTTTGGAAATTCATATGTCAACCTGTTTTATTTAGCTTTGCCGGTTAAGATTCAACAATTTGTTGTGACAGTTGGATCTAGCAACATCAGGCAAAGGTGGAATTGGACCCTATATTGGTATATGTTTCCTAGTTGCTTGTTTTGGAATAGCAGATGCTCATGTTGAAGGTGGCTTGGTAGGAGACCTGTGCTATATGTGCCCTGAGTTCATCCAGGTTAGTCTTCAGTTAATTTCTTCAGTACTTTTCAGCGACGCTGGTTTATGTTTTCATTTCCTGGTTCCATGTCCCTTGTTTTTAGGATTTTATGAATGAAATAGTGCAAAAAAAAAGTGAAAATAATAAAATTATGTTTCATATTTTTTGCTTTCACTTTTCCTTCACAAAATCCTAAATATAATAAAACAAAGGAAATGAGAACAGGAAATGAAAACAAGAAACTGGGCTCAGTTCTTCCTATTACACACAGTTGCTAGCTGGGGTCTTGTTTTTGCCTAAGTGGTATATACTTTTAAACATTATGCAGTCCTACTCTGCTGGTTTGGCTGCATCAGGGGCTCTAACTTCTATTCTCAGAATTCTGACCAAGTTAGCTTTTGAGAAATCTCATAATGGACTTCGCAAGGGAGCTAGTACGTTATTATTGGTTTCTTATATTTGGTTTCCCTTGATTTTGTAAGGATATTATGTTTTGTTCTAGATGTTGCCTTGCTAATTTGCTAGCATGTATCAATTAGTATACTATACTGGTCCTTATTACTCTAGAAGTTGTTTTTCTTCCAAAATAAAAAAGGGTTTACTTTCTTGTTTTTGCAGTACTATTCCTTGCAATCTCCACATTCATTGAGTTGCTGTGTATTGTCCTGTACGCAATCTACTTCACCAAATTGCCGATAGTGAAATACTATCGTTCAAAGGCAGCCTCAGAGGGATCAAAAACTGTTTCAGCTGACCTTGCTGCTGCTGGCATTCAAACAAAGTCAAGTGATCAAGTAACATAATCATGTTAGCCTAATAATACATTTTTCTCAAGTAACATTATTATGTCTTAAAAGGTTTTGTGACTTCTGTAGGATGTAGATGATATCAAACAAGAAGTGCGGTTGAGCAACAAACAACTATTTCTGGAGAACATTGATTATGCAGCTGACTTATTTCTTATATACTTACTAACACTGTCAATCTTCCCTGGATTCCTGTATGAAGATACTGGATCACATAAGTTAGGCACATGGTAAGTGCTCATTTAAGCCTATTCTTATGTATGTACTTCTGTCAATCCAATCACCTTTCCACATGCCACAGTAAATAAGTTTCTACCTATCGCTATAGTTTGTAATTTGCCACATAATAACCAAATAAACACGTGAAATAGTCATATGATATTTTATTGTCCATGTAAACAAAGTTATAACTCAATTTCATATTGTTTAGCCAACTGTTATGTGACAAATGATATATACTATTATGGTACATAAAGACTTATTTACAAAATAGTGCATGTATAGAGATTGATTTAATTAAAAATAAAAAGGTAGGGGCTAGATTCAAAATCTATGACATGTATAGGAACTAAAATTATAGTTTAATCTAAATAATAATGTAACTATAACCTTTTGTTAGATGTGTTTGTCTGCTTTGTCCCTTGGACCGTGACTGATGAAATTGATAGGTAAAAATTACTCTTTTTATTTTTTTTATTTTGCCATTAATTGGTGATCATTTGTAGGTACCCAATTGTTTTGGTTGCAATTTATAATGTGTTGGATCTTATAGCAAGATATATTCCCCTTGTGAAATGGCTCAAGTTGGAATCCAGAAAGGGCATAATGGTAGCAGTTCTGTCAAGATTCTTGCTGATCCCAGCATTCTACTTCACAGCAAAATATGGAGACCAAGGGTGGATGATCTTTCTCACCTCCTTCTTGGGACTCACCAATGGCTATCTCCATGTCTGTGTCCTTACTGTGGCACCAAGAGGTTACAAGGCAAGTCTACTTATATTCACAAGAAATGTTACTTGTATTCATATAATGTGAAACAATGTGCCAACTCATCTAATAGTGGATGATAGATGGGTCGACACAGTGTCTCACGTGCAATGTATGAGTTCAAATAACACAATTCTTATTCATAACTCTAATTCATGTTAAACTAATGTTTTGCAGGGTCCTGAACAGAATGCATTGGGTAATTTGCTTGTGCTGTGTCTTTTAGTAGGTCTATTTGCTGGGGCTAGTCTTGATTGGTTGTGGCTCCTAGGTAAAAAAGGGTTATTCTAGTGATGCACCAATTAGTGTGTATATGTTGACTTTTGGATCCTCATAATTTGTGTCAGTGTGTATTAGACCTTAATCATATGCTTATTCACGTGATCATCTATTAAATATAGTTACAAAATAAATAATTAATGTTGGCAGAAACATCACATGCAATACCACCTGGAATCAATTTTTTAATAAATTTTAAAATTAGTTTTTATTGATATCAACCAACATTTGAGTGACTCTCATCTCCAAATGTAAAACAGACAAGCACTCAGTCTTTTAATATTGAATAATGTTATTTGTACACTAACTTTAGTATAGACTGCGTCTCTCCTCGCACAACAATATGGGATCACAATCACATTATGAAGTGTACAAATAACATTTTTGTTAATGGTTATATCTTACCCAGTTTTACAATTATGATAAATATTTAGGCGCGAGTGTTGATGCATCATCCAAATTTGGTGCACGAAGTGGTAATTCACCTTATCTGTTATTCAAATTTGACCCTCACTTGTGAGAATGAAAAAACACTAATGTGAGTTTTGCGGTCTTTGGTGGCTTTTTATTGAAAGCATCAAATTAATGGTCCAACTTAATCACTATCATCAATGTCAGGCACTATGATTATTCGTATTACTCATCATAATTGAAGTCAACGTTTTTAATAACAAATTTGTTGACAACGAAGATAGTGATTGGTGCCAGAAACCAACCAGATACATGCTGCATAAGCATTCCTAGTACCAGATTCCCGCAAAAACGGTGCACTAGTTACTAGCTAAGCTATATATATCATATATCATTAAAATCTAAAACAGTTTCAAAATTCGAATGCAAATGAAGCATCCAATGAAATCTCTAATGCATTTTCCTCTCTGATACCAAATCATCAAACCATAGTTCCCGTCTCACTAATCCAATCTCTGCATCTTCGACCATGGCAACAAATAGCAAGTAAGCTAAGTTCTTTTCTACTCTTCATTTTCTAAGTTTTTTTTCTCCAATAATTTTTTAAATTTATTGCCGGGCATTAATTAGCACCAACATTCATATTTGACTATGCCAATGGAAATCTTACTCTTTTCGTCTAATACATTCATATGATAAATACCAACAAAGCCAAACACATTTGGTAGATGACTTAGTTCTTTAAGCATTTAGTCTGAAATTTAATTTCTAACTATGTGAATGGAGAAGACTTGGTTGGTAGAGGGATTAGTTGCTGTTGATGACGGATACCTCCTGAGAAATCAAATATTCATCTGATAAGTATGCTTGCTAGATAAGGCGGCCATAGATAGATAGATAGATATCACCAGACACTGATATGTAGCAAATGGACAAAAGTAAGCGTTTGATGAACAGCTAGTTTGAGAATTCTTCAAGTCCTTTTGTATTCAACTGGTAGTAGATTTTGCCGACTCAGGGATATAGAATCCTTGATGGACATATTGTTCATTTGTTCATTAATAGGGGCCAAAGCAGCACCTGGTTTCCATTCTTTGTGCATCGACATTTAAATCATAGTAATGCCATCTCTTCCAATTTTTGGGATATTTATCAAGGGATAGCCTGATGTGTCCCTTAAGAGATGTCTTGGAGTGTGTTCCTTGAAAGATGTCTAAAAAGTGGAGCGAATAACATTTTTGTTAGTAATAGTGCTTTTGAACTATTTTTGCCATCACTCTCTTAACATATTCACAGAATACTATAGTCAGAGTATTTTATATGAGGACATTCTTATGAAAGGATTCAAATTTCTGTGGATTAATAGATATCATATTAGTAGCTGCCAAATACTTATTATCATCCTCATCTTGGTTTCCTTTGTTAGTGGAATGGCCAAGACTATGATTAATGGTGATGACAGAGGAGCACCTGGAAAGCCTGAGGTATATATATATATACATGTGCTCAGTTCAGTCTTGTTTTCCATACATGCATGATATTTCTGAATGTTTTTTTCTTCTTCTATGTATCAATTGACATGCAACCAGGGAAAACACAAAGCAATGGCAGTTTGTTTAATCCTCGGACTTGGTTCCCTTGTTTCATGGAACAGCATGTTGACCATAGGAGATTACTATTACATATTGTTCCCTGTAAGTAACTTAAGCCACTTGACATGAATTGTTCTTAAAATTTAGTCATACTAATGAAGCTTTTGTTTCCACTCTGAAGAAATATCATCCTGCAAGGGTACTTACCCTGGTTTATCAACCATTTGCACTTGGAACAATGGCAATAATGACATACCATGAGTCAAGGATCAATACTAGACTGCGGAATTTGGCTGGATACTCTCTTTTCTTTGCTAGCACTTTCTTCGTTCTTGTTGTAAGTACACCATAATTCACAATTCCTTAATTTGCAGCATCTGGCTTTTGTAAATTCATATATGGCCTATATATTCCATGGCAACGAAAGCTTCAACAATTTGTTGTGACACAGTTGGATCTAGCAACATCAGGGAAAGGCGGAATCGCGCGGTATACTGGTTTGTGTGTGCTATCTGCTTGTTTTGGATTAGCAGATGCTCATGTCCAAGGTGGAATGATTGGAGACCTGAGTTTTATGTGCCCTGAGTTTATCCAGGTTGGTTTTCTATATGATTTCTTCACTATTTCTCATTGTTATCCCTTATCTGACTCATAAGCTTAAGCTGATGGGTAGAGATAGTTCAATGATTTTATATATTAGCACACTATTTCACGCAATAGCACTTTTGACTTGAATTGTGGACAAATTTTAGAAATAGAGGTCGACAATGATCAAACTCTAGACCCCTCGGTCATAGAAGCTCTGGTATCAATGCCAAGAACTATCTCTTCTATCTCTTTCGAACGCTAAAGTTGATGGGTAGAGGCGACCAGTTGGTTTTATATCTTAACACATTTCCTCACGCAAAAACTCTTTTGACTTAAATTGTGGACAATTTTAAGAAATATGGGGTCGACAATAATCAAACTCTAGACCTCTTGATCATAGAAACTCTGATACCATGTCAAGAATCATCCCTCCCAAAAGTTTAAGCGGATGGGGAGAGCCAACTAGATGGTTGTATATCTTAACAAACAGTGCTTGCTTTTTGATGTTATGCAGTCCTACCTTGCTGGTTTGGCTGCATCAGGGGCACTGATTTCTCTTCTGAGAGTGCTGACCAAGATAGCTTTTGAGAAATCTCATGACGGACTTCGCAAGGGAGCTAGTATGATGTTCATTTTGGCTTTTTATAATTGTCTTCAAGTTGTTTTTTCTTAAACCAAAGAGGTTTATGTTCTTACTTTTATTTTTATTTTGCAGTACTATTCCTTGCAATCTCCACATTCATTGAGTTTCTGTGTATAATCCTTTATGCAATCTACTTCCCCAAATTGCCAATTGTGAAGTATTACCGTTCAAGGGCAGCCTCAGAGGGATCAAAAACTGTTTCAGCTGACCTTGCTGCTGCTGGCATTCAAACAAAGTCAAGTGATCAAGTAAAATCATTATGTTATCATAATAATAATAATAATAATAACACATTATTGCCAAGTAAATATGTACATCTTTTGGTGAATTCTTCAATGCACTGGCGCACCATGCCCTCTTCCCTAAATATGTACAATTGAGTCATGTATCACCTTAATTGTACATGTTTAGGAAGAGACGAAAGGGTGTCAAGCAAATCATTATAGTAAATATTTGCATTAAATGCCAATAGTGATAAAATGGACTTTGTGACTTGATAATTTTGCAAACAAAATAAATGTGAAAGACCATACGCGACAACTTAGTGCATGTTTTATAGCCTATGAAGACACGTAGCTGCGCTTGGCACACCGAAGAGATCACCATATCTTTTGTCATGTCCTAAAAGTTTTTTGGGACCATCATTTTTTTTGTAGGGTGAAAATGATAGCAAACAAGTACTAGAGCGGTTGAGCAACAAACAGTTATTGCTTCAGAATCTTGACTATGCAGCCGACTTATTTCTTATCTATGTACTAACACTGTCAATCTTCCCTGGATTCTTGTATGAAAACACTGGATCACATCAATTAGGCACATGGTAAGTGCTCATTTATGCGTAGTGTTCACCTAATGTAGTTGCAGTTTGACATAATGCAGAGTCATTTTTATATGATTATGATTTTGCATATGTTTATACATTCTAAGTTCTAATGCTCTTTTTTTTAGAAAAAAACTTCGGTACTGATGATCATTTGTAGGTACCCAATTGTTTTGGTTGCAATGTATAATGTGATGGATCTCATAGCAAGATATATTCCCCTTGTGAAATGGCTCAAGTTGGAATCCAGAAAGGGCATAATGGTAGTAGTTCTGTCTAGATTCTTGCTGATCCCAGCATTTTACTTCACAGCAAAATTTGGAGACCAAGGGTGGATGATCTTTCTCACCTCCTTCTTGGGACTCACCAATGGCTATCTCACTGTCTGTGTCCTTACTGTGGCACCAAGAGGTTACAAGGCAAGCTTACCCTAAACCCACAATTCATAATGTGCATGTCAAATTAATAACGACTAGTTGCGTTATTTGTACTTATGTTTGTAAGCTCACTCTTGCAACACACGCTCACAAAAAATTGTGGGGTCCACCACTGGATAATGTGTCATCAACTTTTGTTCAATAACTTTCTCTTAAATAATAAGTTAAGAAATAAGTCAGACATACAAATGAGTATAAAAATCATTTCTTCGTGCTAGTAGGTTTTTGTTGGAAGTGTGCATTTCAGGCACAAGTTGAGAAGTATTTATTTATTTTATTTGTTAAATTATCTCAATTATTAAATGTTATAGATTTTCAAAATTCTAATGCTTTTATTTGTATTCAACAATTTATATTTCAATTAATTAACATGAGAACTTAACATGTGTTATAATGGCACATGCTCTAACATAATTCTAGCCTAATGTTATAAAAAGTGGTCCACTTCTGAGGTTGTGTGTGTTTGTGCTGTTGTTGCAGGGTCCTGAGCAGAATGCATTGGGTAATTTGCTTGTGCTGTGTCTCTTAGGAGGCATATTTGCTGGGGTTGTTCTTGATTGGCTTTGGCTGATTGGTAAAGGTTCATTCTAAACATAGAATTTGAGGAATCCTCAGTAAGCTCCTCTGATCTGGTAGGTAATTGTAATTTTCATGCATCAATCAATATGTACCTATTTCATAAAGTTTCTAATACAAGATCAATCAGTCTCAAAAGCTTTAAGTATTGGTCTGAATGAAAAAGATTCAAATCCCTTAAACATGTGATTCTGAGTTTCATTTCAAAATTCTTATATAAATAAAATATTTTTATAAAGGATCTTTACTTAAACAATTAATTGTATCTCGAAAATTAATTTTGCATTTATTAGATAAGAAGATATTAAAATAAAAAAAGGTCTCAACCAATAAAGTTATTGGTCTAAATGATAAAATATTATTGTCGGGTCATAAATCACTTAAATGAATTAAGCTTCGTTCAAAAGTACAACTGACATTTCATGTCTAGGCAGTGACCAATTGTTGCTTATATCTAATTTGGAGAAAAAAAAATTGTTACATATATTTAAAAGGGTTAAATTTGTTTTTAGTTCTTAAAAAATTATAAATTTTATATTTTATTTTTGAAAATTTTTTTTGTTAAAAAATAGTCTGACAAATATTTTTAATAAAATTTAATGTTTGTCATCAAGTTGATTCGCTAACGGTTGACGTTAACTTGGTCACGTACAATGTCACATGCTAAATTAACTGCACGTCAGTTAATGATCTAATTTGACAGCATACACTAAATTCTACCAAAAATATTTGTGGACTATTTCTTAACCAAAAAATTTAAAAATAAAATATAAAAATTATAATTTTTCAAAGACCGAAATCATATTTAACCCTATTTAAAATGTCATTAAATTGCTATTCTTCTTTATGTGGAGTTGAGCTCTTCTCCAGGTTCGGCGGAAATATCTTTCTTTAGCCCATATGTAACCCAAAAAACAAAAATCAATGAAATTATTAGATGAAGCACGGCTACCTTAGAAATATTTGTCCAACATGACAAATTTGAGAGACTGAAAGCACCAATGAGTACACGAAACGAAACTATATAGACCACACGATTGATCAACTAGTTATGCGGTCAAACGGATCTTCCAAATGCAAAAGGTTAGATCAAAACAGAGCCCAATACGCTTCTCCTTTCAAGATAGCCCAATACGTTATTCAGCCCAGCCAAAATGTGAGAAGGAATTATGGATTACTTACTACTATTATTTCCAAGATAGTCAATTAAAAAAAATAAAATGTTGACCATTACCAAAAAATGTTCACAACGTTAAGAAAAGAATCTTTTACTTATATTCTAATTTATTTTATGGATTTATTTTTATATGCATTATCAGTTAATTAAAACCCAAATAAATTATCAGTTAATTATATGCTATTACATAGTAAAAATAATTTTCTCCTGAGATAATAGGTGTGTAGATAATCAATTTTGTTGACGTGAGAGACACATAACTGAATGGCATAAAAGTTTCAGTAAGTTTAGTATTGGTCATCTTGCTAAGGTTAGGGCGTGTCTCAAATTCTTTGAATGCTTACAAGAATATTTATAGATCATTTATCAACGTGATCCTTACATTAGCAGTGAGAATCAAACTAATATCCTTTCATATATGAGTCAATTTCTTATTAAGAATGTCAATTATCTTTAACATCAATGAATAATTAGATGACAATAAAAAAACTTTTTATACTAAATAAAAATTAAACTATCGCTCTATTTTCCGAACAAATAACATTTTTAGGGATAATCACCTTTAATGATAGGGATACTCACATGGTGATTATCTGAGCATCTTATCTATCTCTATTGTTTATTTGACGTAACGACGTCTAGGGCCAACCAAGTCAAAATTCTTATGTTCAAATTATTTGTGTATTAAAATACCCACATGCAATAAAGTATCAATAATTAAATTAATTATATTTGCATCATGATTTGTTTCCCGCTTTCTCCATAAGCTTTTTTTTTTTTCCAATAGAAGATAGAGATGATAAAATAGGCTCCGCACACAAGGGCTGGATGGGCCACTCGTCAATTTTTGCGGGACAAACACATATTTTGATTTTATTTAATTTTTTTAGCTCATGCAGACTGACTTGTTTANACCAAAAAATGTTCACAACGTTAAGAAAAGAATCTTTTACTTATATTCTAATTTATTTTATGGATTTATTTTTATATGCATTATCAGTTAATTAAAACCCAAATAAATTATCAGTTAATTATATGCTATTACATAGTAAAAATAATTTTCTCCTGAGATAATAGGTGTGTAGATAATCAATTTTGTTGACGTGAGAGACACATAACTGAATGGCATAAAAGTTTCAGTAAGTTTAGTATTGGTCATCTTGCTAAGGTTAGGGCGTGTCTCAAATTCTTTGAATGCTTACAAGAATATTTATAGATCATTTATCAACGTGATCCTTACATTAGCAGTGAGAATCAAACTAATATCCTTTCATATATGAGTCAATTTCTTATTAAGAATGTCAATTATCTTTAACATCAATGAATAATTAGATGACAATAAAAAAACTTTTTATACTAAATAAAAATTAAACTATCGCTCTATTTTCCGAACAAATAACATTTTTAGGGATAATCACCTTTAATGATAGGGATACTCACATGGTGATTATCTGAGCATCTTATCTATCTCTATTGTTTATTTGACGTAACGACGTCTAGGGCAAACCAAGTCAAAATTCTTATGTTCAAATTATTTATGTATTAAAATACCCACATGTAATAAAATATCAATAATTAAATTAATTATATTTGCATCATGATTTGTTTCCCGCTTTCTCCATAAGCTTTTTTTTTTTCGGTCTCCAATAGAAGATAGAGATGATAAAATAGGCTCCGCACACAAGGGCTGGATGGGCCACTCGTCAATTTTTGCGGGACAAACACATATTTTGATTTTATTTAATTTTTTTAGCTCATGCAGACTGACTTGTTTAGCTCGCAGGATAATGTGGACTGAAGCGAGATAAGGTGGGTTGGCTTGCGGGTTAAGTTTATATTAAAAAATAAAAACATAAAATGAGAAAAAAAAATTGAACATGGTTTATTTTGTGTTATTATATATGTGTTTTTTTTTTTTAAATTTTTGTGGGTGTAATATGTTTTTTTTTAATTACATTATTATTTTTTTTATTTTTTAATATTTATTCTAGCTCGCAAGCCAGTTTACTAACTCACAGGCTAAACAAAATGTAGAGCAGCAAGCATTAATTTTTTGCCCATATAACAATTGGCCTGCTCGCCAAGACATTTTGTTTTATCACCCCTATAGATCTTACTCGATTCAAACATGATGACTACCTCCAATAGAATAATATCGTTGGTCTTAAAAAAAAAAACAAAAGCGCTTTATTTATATCTTTAAATTTGAATTGTTTATATATATTTATTAACCGTATTTGACAGTTTTTTTCTTCACGCTATATTTGACCGTTACTGTAAGGGCAGTTAGCAGTAGTGGGATTTATTTTTCATATTCACGTGTTTTTATATGACACCAGCCGATTGCGTTGTGCCTGCCTATATGAACGCTCAATAAAATGGTAATTTTAATAGCAGTTAATAAATAGTGTAGCAGTTATAAGGATAAAAAGGACATATAAACTAGACAGCAAAAAAATAGATATTCGAATATTTTTCTACTTCATATTTGAATTTCTTTGGCCATATATATTTATAGTAATATTTGGAGACATTAAAACTGAGTTTTTTTAGTACCTATTATCAGATTTACGTATAAGTTATTTAATATACACACGTTAGTGTATGGTTGTTGGGAGTGCAGACAAATATAGCCCACATTTCAGTGCCATATTTGGATAAGTACGTTTTTATAGTTGTTACTAATTATACAATTCAATGGTTCAAATTTGAAATTAATTAAGAATGTGCAATAATAATGTCTTACTCCTTCTCGTGCAGCCTTTATATGGAAGTGTTCATGCACGTAATTTAAAAGGTTCATTACTAAACGGTTAATTAAAGAGAGAATATGCTTTTAATTTAGTTGATAGTTCCTGAAGAAACCTCTCTGGCCATCTTCTTCCCATTATTATTCTGGCATCAAAAAAGATGTTTGCCTTGAGTATGTGAAATTCTGAATCTTCTTTGCTTTTTCTTCACTCCAACTTCCTTATAATGTCAAATTCCGCGAAGTAAAGTTTCATTAATTTCTTTCACTATAAGTATAGGGATCCCTCTTGATCAAACCATCTTCCATTAGCACATTTGCCTTTGAAGTTTTGAAGGTTTTGGTTTCTGATCATAATCATACCTAGGATTTTGCATCTTCATTGTTTTTTCAAAAAGTATTCCTCATAATTAGTTGGTACGTCCTAAACCTTCACCATTTCATTTTTGTCTTTAGTGGAAATTTATTCAGAGAGAAAAGAAAAGGGAGGGGAATTGAGTTTTCCTACTAATGATCATATGGCGATATATTGAAACTTTGTTTTCGATGTTTTAATTCTATTTGCAATGAGCTTCTGCCACTATTTGCACTAGTATTTTCTTATGACTATGAGAAACTAAAATCATCGATCTTTTTTATATTTTGAACCTGTATAGACTTTTTATGACATATATATTGGCTAATAGAAAATATAGATATATAATTTA
The DNA here is from genome assembly GCA_003254905.1 of Nissolia schottii. Classification (NCBI taxonomy): domain Eukaryota; kingdom Viridiplantae; phylum Streptophyta; class Magnoliopsida; order Fabales; family Fabaceae; genus Nissolia; species Nissolia schottii. The sequence goes on from QANU01053167.1 coordinate 194,582, forward strand.
TAGATAAAATGTTAGGCTTAGTAAATATTTTAAGGTGCCAAAAACTAGTGAAAAGTCCAGTTTCTCAATTGATTAGGTATTTCCACAAGGAACCAATTCCAGTGGCATGGAAAAAACCAGGAGTAGGATGGGCCAAGTTAAACTTTGATGGCTCATACAAGCTCAAGAGTGGAAAAGCAAGCATTGGAGGCGTAATCCGAAACCACAATGCAGAGTTCATGCTTGGATATGCCGAATCCATAGGAAGAGCCAATAGCACAATTGCTGAACTCACAGCACTTAGAAGGGGCCTTGAATTGGTGCTTGAAAATGGGTGGAATGATGTCTGGCTTGAAGGGGACGAAAAGACATTGGTTGAAATCATAGTGCAAAGGAAACAAGTTAGGTGCATGGAAGTGCAAAGGCACATTAGTCACATAAATTCAATTCTGCCAGGGTTTAATAATTGCATTGTGAGTCACATTTATAGGGAAGGGAATAGGGCTGCTGACATGTTTGCTCAATTGGGACATCAATTGGATGAGCCTAGGATTTGGAGAGATGTTCCTCCTGATCAAGTGTTGGCTATTGTGCATGATGATGCTCAAGGTAAAATTGTTCTTCGAAGGAAAGGAAGATAAGCCATTGTATATGTTTTTATGATAGATTTATATTTTGTGTATATATAGGAAATATTATATTTATTATTTTCAGGCAAGATGGATGAATGTAATCAATTTATTCCGATGTACTTAGACATAGCGGATGTAGAAATAGAAATAGAAATGGAATTGTTTGTTGTACATAAAATGTAAATGATTAATCAATCTCTTGTTCAAAGTTCAAATTGATTTGCCATCTCACATAATAAATTAATGCATGAGAAATTATATTTAACACACTTTTATGGACACATAAGCCACACCCTATTTATTCTGCAGTTTTTCTTTTCCTATTTAACACACTATGGTTTGAGCAAATAATTGAAAGTGCAACTATGCCATGTGAACTCAACCACTTGTATCATGTTTGATTTCTTGTTTGGAAACTTCTAAACTATATGGCTTGGTGGCAAAAGCTTTTTTATACTTAAAACTTTTACTCAAAACATGGTTTTAGACTTCCAAACAAAAATCCAAACATCAAATAATAATAATAATCCAACTACCAGGGAGAGTCATCTAGTAGTCTAGTACCTGTACTAAAAGGAAAAGATATGAACAAATAAATAAGTGTTCATCTTTAAATTTATTGCAGTAGAAAAAAATAATATGCAGAAATGCTTGAAAGATATTTCTGATTAAATTTTTTTTATAAAAAATGAACCTTTTAGAAGCCCGACTTTTAAATAGTCAATTATAAATTTGAAGGCTATACATGATCAAATATCAAAGATTTACAATCAATAACATTAATGATTTCACTTCTTTCAAGAGATCTCGAGTTCGAGTCTTTCTAATGTAAACCAAAAGAATATTAACGAAACAAGTCAATAATTGGTTGGTTCCCAATATCATGGTGACACAGATTCCCTTCTCATCAAATTTATGGTGACAGTGCTCTTTCCATGCCATTCATTCAATTACGAGCCCAATACTTCAACGCAGTGTAGGCAAAATTAAAAATGGGCTTCATCAAACGACGCTTAATTGTCTTTCAGCTCATGGATAAGTACATTTAGTGCTCTAATTAGTAATCACACAAATGAACAGCAAAAAAAAAAAAATCAGCAAATCTCTAGCATAAGTAAAATATTTCATATACACCATGCATCATAGTTTTGCTGTTAGGCTACGACGGATTCTATTTGCCCTTTTCCAAAATTTCATACCACGCAAGGCCTGTGTGGTTTCTGTTTTTATTTCTTATTTTTTTAGTTTTTAAGATTTTGTTAAGAAATAACAATAATAAAATTGAAATTTCTGGTATTCATTATTTTATTCATAAAATCTTAAAAAACAGAAATTAAATTAAATTAAAAACAAAACATGAAAACAAAAACCAAAACACACCATTATTCTATTTCTAGTTTCCTGTTTTCCAAGACTAAAAAACTAGAAGGAAAATCAAAACCATTTGACTAATTGCTTCTAGAAATCTTTTCAGTTTACCTCTTTTAAACTTAGTGACTTTCCTCAAACTAAAATATATACACAATAGAATACAAATTTGTGTAGAAAAACTGTGAAGCATTACTCTTGGCATACTGTATATAGTCAGACATCATCAGTACAAGATACTGCACAGAATCATCTAAAAAAACAAAACATAAAGAAAAAGCACATACACTAACATTTCATATCGAAGAGCTACCAAAGCAAACAACATTTGTCCCTGTATTGGCAATTCATGCATTTTATATTAATACATGTTCTCCAAATTGCTAAAATCAAAATCCCAATGCTAAATTCCAACCTTGCATCTGCATCACTAACACAACCATATGATTGATTTCAGCCCAACAACTCCAAGAAACAACAAATCATCCCAAATCCCACAACCTTAAATTTTCTGTTACATAATTAACAACCCAAGCTTCAATTCAGAAACAAAACAAAACAAAAACAGAAAGGGAAATAAAAAATTATTAAAAATTGAAAGTAAAATCAAAAGCAAGTTTTTCCCCCCCCACAGAATTGCTTGCACTCTATCAAGTGATGAGTGACTCAAAAAGAGTTTTGAAGAGTCCTGATCAATCAAACCATGATCCCAACCGTTCCTATGTTGAAGATTACGAGACTAAACAGGACTCCCTATTCTCCATAATTACGGGAATATGCCACCTTTTGAATAAATCATCCACACTGTTTCTTTCTTCCCCCAATAAATAACACACTCTCTCGGGTCTCAACCGAAAAAGAAGAACCCCCCCAAAAAAAACCCTTTTTTTCTCTCTCTCTGCGCTCTGTCACTCTCCCCAGCAAAAATTCCCAGAGAAAAATCCCCAATTTTGCAATAAAAATCGGATTTTCATTCTTCCATGGGAAAAAAATCGAGTGAGGGGGAGGAGGCTCTGCCGGACCATCTCCGGTGCAGCCGCACCGACGGGCGGCAATGGCGGTGCCGGCGGCGCGTTATGGAGAACCTGAAGCTGTGCGAGATTCACTACCTGCAGGGACGGCACCGCCAGTACAAGGAGAAGGTCCCTGACTCACTGAAGCTTCAGAGAACGACGAGTAGCAACAAGAACAAAGCCCAGAACGACGTCGTTTTGAAGAGCGCGGAAGTTAGGGCAACGATTTCGAAGATTTTGAAGAAGAGGAAGCGGAAATCGGATGAGGGCTCCGACGCGGCGGCGGCTGCGGCATTGGTGGGTCCCAAGAAGAAGAAGAAGAAGAAGAAGAAAAAGAAGCAGCAGCGTGATACGCAGTTGGAGCTGATAAGGATGGTTCTGCAGAGAGAGGTTGAGAAGAGCAAGAGGAACAAGAAGGGGATGGAGGAGGAAGAAGGGTTTCGCCACTGTTACAGTGAGGGTGAGTTGAGGAGGGAATTGCCCAATGGTGTGATGGAGATTGCCCCTGCTGCTTCCACGCACCGCGATTTCGCCAATGTGGGTTCCCATTGTGATGTTAAAGTTGGAGTCTTTGATCATAACAGAGCCGTTACGACGCGTTACTTCAGGTCCAAGAATGTTGAGAGGCTCCCTGCTGGCAAGTTGCAGGTAGGTTTTTCCCGGCTTTGATTTGTTTTTGTTTTCTAATGATGATGTATCTTATGTTTGTGTTTTTTGTTTAAGGTTGTGCCTTATGGAACGAGCTTGAAGAAGGGTAAGAGGAAGAAGTGTCATTGGTGTCAGAGAAGTGATTCCTGGAATCTTATAAAGTGTTCTACCTGCCAGAAAGAGTTCTTCTGCATGGGTTGCATTAAAGAACGGTTGGAACTTGTTGAATTTCATTCACTTACTCCAATTTTGGTCATGCTGTTGAACCTATCTGCGCATATACTTATTTTCAAAATATAGAACTTTTTGTTATGTTGGATTTCTTGCTTCATTGTTATCCTCGTGTGCAGGGTCATTCATTAAATGTATATTGTAGACTACAGTACATTTTGGTCAATGCTGAACCTGGAATTTGTAGGAAGCATTGTTTGATCAGTTTCACACCTAATTGAGATTATTCACAATGCATTTCTAGAACATCTTACATGAAAGGATGCCAGTTTCCCTCTCTAAAGTAGTTAGGAGAGGTGTGGAATGATCATAAATGTGATGAGAGGTTAACAAGTAAATAAGGAAAGATTTTTCATATATGTAGATCTCTATGCCTGCTCTTGTGTACCACTTTTGGAAATTGTAATACTACACTGATCAATAATGATGAGTATAAAGACATTTACCAATATGACCTCTGCTGTCTGCATTATATATACTGAGGATCAAAATATTTAGACGTTTGCCTATTAATTTGTTGAAACAACTATAGGTATTTTGACACTCAAAATGAAGTTAAGATGGCATGTCCAGTTTGTAGAGGAACTTGCAACTGTAAAGATTGCTTGGAAACTCAATGCAGAGACAGTGAAAGTAAGGTCTGACATCAAAGATTGATGCTTTCTTCTGCTAGAATGGTTTTCTCATTTCTGTAGTAGCTCATCCTGACACTTCAATGTGCCCTCTTTTTCCTCTTGCCAGGAGCATTTAGCTGGTAAAAGAAGAGTTGATAGAATATTGCATTTTCATTATTTGATCTGTATGCTGCTTCCAGTACTAAAACAAATAAGTGAAGACCAGCATACTGAGTTAGAAACGGAAGCGAAAATGAAAGGTTGAAACTGTTATTCTTCTTACACCAATAATTTCTGGATTAGTTTTTGTTTGTTACAACGCAGCTGTGTGTGACAGGGAAAAGGATTTCAGATATTCTCATCAAGCAAGTCGAATTAGGCTGCAATGAGAAGAATTACTGGTAAGCCACGTTCTGCCGATGCTATTGAGAATGTTCAAATGATTTTCTAGGATTGCATGCTAACAAATGAAATTATGTATGTAAAACTTGTCTCAGCAATCGCTGCAAAACACCCATCTTGGATCTTCATAGAAGCTGCCATATTTGCTCCTACAGCCTTTGCTTAAATTGTTGTCAGAAATTAAGTCAAGGAAGCACCTCTGAAGAAATTAACTCTTCTTTATCCAAGCTATGTCACAAAAGGAACGCTTGCATTGCCGGTGAAAGCCACCCTTTGGATGATGAGGCCATTTCTTGCAACAACATAACTGCTCCTTCAATTTTGCCTGAACAGACGAGTTGTGATGATACTGACAGTGTATCATGTCCACCTACAGAGTTAGGTGGCTGTGGTGATAGCCATCTTGATTTGAGATGTGTTTTTCCCGTAAACTGGATCAAAGAGATGGAAGTAAAGGCAGAAGAAATAGTTTGCAGCTATGACTTTCCTGAAATTTTGGATAAAAGTTCAAGCTGCTCACTGTGTATTGACAGAGATCATAATACTAACAGATATAAGCAGTTGCAGGAAGCGGCTCGAAGAGAAGATTCTAACGATAATTGCTTGTTTTATCCGACAGTTTTGGACATCACCAGTGATCATTTTGAACACTTTCAGAAACACTGGGGAAAAGGCCATCCTGTAGTCGTGCGAGATGTGCTCCAAAGTACTCCGAACATCAGTTGGGATCCACTGGTAATGTTCTGTGGTTATCTTGAGAGGAGCATTACAAGATATGAAAATAACAAGGATTTACTTGAAGCTTGTTTGGATTGGTGTGAGGTCAGTTCAATTCATCAACTGATTGTATATTTTACAAAACTTTTAAATTGGTACTAACTGTGTCTGTTGGGGAAATTTTTTTGGAAAACTAATATTCAAATTAATGTATTTGGTAATATAGACTAGATTATAAGGATTTGGGTCCTAGCATGTTAAATATGATTATGTTTGGTCATGTTAAGAGAGAGAAAGACACACAGACTTTGGACAAGTGGAACCCTCTTAAAATTAGCAGGACTCAATTCAAATGTTTGTGTCTTTCTCTCTCCCAACATGATCATTTTTAACATGAGAGGATCCATTCCCAAATTATAAACGTTCTAGTTATTGCTATTGTTAATTGGCATGCAAGGATGGAGCTGCTCTTGCGCCAAAATACCATTTGCTAAAATTATATTAATTTTAGAACTCTTACTCTGTGGCAGGTTGAAATTAACATTAGGCAGTATTTTACTGGGTCTCTCAAATGTCAACCTCAGAGAAGCACTTGGCATGAGATGTTGAAAATAAAAGGGTGGTTGTCTTCCCCACTATTCAAAGAAATGTTTCCAACTCATTTTGCTGCAGTAATTGATGCTTTGCCTATTCAAGAATACATGAATCCCATGTCTGGTTTTCTGAATGTAGTTGCGAATTTTCCACACGGGAGTTCAAAACACGACACAGGACCATATGTCTATATTTCATATGGATGTGCTGATAAAGGAGCTGATTCCGTGACAAAACTCTGTTATGACTCATATGATGTGGTGTGTTCCATTGTTATGTTGCATTTGATTTCTTAATATACCTAAAGTAATACTTTCCTAAGCTTATAGTTTACATTTATTGAATCTCTGCTCTGGTACGGAGAAGTGATTTCTAATGCTATAGAATATGCTTGTTTTGATATTGCCTATGGTGACGATAATGTTGATCTTTCATGCATGTATCCTGTTCTGTTTAACTGAGGGGATTGAATCCCCCGAGGTAATAAGCATCCTCTTCAAGAGGGCTTCCTAATCAGGAAGACTGTCTGTTTCTTTTATGACACAAAGACCTTGCAGATCTGTGAATGAAACTATTGAAAGTTTTCGGAATACAAGTCATTCTGCATTGTATAGTCTTATAAGGTTAAATTTCACAATTGTTTTTTTGGTTTTAGTAGCCTTGGTGTTCATAGTTATGGTGAACAGACTACTCAACTATGTTAAGTAATAGATATACCGACCAAACTGAAGCCAAATTCTTAGTAAACAGATAATCTGTTTATTAGGAATTGGTTCTGTAGTTCAGCAAAATTAACTGTTTATTGTCTAGCTTTATAACAAGCATGTAAAATTGGTCTGTGCAAAAGTTTCAAGTATATACTATCATCACATTTTGAGAATCTATGTTTATGTTCATAAATTGCCCACTCTAATATATTCCACTGGTTTTCTCCTTTTAGGCATTCTTTTGATTGTTTTCTAAATCAATGCATGATGTATACAGTAGGTGGTGCCTCCAAAATACTAGATGACATGAAGGTTTTGCAGCAAGATAGACCAGGAAAATGATTAGTATGGCTGCATGTCGCTGGTTCAAACCTTGAAATTGCAACTGATTCTCTCTAACTGTCAAACTGACATGACTGCATGAATTAGCGCAAATGCATTGTGTCAAATAGATGTGCTTGAGTGCTCTTTGTGAAAGAATGTTGTGCAGATAACAAGTTACCATGCCATTAACGGTGTCTGATTTGTAAATTGTGATTATTACAGGTTAACATTATGGCACATACCACGGATGTCCCTCTGTCTACAGAACATCTTAATAAAATACGCAGATTATTGAAAAAGTACAAAGCTTTATGTCGAAGGGAGTCTTCCAAAATTGCTGCTGAGCTTGATGAAGGCATGGAACAAAAAGGGATTCTAAGTATGGACTTCTTCAGGAGAATCGACAGAACATCTTGCATCTCCACTGAAGCCAAAACAGCAAGTAGTCACGGTTTAGACACCAATATTTCTGGGCACAGAGAATGTGGTTCTTCACCTCTTGACATGACAGTTCAAAGCACTGAATTGTCTCCAGATCATAATCCTAGAAAAACCTTTGAGAACTCGAACAGTGATCAAAGCAAGTTTAGTGAGAACTCTGGTGCTCAGTGGGATGTCTTTCGAAGAGAAGATGTACCAAAGCTCTTGGAATATCTTAAAAGACACCGTGGTGAATTTTCCTATGTCCATGAACATCACGAGGAGGTAAGTTCAAAAAAGAAGACAACTCCTAAACATGAGATCTTGTTTCAGTTGGTGAATGATGGGTTTGGTCTCTCTTAATGCAGATGCTTCATCCAATCCTTGATCAGAGCTTTTTTCTTGACAATACTCACAAAATGAGACTTAAGGAGGAGTTCAGTAAGTATACCTTCATTCGTTTTATCATCTATCACAATCCTATCCTAGTATATAACTAAACTGACTCATCTGTGACTATTGCCAGGAATTGAACCATGGACATTTGAGCAACATGTTGGAGAAGCTGTCATCATTCCTGCCGGATGTCCATACCAGATTAGGAATCCCAAGGTGTCTTTTTGCATTAGTATATAAGATTTTCTTATGAGTTTAATTATTATGGACTGACGTAAAGTTTTTTGCATTGCCATCTAATCAAATCATTTCACATGCATGACTTTTCAAGTAAGGAGTAAGAGACTCAATTGTTTTTGCTCATGTGACAAGATTTGATTGAATGACTGTGCATGCATACTAATTAAATTATTTTCTTATTCCTCACTCTATATGAATGTATGACAAGTCTTTGATTATGGTTGATCTGCAGTGTTGTGTTCATGTGGTATTGGAATTTGTGTCCCCCGAGAATGTTAGTGAGTGCATCCAATTGATTGATGAGGTCCGTCTGCTTCCAGAAGACCATATAGCAAAAGTAGACAAGCTGGAGGTAACATTTCCTACTTTTTTCCCCCCTTCTTTTATATGTATGCATGAATTGACAAAGCTTTGTATTTTTTTCTTTGGTTTCATGAAAAACAGGTGAAGAAAATGGCCCTCTATAGCATGAATACAGCAATTAAAGAAATACGTGAGTTTACATGCAAGACTTGATAGTAGCATCATCAGCTCAAAATACATTCTTGGATGCCTCTCGTGTAGATTAGTTCCCAATCTGAACCTAATGTATAGATTAGTTACCAATCTCATTTAGATATATCTTACCTAGGACTTAAAATTGATGGATTACTTTCGGTTTCTTTTCTTTGGGACATCTATGCATTTCATGAATCTGAAACAAATAAAAAATTTAAGGGCGGTTTTTTTCTCTCCGATTGATATTTTACCCTCGTATTTGCCCTACAATCACTTTCACGATCCTTGACGTGACAAAGTAAGACTTACCCTCGTATTGATGTCACAGCATCAGTTTTTTTAAGGAACATTTACCTGACTTCTTGTTTAACTTGCACAAACATTTGCATAGGTAAATTGAAATGAAATCCCTATAGTTTGTTTATTAACCAAAATAGGTACAGTTTACTTCATATATCTTTTTGTGAGAATAAAAACGAGCCTGCATCAGAGATAGCACCTGCGTTGTTCTGCCTTTCATTTCATGTGTCGTTTATAATAATAAAAAGAGCATCAAAAATATGACGAAAAGTATTTTGAATTAGTGTTTTATTTTAAAAACTTCAGAACGTAATACAAAAAATTAAAAACCGGAAATTTGGTTTAATATAATAATTGGATAGAAGGGGCAAGAGATTACAGGAGGCAAAGTGTACTTGTTAACCTTATTTATACAGCAGTTAGTTAACACTATGGATCCCAAAACTGTTCTTGCTTCTTGAAGAGGGTACAATAGTGTGCAAGAAGAGGATAAAATAATATTCACTTTATTCTTTCTACTTTCATTTCTCTTACAAACTGTGATGCTCACAGTAAAAACTATAGGAAATTTAACAAGATGAATACGGGGACACACTTCTCCCCCAAACACCCCCCCCCCAAAAAAAAAGAAAGAAAAAAAGAAAAGAAATCAAAACCGAAAAAGACCAAAAAATAAGCACATGTGAGAGAGACCTTAGGACAGGTGAGTTTTTATGTTGTCAAAATTGTTTCCGGAGAACCTCAACAAAAACAGAAAACCTATTCAAGGGGCCATGAGTCCGTCAATTGTATAAGAAAGAGACTTTGCCCAATCAGCTCTAAGTAGCAAAGTCTGCAGTGTTTGCATCACATTGTACCCTGGATCAAGCTTTCGCTGCCAACCCTGCAAATCAAAATTATTACCGATATCAGTTGAATTACATCAGCAAATAAAAATGGTAAAGGCGAAGAAGGGAATATGAAATTTGATCCTTCTCAGCATGTGGCAGATAGATGTTCTAAATCTAAATTATCCATCCTACTATACTGTTTCTCATGCATCATGCATGTCAATCAGGTAATAAATTCTTTGATGTAGGTCTCATTAGTGAACATGATAAGAAGAAGAAAAGCAATTACCTCAAGAACCAAGGTTGTCACCATGACAGTACAAACATTGCCATCAATATTAACTCTATGACGCCGAACCTTTTCAAGTAGTTGCTCCATGCATTCTGCCGGATGAACCAGGTCACCTTCTGGGGTGCCCCAAAAAGTGAATGCCTCTTCCACTTCCTGTTAGAAAACCAATAGGAGACAATGTATAATGAAGCAGTCAAACAGAAACCAATGTCAATGGCTAATTGCAAAACTGTCGAAAAATATAATTGTGTTCCATGTTAGGTTTGAATAAACCAGAGTCTGCACATTTGTTAGTTATATATAACGTACTATCACCCATACAATTATCAATGAGGAGTCTTTTGTGGTGAACTAAACAATGGTTGATTGAATAACAAATAATTGTACAGCGGTGCTATGCAGCACAAACCAGCTTTTCTAAAATTGTCCGTTCTAATAACCAACAACAGGGAGGATTCGGGAAATAGAAGTGATGAGAGAAAATCTATCACACCGAAAATGCAAACCAGTCCCTTTACTTTTATCATTTCCTACCTCATTTCATGAAAATAGTTTCACACCATTTAGTATTTTTTCATAAATGAAAGTGAAAAGGTACAAAAACAAAAGTTACCTCAATAAAAGCCTTTGGATTTGGGCAGTTCTGTTGTTTTGATAAACTGAGTGCACATTCTGCAGCAGTCCGGCCATCTCGACGAGCAACAGCTTTGAAAAATTCCACTAAATTTACCCGATCACTACCAGAGAGTTCAGCAGTCATGCCTACATCAAGGAAAATCACATGAGGCTTTGATTTGAAGAGCCGTTTGCGAGACTTGCTCGGAGACACTCGAACAAGGATATTTCCAGGATGCATGTCTGCATGAATGAAGTTGTCCACCTGAAAGAAGACATCCCAATGTCTTGGCAGCTAAAACTTTATAATGTTCAAGTTTAAAACTATTATAGGGCCCATGCCTCTCTTACTTCATATTAAGGATCGGTATGTAAAACAGATACTAATTAAAGTCGACAAACAAATTACAGATTTGGAACAAAACTGATTATACACAAGATGAGATAAATAAGCACAGCAATGAAGATGTCTCCATACAGAAAATTTAAAAGGAAAAAAAAAATTCTAAACAGCCAATACCAGCTAATTAACTAGGAAAAGCTCGCCATATCACTGCACAGTGCCACATCCAACAAAGAAACCCATCCAAAGGGCAGCCACAACTTGCAAAATTACTAATTGTTATACACTATGACTAATAAAGAAAAGAAATAGAAAGCTTAAATCAATAAACTTTATTTTACCAAGTGTAAACTTTATAGTTGCTTATTAGACAATGAGTTATCTTAATTAAAGTAAACCCAGCTCCTATCTTGAAGGTATATATGTAGCATCTTGATTTCCTAACAATTGTTCCATTGCTCCATGCTAGTTGAAATATCTAGGCTTATGCTTGTCATTTTGTACATAATGAGCTAACAACTTCTTAAATATTCTGACTCCCTAGTTAAATTATTTCAAGCCATGAGTAATAACAATTTGCCCTTTATGTGCATAGTAAATCAAGAACGTTAAGAATAAAAGCATTTACATTGATGCTATTACCAACCACCAGATAACAGTAGCATAAAAGTATCCAAATAAGAGATATATTTTACCAAAAGCATCTTCAAAAGTGCATGAGTCCCAATGTGAGCAAGAGCAGACTTAGTCCTTTCATGTCCTTGAAGATCATCGACATAATGCGCAACACTTTCTCCCTTTTCATATGTTTCTACCAAAACAGCAGGGTGCACAAGTGGGTAGACAGGCTTAGGGAAAGAGACATCCTTCCATCGACGGAAATTGTATATAAAGCGACTCAAATGGGCAGCTTCCCTTGCAAGGTCAACTTGAGACATCATGAAAACTGCAAACTGTTGTACACTCTCATCTAATCTTAACCAATTAAGAGCAGGAATGAACTTTGAAGTCTTTGCTGCCAAATTTATAATAGCGAAATCCCTTCTGATTGATTCTCCCACACCAGGATGTCTAACCTTTACTGCAACCACCATGGGCTTTGCTTGCTGACCAGGATAACGACATTTTAGTGAAGCACGATGCACTTGGGCAATGCTTCCAGATGCAACAGGCAGTTCTTCAAAATTATCAAAAATTTCAGATATTTTCCGACCAAATGCTTTTTCTATAGTTTTCTTAGTGTAGCTAAAACTATGCTCAGGAGCTTTGGAATGAAGTTCTGCAAGCTGAGTGCATAGATCTCGTGGAAATAGATCAGGTCGTGTAGCTGCCCACTGACCCCATTTAATAAATGCCGGACCTGATTTTTCTAGTGTACGATGAACAACCCGGAGCCACAATTTCCTGAAATTGGGTCCAAAATAATCTGCAAAAGGTGCCATCATGATACTTGGAGAGAACAATACAGCTAGATAAAGCGCTCTCACAAGTAAGACAAGACCTTCTACTACAATGTATATAAATGCAGACACATAATTGTACCCATCTTGAGCACGCATATACAAAGCATTCTCTGATTGGTGACGTTCTGCGTCCCAATTTCGAGCCAAAGCAAGGTCTCCACATGTAAGTGCAAAAATGCCAGGAACCAGCAAATAATAACGAGACAAAGCCAAGCTCACGGCCTGAGCAATCGTATTTATGGTGGGAAATGCATCATGACCCCTGGAACAATACTTTCTGTAGAGTAATTTCAATGCAATTCGAGAATGAAGCGCCACTGCGTTACTTGTTGAGGTTACAGAAGAGTTCCTAGAAGAATAGCGTTTATGAAAGCTTCCCCTGGTCCTGTACCACGAGAATGAATCGCGTGCTTCACCAGGAAACTTATATTGCATGTACAACCTGCATTGGTAGATGTTCGGCCCAGCTGAGACAATTGCCCCATTTCTACCCACTTCCAGGTGACTGCTTCTATGATTTCTAAGAACCGAATGGGCAGCTCTCCTTATATGTCTAAGCATCTAAAATCTGCAAATGAATAATAAAGTCAACCACAATAAGGTCTTAATAACAAAAAAAAAACCATAATTCAACTGTATTTCCAGATATCTTGTCCACAAAAATTAAACCTTTACTCTAAATTACTAACTACAGTAGCTTCTCTTCACTTGTTCTGACCCAATAAAAGGTACAGTAAAATGTCCATCCCTATTTCCAAACAAAAGGCACCAAAAAGTTAAGAACTTCAGTTAATGGAGAGCACAAAATGCCCCCATTATCCATTCCTGATTTTTTGGAGTGTCCACCCATTCCTACAATATGGGAAGAGAAATATAGCTCTCTACCTCTCCGAGGTAGTGAAGGTTCCCAATTAGAACAACAAACAATGGGGGGCGAAAGGGGGATTTTCGTAAATACAGGGAAACACAGAATTGAAAAGGCATTTGGGAATTAAAGGATCCATCCTCCAAAATTCACATCAGATTCATCCAGAGAGAGAAACGCAACACAAAATCATTCACGTTAATCAAACAAACACAAGGTGTCGCTCAGTAATCGACAATATATAACATAATATCTCCTAGTACGAAAAGGAAATCGGAAAGAAGAAATTTTCAACAAATTAGATATAAACAAAATAATTAAATAAAAAAGGGATTTTGAGAAGGGAGAGAAGCGAACCTGTGAAGGAGGAGAACATGCTAGGGTTGAAGTGGTGATGATGATGGATGGAGAAATAAGTAGTCAGGTCGGTGGGAGAGAAAAAAGTGATTGATGAGAGGCAGAGAAGAGCTTTACGACGGAAACATGTTGTGAACGTGAATGTGAATGTGGCAACATTCAATGGTGTTATTACAGGAAACCCTAAGCCACCTTCCTAAGGCCCCTTCCAATTTACCAAATGACCAAATTCAATATTTTATTTTATTCATATAAATATATTTTTTATTCTCAAAAAAATTTTAAAATTTGGTTTAGATCTTTAAAAAAATTGTTTTAACCCAAATGTATCATAAATTATATAGTTTTAGTCCTTGTCATTAATGAGACTCTAGTATTTTTTAACATGGTTAACGAAATGTCATATCAACAATGTCATATGAGCAAAGTAAACCTATCAGATTCATAACCCACTATTTTATCCTATATTTGCACTCAAATCATAACCCACCATCACTCAAAATTAGGTTAAATTGTAGGTTATGTGTAAAGTTTGGGTCAAGTTATGGATTGGTGAATTTATTTTACTCACACGATATTAACACTTTTTTAACATAACTCCACCAATGGTAGGGACTAAAACCACATAATGTCACTAACAACAATAGCAATAGCATGGACTAAAACCATATAACTTTTGGAAAAGTGTTAACTAAGTCCTTAAAAATTAGGGTAAGTGTCAAACAAGTCCCTCAAGAGGAAAAAAAAGTGTCAACCAAACTCCTAACGTTTTTAAATGATATCCACGTTGGTTTCTCCATTAGTGAGGTCATCGACAAAAGTTGAGAAGGTTGTCACATCCTCTATTTTCTGTCATCTCTCTCATACTCACCAGCTCCTTACCTCCTATCTTCTAGTCACATGTCAACCCTCCTAAACAAAGTGACATCGTTTTGTTTTTTATATATATAAAAATCGAAATATCCCCCCCCAAAAAAAACTCACCCTGTAATGAAGTGAATTTGTAATGGATTGAATTATGGAAATAATAGAACAATTTGGTGTATTTTCTGCATTTGTGATGGAAAACCTCCTTAGGAAGGAGATGATTAGAGAGAAGAATCCTAGAGAGAGAGTGGTAGGATAGCCTAATACAAATTTTCCATATCAATGTAATACCTTCCCCCTCCTATTTATACTAATTTTGGCCTCCACTAATTGAGTCAATTCCTATTTGGGTCGTTATTTACTTGGGTCTATTACAATACCCCTTCTATAAAAATGGACCTTGTCCTCAAGGTCCAAAAATAAAAAATAAAAATTCCTCCAGGATCCCATTGCATAATTTGTAAATTGCTAAAATTAATTGGGCCAACTTTGGGAAATTGCAGAAAAACTTCTCTGATGATAGTAGTCCACATCATGTAACTCCTTTTTGTTAAGTAAGTGGCACCCCTCACAGTCCAAAAACACTACTGATCGTAATGGACTTGGCCCAATTGTACATTCCTGGGTTACACTTGAACCAGGAGACCACATAACCCGCTTTCCTCAATACCCCCAATTGCACCCTAGCCTCCTTCTTTGGCTGCTCCATTTCTGCCATGGCCACCAAGGCTTCTCTTCCCATCAAGACCATCGTTGCCACGGCAGCCACCAGCACCCTCGCGTTCTTGCCGGTCATTGTCGCTGAGGCCCCGTCCTCTCCCGTGTTGGCGCCACCATTCTTCCACGCAAAAACAGCAACAAGAGAAACGGCCAGCCGTTGTGCTTTCTCCGCCCCCAAGCCGCGCAGCCCACCATCAAACCCATGTGCGCCACTGGTGACCCACTCGTGATTCTCTTTTAGCGACAGCGCTGGCGTCCTCTTCCACGCCTCTAGCGATCGGGATGCCGTGTCGTTGCCGTTCTCCCTTTTCTTCCTTGCTCCTGTTGTCGGCGACCATAACCCACAGTTGATGGCAGTGCGCGAATCACCATTCGCGCTATTCGCGACCGCTGTCAGAAGAACCTCAGTGGTCGTCTCTTTCCTCTCTTCTCGATTTGTTGCTGCCATCTTCTTCCACGTCTCCAGAGGCCGCAACGCCGTTTGGGCCACCACCTCTGCAGTTGCTATTTGCGATTCTGACGACGTTGCCATGGTTGTCATCGCTCTTTGGACCATCTGAAGAAGGACCGCGTTCCCTGTCTGGCGGAGTAGTTTGTTGTCGCAACGAAGGCCTTTGATTGTTGACGATGACGCCACGGTGGAGATCTGCATTGCCTCTGGGTTCCCCGTCATCAATGGCGATGTTAGCGAGGGTGCTACACCTTCCTCTGCCTTGCGGTCTGGCAGCGTTGGGTTTAGCCGTTGCATGTTGGTGGTCACTGCGTTGTCTTCTGCGCCGATGATCGCCACTTGTAGCGTCACAGTGATCGTAGCCTCCTCAACCTTCTCAACAACCTGAGTTGGCTTTCCCTCTTCTGGTGGCATCCTCTCCATCACCACCGTCAGATCTGGTGGCTCCAGTGGTGGTTTCCGCCATGCTGTCTCCGAACAATCTGAGGATGGATCGATATTATGCAGACTCAATTTCGGTGCAAGTAAGTGTAATTTTACCTCCCTTGCAACTTGAATATCTGCATTTTCTTCTGCTTCTGCTTGAATTTTGGGATTTGTTTGCTTCAAGTCTGGATCTATTGCTGTTGAATTGATCTGTGCATCTGGATTTGTCTTTGTTTTTGCTTCTTCCCTGTTGATATTTGCTTCTGGTTTTGAATTTCTGGATCTGAATTTTCTATTTCTTGAGTTGTTGCTGTTGATTTCATTTCTGCTTCTGATTTTGGTAGCATTGATTGGTCCTGTAATTGTGATCTGAATTTTTCTGTGGTTTCTTCCCAATCAATTTCCCACTTTACAACTTCAGTTTGAGCAATTTCTGGCAAAATTGATCTGAATCTGGCTGGTAACGGTGCAGGAATGTTACCTCGAAGGTCTGCCAATCTGCCGACGAATTTCTCCGATGCCATAGCCGAAACCAAGTCAAATCGCGGCCAGACAATCATTCTTCAACCTACAGCAACCTCTGCGATTCCGCTGCACCTCTGGCCTTCCAAAGCTTCCATGCACTAAGGAACCACCAATAACCGTGCTCTCAGTCAAACCGTGGAAGTTTTTCTTCAAATTTTTTTGTAAATTCTGGTGGTGAGGCTGAGTTGTTTTCTCCACCATGGATGGTAGGCATGGTGGCTAATGAAAGCACCATTTGTAATGAAATAATAGAACAATTTGGTGTATTTTCTGCATTTGTGATGGAAAACCTCTTTAGGAACGAGATGATTAGAGAGAAGAATCCTAGAGAGAGAATGGTAGGATAGCCTAATACAAATTTTTCATATCAATGTAATACCCTTCCCCTCTTATTTATACTAATTTTGGCCTCCACTAATTGGGCCAATTCCTATTTGGGTAGTTATTTACTTGGGTTCGTTACACACCCCAACCCATCATCTTCTCTCTTCTTTCATTCTCATTACTACACTCACCACTACCACATTGTACCGTCCCACTTGCCACCTCATTTCTTCTTTCTCGTCCACTATTGACCTCATACTCACCTCGCTCAACATAAATTAAAAAAACAAAAAACAAAAGGGGAAACCCCCTAATTACTAAATCCCTATATTTAACCCATAACACATGGATTTGGGATTAGGGGCAGTGTGTGGAGCTTGATTGAGTGATGATGATAATGGATGTGAGGGCTATGGTGGCATGTGGTGGCAAAGGTTAAAGTAATTTGGTTCTATGATTTGCGGTTGGTTTGGTGGAGTTTTGTGGTTCTAGTGGGTGGTTTTCATAGGGGGTAATGGGGGGCTGCGATGCAAGGATGGCTTGCAGTGACTATTGTGGTACTTGAAGAGAAGTAGGTTGAGTCAACGGTGGAGGCTTCATGGAGTAGGGTAGCAGATGTGTTTGATGAGGAGTTGCGTGTTTGATGACTTTGAAGATAATGGTAAGGATATGAGGTAATGATGGTATGAGTGTGGCTTAGACAGTGTATGATGTGATAAGGGATGAAGGTTGGGGTGATGGTAGTGATAAGGGATAAGGGTTGGGGTTTAGTTGGCTAGCAGTAGCTATTAAAGGTTGACAATGGGTGGTGGTGGGGTGGAGATGGAGGAAGAATAGAGATGTGAGTGGGTGGGGTTGTGTTGGTAGTGTTGGACGAGGAAGAAATGAGAAGATTTGGGTAAGGCAAGTTGAACATTTTATAATTGAGTGTGGGTAAGTTGGGAATTTTATTGGAGTGATTAGGAGAGACGGAAAAGTTAACATACCAAATGACAGCCACATCATCCTCTATCATGGAACAAATGGATCGAAAAACTAATGTAGACAACAATTTTTTTCAAGAATTTAGTTGACATTTTTTTAGGGACTTAGTTGACGTTTACTTTAATTTTCAGAGACTTAATTGACACTTTTCCCTATTACTTATTATATATCTTTAAAAAAAAAGTAGGGACCTAACCAAAATCTCACACGTTTGTCAAAAATTCAAAATATATTGTAAGCAGTTTTTTTTAGTAATGCAACCAAAAGTCAATAAGTTGTGTAGGCCGTAGTGAATTTGCACTGATGTAAGCGTATTTTAGGGTTACCCACTTTGCGTGGTTTTTATCACTTTTAATTAAAATCAAATAAAAAAAAACTTTTAATTAAAAATAAACTTGAGTTGTAAATTAAATTTTACGATGAAAAATAGCTTTAGAACGAACATTGTCACTTTATTTTGATATATAAAAACAGATAAAATTATAAGATCAAACTTTTAAGATTAAAACCAAATCAAATCCAATTACATCTGACCAAATTCAATAAAATTTTTAAATATACATTGTACTTAAACTAAAAAATTGTATAATTAAATTATGAGATTAATTTTATCAGATTTCATGATTTTCTTGTAAAAAATATTTTAAATTAAATCAACTCCTAAAAATTTTCATTTTAAACATATCAAAATTATTTGGAAATGGATTTTCTCAATTGTATTGTTCAATTGACAATGTAAAATGTTGTCACTCATCATTAATTTTTTTTTTTTTTGGTTACATGTCATTCATGAGTCTCACTTCTCTTCAATTACATTGAGAGATCATATTCAATTTTTTTTAATCATATATAAGATATTACATTCATTAATATGAACAAGAAAATACATAGAGATCTTGAGGACCAAATCAGACAAAGTGGGGTAATCCCAGACATGTTATACCATCATGATTATATGACCTTTTGAATAATAAAAAAAGAGTAAATAGCATGGTTCTGAATACTAGACTAGACCGTCCGGTCCAACCGATTGAACTGGGAATTGGACTCTTGTTTCAATTTAGTTAGGTGCCTGAAACTAGGCAACAAAAGAACCAGCGTAGAATTGGAAAAATTGGGCCAAAACCGTCGAAGCTCTTGAACCAGAAGCGATTTTGACTGCTGGCAGTTCAAAAGAATTTAAAAAAAATCTCAAAAAAACCCTGCACTACCTTCGAATCCACATCTCCGTCTCATGCCACCGGAGACCAACAAGAGCTTCATGTCGTGCACGGAAAGGAGCAACCACAATAGTCATTTGGTGCTCGCCGCCACTAGTACACCTCATCACCATAAATTTCTCCATTTTAAATATAAAAACTTAACAATAACCTAAAGAAAGATGCTTCAATATATAACAGGTGATGTGTGCATTATTCGCTACGTGTGGATAGTGGCGAGCAAAAAATAGAGACACAAGACGACAAACTGAAGCAAAGATGCATGATGGTGAGGCAGGGCGCGCGCATGGTGGCGAAAAGAGGCCCATAGTGGGGAAGTGGCCTTGTGTGGTTGGGGTTGGCGCTGCAGTGGCACACGAAGAGCACAATTAGGGTTTTTTTCTTTAGAGATCATATTTTACCTTATAGAAATATTGTGAGTTCATGTCATTTGAGAGATGCTATAATGGCCAAAGGATATTGCACGACTTCATTGCCCAACACTGTTGAGTCTTGACAAAGAAATCAATCATTGATTTATGTGAATGACCCATGCGTTTTTTTTTATCAAAGTCATCATATATCAAATACGTCAATCAATCTAGCGATTTTACTAGACTGACAAGCATTTTCCATATTATTTTGGTGAACTTCTTATTGAATGTTAGATTTAAATTTAATTTTGGACTTCAAAATTATGATTTAGGAAAGGGTTAATTATGTTTTTAGTCCCTGTAAAATTTAAAAGTTTGGTTTTAGTCCCTATATAAAAGTTTTAGTCTCTGAAATTTAAAAGTTTGGTTTTAGTCCCTAGAGCTGATGGGAGTTGACAGCGCTGACATGGACGCCTCAGGCGCTGACGCGGCACGCCATGTGGGATGCCATGCAGCATACCCCAAAAACTCAACCCAACCCATGACCCAGAGGCCCACCTGACCCGACCCATTTTTTAAATAAAATTTAAAAAAAAAACAAAGAAATAAAAATAAATAAAAATTCAAAAGTCCATATTATTAATAATATAATTTCTCTAACATGCGCCAACAGCTCCTATTGGCCACCATTACCACTGCCATCGCCACCATGTCTCCTCACCCTCCTCCTCCGCCTGCTTCCTCTCCTGTTTCGAACCCTAAACCCAAATCCTCGACCAATTCCGTCGCGTGCAGCTGCANACCAATTCCGTCGTGTGCAGCTGCAAGCATTCCCCGTCGGCCACCCTTGACCTCCTCATCCTTATCCTCATCCTGGTGCTCTGCTCCGGCGCGTTCCTCCTCTCCTCCTATTTCTCTTACATCTTCAACTCGCTATCGCTTCTTCTCGCGCAATCGGCACCTCACCTCCACGAATTCCCAATCTTGTGGCGGCTAGGGTTCCTAGTGTTCTTCTGCGCCTCCCTGATTGCGGTGGATTTCTGGTGCCTGAGCCCTCGCCGCCATGCCGCCGTGCTTCTCTCCAGATCTGTCTAGAACGGTAGTGGGGTGGGTTGTAGCCTCCTCACCTCGATTCGAACCCCCTCCTCACAGCCTCCCTCTCGTTCTCGTCCTTCCCTACCCACCCATCTTCCGAATTAGCGTTCTAGGCGGGGGATTTCACAGGGTCGCTAATGACCTTTTCAGAAGGTTCAACCGTTGGTGGCTTTGGAACTGTGTTGTGGAAGCAGAAGCGGATTGAGGGGATGCCTCTGTAATCGCAGAGGAAGCGTATGGAGCTCCACGGCCTGGTACACTGCTGGCCAAAGACGAGATGGGATGCTCGACGGCGGGCGGTGGGGACCAGCGGCGGGGTGGACAGTGGAGGCAGAGGGGGTGGGGTGGGTGGGGGCTCGAGAAAGGTGAGAGGAAGAGGGCTAGGGGGCTGTTTTCATCTTTTTTTAAAATTTTATTTAAAAAAACGGGTCGGGTCATAGGTCGGATTGAGTTTTGGGGGGTGTGCCACGTGGCGTGCCACGTCAGCGCTTGAGGCGTCCACGTCAGCGCAATCAACTCTCATCCAGCTTCAGGGACTAAAACCAAACTTTTAAATTTCGCAGGGACTAAAACTTTTATATAGAGACTAAAATCAAACTTTCAAATTTTACAGGGACCAAAAACATAATTAACCCTTTAGGAAAATATTTAAAATATTACTCAAGTTAGACTTTTTCCAAAGCTAAATCAACCCATGCGACTAGTCTCTCAAGATACAAATATGACTTCATATACCCGGAGCCAAAAAACATATAAATATGACTTTGCCACATCCTCTTTAATTCTTTCGATGTTTTTCTGTTATTAATTTTAGATGTTGCAATTTCGCTAAATCATTTAATAAGTGCCATTGGGCCAACGATATCAATTGATTCAATTCCCTTCCCCATTTTAGTGTCTTAGACGATATCAACGAATGCCCTGTGACATCAGAGAACGTGTCACTTCTACGTTCATAAACAAATTAAACCACTGCAAGCATGAATGTGACATTATTAATGGCGTTACACGTTTGTGCAATTAAACAAATGTGCAAACGCCCTAGTGGAGGCCCAAATTCTAAATAGTGGCCCATCTGTTTGCTTAAACGCTGTAAAGACGCAGCGATGAATTCCCACTGTTGGGCTTGGCCCAATGTACATTACCAGCTCCTTCCTATTTGTCACCCCGTAGGCCCAATAACACGTGAGTACATTTTAAAAATTAATAAAGAATATAATTTCGATACACTACTATCTATGTACAAGTTGCTTTTAGTTATTTTAATATTATTACAATTATATATTTAGAAATATCTGACTGTTATCATCTTTACTTCAAACATTATACACGATGTATGAAAATGAAGGCTAAGGTACCTCTAACAAATAGATAGATGTACATATCTCCATTTTTGTGAGCCATTGGATGGTAAAGTAAAATTGTTTACATCAATCGTATCTTAAAACTAGTCTCCTAATTCTGTTATTTAAAAATTCTAGCACAAAGGGTTTAGCACAAAGGCATCTCATTATCCACGGCTAGCACGTTATGCACCATCTATGGAAGCAATAATTGATAATGCAAGCTGGTCGTTTTAAATGTTTCAAACAGTTTTCAACAATGTGTTGTTGGGTTAACATATCAAGATCTAAGTTGCAAAAAGGGTTATATTCGGACTATTCAAAGAAAAATGTCTCCAAGTATGTTGAATGTTTAGGCATATAATAATGCATGGTGGGACGCGGAAATGGCATTTTGTCCACTGATAACAACAAAATTTCAACTCGTAAAGTTTAAGTAATATATATATATATATATATATATATATATATATATATAGTGCGGCTCCGTCAAAATTTAGAGGGGAAAAAAACTTGCTATGGAACTTTTGATTTTGTCCCTTTTTTTTTAATTACGGATAGAAAATAAAATAAAAGATTGAAAAAGCAAACAATCATGCTTCCCCAATGGACAAATTGTCAAATTCCCACACTCATGACTCTCCCAACAAATAAAAGACCATAAAAGTGTTGGATATTTAGGATGATAACACGTATATCCACCATTAGATAAGATTTTATTTAGATCAAACTTTAAAGAAATATCGTCTAATGATGAATATATACATGTATCAATATAATGTTTCACATTTTAATAAATACAAACAACATTTTTTCAAAATAAAAATCAAGCGTGAGCAGAGGATTTAAAAATTAATAGAATTTCTAAAAGAAGATCGCTCTAAAAGTCTGATCATCTTGGAATTTCAAAAGCAGAATCAAAGAAAAGCTAAGCTCACCAATTTGATCTAGAAAGTCGTAAATTATGTTAGTCAGTATAGCCGTATAATGCCACACAAGAGAAAGGAAGTTCTATTGCCAGAAACTAAGGATAAAGATGAAAAGGAAACACAAGCGAAGACATGAAGCCACTTTATGAGTTTACTTATTCAAAATCATGGAAGCACCTTTTTCTTTGGGCGGTCGAGAAAGAAAGGGAGGGTCAAAAGATTAGCCATTCCCCTTTCTTAATAACACAGACGTGCATGTCGTTGTTTCGTGGACACGTACGTTGTGCTCTCCAATTAAATTCGAGAGCTTTTCATTGAAACGATAAATATACGACTTCGTATATACACACACATTGAATTAATTGATGTGTGCAAATTATTCAATCAATTTATTATTATTATTATTATTATTATTATTATTATTATTATTATTATTATTATTTTGTTGACGTAAATGTGACGAACAGCTTACATGTATACATTTAGAGAGAAATTGGGGGCATGCACCACTATAATCACTTGTTACCCAAAACTAGGATGTTCTTATATTAGAAAAATGTTATTTGTGCTTATTAATTAAGATATATTAATTATTTATTATTGAATAAAATTTTAATAAGGTGTGATATTTAATAAAATTTTGTTTAATAATAAATTATTAATGAATTAATATATATGATCAATACGTCTAAATAATAAATTTTAAATCATGCCAATAAGGACAAAGTCACAAAGGTGTAAGGTTATTAAACTCTCAAATTAATTTGTAAAGAGTTTATAATTTTATTACATAAAACAAGTTAATATAATAAATTCATTCAAATTTATGTAAACTCTCAAGTAAGATCTTGAGTTTGCTAAAAAGTTCATCACGAGTTTACCAACCTTACGAAGGTGACTTTGGCAGCTTACCATGTCCATTTAATGCAAAACTATATATATAGTAGTATATGCTTGAAAGATATGTGTGGCTGAAAATTTGGGGTTGACCAAATGTATGAAACACATAATAATTGCTCCTGCATGGATTAATAATTGGGGGAGAAATCTAATTGGAGGTACAGAATTGTGATGTGATGAATATCATGTTGCATCAAGTTAAGTAGAGTGGACTAATTAGCTGTTATAATGTGGTGGTTCCAGCAACCTAAATGATTGAATTGCTCCACAATCTTTTACAAAATTAAAATAAACTTTTTAGGGTTTTATTTTATTTATTTATTTATTACATAAAATTAGGATTCTGTTCAATGAATAAATATGAATCGATATGAGCTGTTACATGACAGAATGCTTTTTCCCTAATTTTGACAACCCAAAAGGAGAAAAAATATACCAGTTTAAAACCTGATACCTACTACCATTAGTCTTCCGATGCATTACAACTAAATTAACTTATTACACTTCTTGTAATAGATTATTATTTTCAATTAGACGATTAAGAAATTTAAAAAAAAACTACAAAGGTGCAAAGAAATAAACATATGTAACTAAAATTTGCAGGACTGAACATACGTAGGCAGCTCAATAATGATCTTAGAATATACTTTTATACTATAAAATTTGAGCTGATGAATAGAAACATTGAATAATTTTATATCTTAATTAAAAATTACAGAAAATTAACCGGTCATGCAACCATCCCTAAACCATGACACAATAAGGTCCACAACTAGGAGGATGTTCAACAAGGATTTTTCGTTATGGTAATAAAAGTTTATATAAGTTCAGCATGAGTCACTCCACCATTGAACACTTATAGAAATATTTACAGATCATAAACCAAAGTGTCCTTTACAATTGAATCAACATTCTTTTAAAAAATAAATTGTTTTCTTACTAACTAGGTTAATCATCTCTGCCATTTTGCAAGAATTTACACGCAACGTATTAAAATAAATCCAGAAATATTTTTTTTTTAAAAAAAGAAAGGCACGCGGTGCTAAAAGTTGTACATTGTCTTTTGAGTTCTAAAGCAAAATGAATTTAGTCGGAAAGACAGAAAGGAAAGAGCAATATAGGACATGATAGTCGGCATGACCCACGAATCTAACTAGCACATGTGGGAATTACATGGAGACGTGTGTATATTGGAGAACAATTCCAAACGCAAAATGACATGAAAAAAAATGTATATGTATGAATGGAGAAGAGACACAAAGGGAGTGTGGGCTTCTTTGTTTGATTCTTGGTGTGGTCCTATTCGTTCTGACCATAATAACATTACTGGCACATGCAAAATAATTCACACAATGTAGGATATATGCATTACTCGAATATTAACACGTTAGTATTGAGGAATTTGAACGGCACAAAGAAACAAAAATAAGGTCGTATCATAAGTAGTAGCAGTGTATCGCCTATACTGTTTAGTGTACGCTACTCGTGTCGTGCTTATCTGTTTCCTGCATTCTAAACTAATATCACACCTCGCAATTTTCTTTTTTTTTTTTATTTTTTTCTTCCTTTTATATATATATAAGCGCATGAAAAGGGAAATGAGCTCAGATGTACACGTTTAATGTAATTGAAAATATTAACAACAATTTCTTTTTTTTTATTTTCATTGTTTTTTAATTTATTTTGTGAATGAAATAATAAATATAAAAAATATTATTTTTATTGATTCTTTCACAAAATTTTAAAAATAAAAAAATAGAAATAAGAAATGGAAATTGAAATCAAACCCATCATGTCTGATCACCAAAATAAATAAAAAATTAAGGTAAAGACTAAGTTGACACATTATTTTTTTTCAGAATTCACTTGAAACACCAAAATATTTTTTAGGTACTAAGTTTATCCCTAATCCAAAAACAAATATTAAACCAAGTCACAATTCCTGCCCTACAATGTTGCATATTATTATATATACTTTGTCAACTCAATCATGATAGCATAGCATATTATTGCACGCAAATTCATGATCCCGCAAGAGATGGGTGAAATATAACCAGAGAGATTATATATATATATATATATATATATATATATATATATTATTAGAAAACTATAATATGTGGCATTATAATTATATATATTTTGAATAAAAAATAAATAGCATTTTCAACTAATTGTCTTAAGACACTGATTAAGAAATAAAATGTGACCTTTTCAATTAATTTTTTTAAATTTCAAAGTAATTATTATTCTTAAAATACTAAAAAAAATTAATGAAAATAACCAAATTGTTTCAACAAATATACTGTTTATTTGAATAAAAATTGTTGAACCAGGTCCGCTTCAGCATTATTGAGCCCACGTATCTAAAATGCTGATGCAATTAATATTACTCACCCGTTTATTATTTGTGCACTACTCAAAAAAAAAAAAAACAGCACAGGAAGCACGGCTTGATTTTCAATAGAAAGCAATGCAATGGGACCCACAAATTGCGGTGTCACCGACTTAGAGGTACACGTGCTCCCCCAACTGTTTTAGTCAAAGGCCCTTCCCATAATCTCCCATGCAAATCATATTAACTTTATCATCTCATTATTACTATATAAGTTTGCGTGATAAGATAGTTATTTTGATTACAGGTGTCCCCGGACACGTGTCAACCCCACGTGCTCCGGCTTCTCTTCGCCGGCAACCTTGCCGGCATATTGTCGAGATCTCTGAAACCCAATTATCTCTAGATGTAATTACATATAGATACAGTGAGTCAATAATAAATTTAAAAGTAAAAAAAATAAAAAATAACTATTATTAGTGGAAAAAATAGATTAAAAAAATGATACATAAATGCCTATGTCCATTAATAAGTAATTTTTTTTTATTTTTAAATATATTATTAATAACTCAATGTATTTAGATGTAATCACATCTAAATATATTGAATTAACAATATATTTCAATAGACAAAGGCTGTATAAATTATTAAAACAGGAAAGTTAAGTACAGGTGTTGCATGTGCTAAGAGAATATTGGGAAAAAAATTAAAAATAGTATTATACATGCATCCTCCGAAGCATGCAGCTGACAATAATGTAACATTTTGAAAAATTAAATATTAGTGCGATTGCTCTTTTCATTTTTCTAAAGTTTTTGCTTGGCTTTTCTATTCTATATTATATGTTGATCTATACTTGGATGAAACACAAGTCAAGCATGCCTTGGAGTGATGTAATTAATTGGATTTAATTAACTAATAGTTTAGTGTTTTCTTTGAGTAATCTCCAGTAAATTTGGGTTGCTAATCTAAGTAAGGCAGAAACAGACATGCACAGTGCCATAGCAATAATAGAAACTTTGATTCATTAAAAAAAGCGAAAAAAAAGACCAGGGTACCCCTTGATAGTTCCAAACAATAAAGAAATTTAAGATATCAATCATACTAATAATTAAAATTCAAGAAAATGTTACAAGTAATCAGCACCACGGATCCGTGGTTAATCTAGTAGAAGAAATAATTAATCAACCTTTTTGGTTGATTTAATCTTTTGTAATTAATCTAATATTACATGAACTCAGTCACATCCAAAACATCTGGGATTTCAAATCTCAACATGTTGTTGTTACATATACTCCGATAGCTTAATTCTCTCTCATCATGCGTTGATGTGGGACTTGACGAAGGAGTGGACATCACCGAAGCAAGGCTGAAATTTTGGTTGCTGTTGTTGGATTGGAAGGTCGAATTAGCAGCTTCGGACAAGGAAGGATCCAAGGCATTATTCTGATTACTACTATGATAATAATCATTATAGCTTGACATTAATTGAGGGATGTTGTTGTAGTCCTCTGCTAAGGTGCTTCGAGAAATTAACCCATTATTTGTATCCCAATATTGTTGTTGGTATAAGGTATGGTCGGTGAGATTATTTGATGGGTTCCCATTGGGATCAAGGTCAAGCAATTGTGGTTCAGTCAAAGGCAAGTTGTTGAATTGCTGAAGCGGGTGGTTATCTTGGAATTGGAGGAATTGCGGGTGGTTCTGGATTTGATCAATAATATTGCAGTCAAGGTGTTTGATTTGTTGCTGCTGCTGAGGAGAAGAGAAGAGCGAGGAAGCCAATTTTAGAAGCTCAGGGTTCACTGCCATAGGAGGTTGGTTGACGCCAAGGAGCCTTTGGAGGTGGTTTGCTTGTGATGAAGCGTAGAGAGATGAAGAGAGAATGGAAGAGAGGTCCAATAGGTCAAGCCTTGGGCTGTGTGTCACCGGATCGATTCCCATCCTCAGAAGCCTCTTTCTAACGTGAGTGTTCCAATAATTCTTGATCTCGTTGTCGGTTCTTCCAGGTAGCCGAGAAGCAATGGCAGACCATCTAGACGTACAACAAAATCAAATTGATCAGTTATAGTACTATATATATATATATATATATATTAATTAGTTGAATGAAATTAACCATTTAATTTAGAATTAGAATTAGCTCTGTACGTAAAACACACACGTACGTACTTGTTGCCAAGAATGCTATGAAGCTGAATGATTGTCTCTTCCTCTTCAAATGAGAACCGACCTCGCTTTATGTCTGGCCGCAGATAGTTTGTCCACCTTAGACGGCAACTCTTTCCACATCTTTGCAACCCTATTCATTCCATTAAACATAACCATGCATATATATATATAATTACTTCAAACTGCGCGCATGCAGTTAATAATTAATTCATATATAATTAAGAAGATGCATGTGTGGAGGAAATATTATAATAAATACCAGCATTCTTCGGGAGAGTCCTCCAATTTCCATATCCCCGTTTGTGGATGTAATCGATGAGTTTCTGGTCCTCCTCGGGAGTCCATGGCCCTTTCTTCAGCCCATTCTTCTCACAACAAGGTGCTCTCCCCATTGCAGCGCTAGCTAGCTACACCTCTTTCAGCTTTTTGATTTTGCTTGATCGAAGCTCAAGACTGAAGATCAGTAAGTACGGAGTGACTAGTGATGGAGAGAGGGAGAAATTTTTTTGGAGACGTGAGAGGATGGATAAAAGAAATTGAGAGCGAGCGAGCGAGAGAAAGAAAACAGGGATTTTACCATTGAAGGTACGTACTTGCTTGAAAGGTATAAATAGGGATATGAAGGGTAAGAAAACAAAAGACAAAGTCAAATGGGTTCGGTGCCGTCCTCATGAGTTATCTCTCACTTGGCTACGTGTCTACTCTAATCATACAATCACACATATTTATCTCTCTCTCTCTCTATGTATCTCTGCATGCACATCTCGTTTGTTTAACTGATTATAAAATCCAATATAATTTAATTAAACAATTGTCATGGTTGGAAAAAATATATTGAAATTACATCACTATATTTGTTCATTCAACTATTTAGCATGCAATATATCAAAAGAGTGAAGGCATCGTTTTCCGGGGAGTGTGACCCCTTTTCTGGATTCACATTAGCTGTAATCAACATCACAATGCCACGTACCCCCACCCTCTATGACTACTCATGTATATATATTGCTTTGCAGAAAATTCAAGTACTTAAGGTTTTATAATATTTATTTAATTTATATCTTAAGATAACATTAATTTTTTTTTCTAGGAATGTCTTTTGCATTAATAACTATGTACAATTATTTTTAAAATAATATTTTAATATCAAAAATGCTACATGTACACTTAATTTTATACACCCCTACTTACACTATTAATAATGCACAAACTTTATTCTTATAAGTATATAAATATTACAAACTTATAGATGATATCCTAAATTATACTTAACTAAGTTCACAAACATTACAGACATTAAAACAAAAATTTAATGTATATAAGTATAGGATGTATATATGGTGTATATTTGTTTGTGTATGTGTAACAGAACTCTTTTAATATTATGCATTAGCTGATGTAATTTCAAATGGAGGGGGTATTAGTTTAATACTAAATACTAGTACTATGCTTTATGTTATTTGTAAGGACACGTTTGCCCCTTTATATCAAGTACAACATTCGTTTTTAAATAATTGTTCAGTTTCACCTATGTAGCGGGATTAAATAAATAATTAGAAAGTCTTAAAATTATGAAAGATTTATCGTTATTAATCTCTTTCATTTTTATTTATTATCCTTTTATATAGTAGTAGTTTTTTCTATTATTTTTATTTAATATTATTTATATTTTAAAAGTTGACAATTATGCGTAAAAAAATAAAAAATAAAATGTAATAATTCTTTGAGATAGAGTTTAGTTTATTCTCTAAAAAATAGGCAAGGACAAGAGCAAATATCCTCTAAAATAAGAATTTTACTTTAGATGATAAAATAATATTTTTATTATTAAATTATTTAAATAAATAATAAGACCTATCTCTATTTTAATAATCTAATAATAAAAATACTCATTTTATTCTCTAAAATAAATTTTTCATTTCTGATGAGCTTTCAACTTAGCATTTTAGCAAACAAAC
Organism: Nissolia schottii; assembly: GCA_003254905.1. NCBI lineage: Eukaryota > Viridiplantae > Streptophyta > Magnoliopsida > Fabales > Fabaceae > Nissolia > Nissolia schottii. The sequence continues at coordinate 225,032 of QANU01053167.1, forward strand.
GTATTTTAGACTTAGTCACTGGTAGTATCTTAAATGTGTGGATATAATAAATGCAATTAAAGAAGATTGAGGATGAGCATTTAATACACCATACCAATAATAGAGTTCGGTCTTTTGCCGAAATATGAAAATATATGACTATGAACATTATGAACATTTATTATGCATGATGGGTTATCTATTTCAATTGTCATGAAAAGTGTTTCGTTAGTATACTTTATTTTTCAAAATTTTCTATTACATGTTGAAAAGTGTTGTATCGCCGTTTAAATATAAGGTCTAATATTTTAGAGAAGTTTCTTCGATTTTCTATTCCCAGCTCAAAATTATTAATGTGACCTATATTTAACAATTAAAATCACAGCCAGTTAGCTGACAGTCGGATATACTTGCAAACAGATAATAATAATGATGATCAGCTGCAATCAAAATATAATTAAATTACACACTTTCTCTCTCTTTTTTCTTTGTGAACTAAAAAGTCAGTTGACTTTGCTCTAAGTAAGATACGTCTATTGTTAGTAATAATAATTAATTTTTTTTATAATAATTAAGCTCACACAAAATGAGAATTAATAAGATAAATTATTATCACATTATATCGCATCTCATGATTATGTCTAATTATTACTAAGTTCTATAAATACAGAGTAAACACAAGCGTTATACTTATAAAGAAAGACATATATACTTACTAAAAATTAAAGTAATTAAGAACCTTGTTAGCAGCTAATCATTTGGTAATAAGTAATAATTAGTTGGTAATTAAGTAATGTAAACCTTCGTCTCAGAATACAGAGTCAGCTATTCCAAATAATTTATTAGTCAAAAATGTAATGCTGATATGGAAAATTTAAAGGAAATTAAGGGGAAAAGTGGTGAAAGGTTGCTGATGCTGAGACCTACCATCCTAGACTATATGTGTCCACGCTTAGACCGACATCTTAATCTTATTGGATGCTATATAACTCCAATGCCTTTCATCTTTGTTTTTGTTTTTCGTTTCAAAAGCCACTTCTATTCCTTTTAAGGTGATTTCAATTCAATTCGCTTGTCTTTTGAACAAGCAGGTTTGAACTTATGTGGATTTGACATATTATGTTTGGTCTTCTCTGTATGACTCATGATTGGGTAAAACCTCTTCTAAGTTTTAATGCAACTGCGTACTAATCATGGTTGGAACATGAGACTTACGGAAAAGTTAAAACAACTTTTATCAATTGATTTACGTGTTGCAAAGATGTTGCTATTTGAGTCCATGATAATTACATTCATTTTTAAATAAAAAAGAATCAAGAATTATTAGTACAACTTATCACTATAAATTATATTCACTCTAATGAGATCAGTTTTCAAATGACAAAACATTGTTCGTAAAGATAACTGTTGTTATAGCTTTAATATAAATAAATAACATTATCTCATAAAATATTATGACTACTTTTCATGTATGACAATCACCATGTTACCATTGATTAGAAGTTGCCAGAAACATGTGTACTTAGAAATAATAAATTTTGCTCACTTCTCCACTCCATCTAAAAGTAGAGGAAACGTTATTAGATTAACAAAGTTTATCCCATCATAGGACGTTCGATTCACAAGGTGCCACGAGTCCAAATCTGACGCCTAATGTCTGCTGAATTGGAGGAGATTTTTTTAATTTGAAAACAACTCTTAGTTATTAATCTTGATTCTATGAAGTGTGCTGTGAGTCTCGGATGGAATTACTTGAGTGATTGCTCCGTTTGTTGAAGAATAATAGATTTCTTTTGATACAAGAGACATGATAGAGAGATAAATATGAGAATAGAAAATTTTTGTATTTTTTGGACCTTATTGAAGGTGAAGCGGAGGAGATAACAAATTTTTATCTAGGGGACATAGAATTAGAATTCGATGGAAAAATAATTTTTTGTCTTTATTCTTGTGTCTCTTTTTCTTGTCCTATCTTTAATACCAAATACGTTATAATATCATTCATACATAAAAGTTAACTTCAAGAAGACATTATAGAGAGAAAAACAGATAATAATTATCTTGATCCAATGTCTCTCTTGTAATATTCATTAATTCTTGATGCTCATTTAATACTCTTGAATGAATGTGACCTCTATTCCGATGAAGCTATCTTCTATATGGACCCAGAATCACTTTCTTAGAAAGATGTTTTTCGTAAAAGTAAGGTTATATTTATTTTGTTTGTGTATGTATTATTGCTAATTAATTATTATCATGGTCAAGTGCATTTCATTTGGTTTGGATATTGATGCTCTTGTTTAATCAATGTTGTATTCAATGATGGCATGTAAGATGTGAAATTACTATTGGTTAATGTGAAAATAATGTCTTAAAAGGGTCTCATTCTCACCCAACTTTGTCTAATGTACAAAAAGGTTTAAGTCAAACATTATTATAATCATGTACTGGGATTTTTCCTCTGGATTTGTTTCCCTTTCCACCAGTTATTTAAATTAACCTAACTCTACTTTTGTTTTTAGGGTAGCTAGCTTGTTTTCCTCCCTCTAGATATGCATACAATCATAAACGTTAAAGTTTTGATTAAAAATTTCTTAAGCCTTTTTGTCTTCTTATAGGTTGGGAGCCAATGTTAAAGTTTATTATTGAAACCTAACTTTCTCCTTTGCAATAAAAACTAAACAAATCATCACACACTGGATTATGTTCTCGTGCTTGATATCTAGAAGCACTTTGTCATCATGCCATGTAACGAATTATTTATATATAGCTTGATAGCTTTATTGCGTGAGGGGATTATTGGCTAGATTTTGTTACCAAAATAGAAGTTTTTTATGCTTCCCATTGTGCTTAAAGAGTAACTTACTAATTTTATATCCCCCCAAACATAGGGGTATTTTTTATAATAGCTAACTTCATGTATAATATAATCATCCAAGAGAAATTGTCCACGTGTAGTCAACATGCATTCGTGTCTTAGCATTTGTTAATGTTTGTTGTGAGCTGTTCAATAGTTTCCAACAAACTTTGAATAATAGTAATAATAAGTGAGAGAGAACGATCTTATTTGTTTAAAGGACATTTTTCCTTAACATTGTTTAGCATTATTTGCAGATACGAGATCCGGAGCTTGCGCGAATAGAGTGCTAGTATTACTATTTTAAGGTAATCACCAACATTTTTTAAATTCCATGATCATCTTCGCCTACTTCTATTGGTAAGAACTAAATTCTAGTTTGAAAAAATTGACGACGTACGATAACGTATATATATGTTTTTCTTTTTGTTTAATGCAAGTTCAGGTGGGTTCAGCATCAATCATCCCATTAGAATTAGAACATGTCCTTAGATTTGTTGAGTTCTTATAAAGGTACTTACAAACCACTTATCAAAGTAACTCTCAGATCGATAATGGGAATCGAACGTATGTCCTTATTGGATATGAGTCTATTCTTTATAAACTATGCCAACTATCTTTTAACTATAATAACATAAATAAGTAACAAAGACGAGCAAAACAGGAGTATTCAAGTAAACCTTTAAATTTGTTTTTAAGTTTGATAGTGTCAGTCAAATTCATTTTAAGGTTTGTCAAAAATCGATCAAGACTAATTTGATTGATATCGAAAAACTAATTTAATTGACTTTTGACAATTCAAAAAATGAATTTAGTACGACAAATTTGACGGAGGCTTTCAGTCTTAAAAACATTTGAATGTTTACTTAGTAAAGCAGATGCTTGTGAATTTATAAAGAACACCTGGCCCTTGATGGAGCTCGAGGACTTTCTTGCATGAATTAGGGTTTATGAAAGCTATCTTATCCTATAAATACAAAATGAAATAGGCAAGTAGTAGACATGCGAATAAATTATTAAATTATACATATGTAGGGGGACAAGTAGTATACATATGAGAAGAAATAGGGCAAATTTCTTAATTGGATAGTCACATTAATCCGGAAACGAGATCAAATCGTGTCCATCATGTATTGGTCCATCTTTAAGAGAGATCAGTACTTTGTTGAACCAACCAAAAAATAATATAATATGATGAATATTTATCATTTTTATATTCAATGTGCATATAAAGAGCCAGCCAACCCATTTATTTTCTCTAGCTAGTTTCACCATAAACCAAGGGAGGCATTTTTCCTATTAGTCATTAGAGATTCGAGCCAACATTTTTCAGAAGTGTGGCCAATAGTATTCAACATCATATCTGAAATTAACCGAGTAGCTAAGATTAATTTACTGAAAGCACTTCTAGCTGGCTATGAATAAGCGATTAAAAACTCATCGATCTCATCCCCACAAGTATGTATTTTGGTTTAATTAGTCGTGTTGCTTCGTCAATCTATTGATTTTTTCTATTATGATTTACCGCACATGAACTAAATCGGTTAAAATGATATATTATGATTGTATGCTTCTAGATAAATATACTAGACTTTTTAAATATAAAATTACCTTGGAAAGCTAGTTTTTTAATTGGATTTCTGATTGCATTAAATTCAAAAGAGCTCCCCCCCCCTCCTCCCTTTTTTCTTTTCTAGTAAACCACTTTTCGCATCCCCACGGCAAAATTACTACACGTCAAAAAAAGAGAAGGCGAATTGGTACTTTTCAAGGAACTGAAATGTAGGCAAACTCATCTAATATGAGATTTAACCCACTTTAGGTTGATGCTATTGGGCACAAAATACTACTATCTTTCATCAGTAATTCACAATCACTTGACAATGTATAGTTTATTCTATTTTAAACTCTTGGTCAATAATGACTACTTTATTCATATTCATAGTTGGTCCGATCTAGCTATGTGGAAAGATAAGGGTATGCTTGATTTCAATTTTTATTTTTAAAATTTTTTGTCTTCAAGATTTTATGAAGAGAATAATGAAAATAGAAAATGAAAACAGAAAAATAGATCTCATACTTTTCAACAGAAAATTCTGAAAATTGAACCCAAATGAACCTTTTCCATTTCAGTTTCCTGACCGTTGTTGTGTGCCTATGGCTATGGGTATTGGTTATTAACTCCAAGCCCAAGCCTTGGTGCTGTGAATCAAGAATTCCGAGTGATGATACGGCCCAAGTCAAAATCAAATAATTAACAAAAATAAAACGAAGGTGGTGCCGCAAAATTGATGCAGGTTGTAGGGATTGGCTTTTGCAAAAACATGGTCGATAACTAATTAAACATATGTATGCCAATTGAAAGACACTAACGATTAATCACAATGTTTATGATGAATACATGAGTATACAATAAACTTTGTAACCTGTGGATTGATCACAAAGGTGTTTGATTTAATTATGAGATTGCATTATGAATATCTTGGGCCATTAATTGAAATAGTAAAAGAAAGTTATAACCAAATTGGAGCAGTTAAAAATGATCAATCCACAACATCAAAGTGTTGAAGTCTGCGAGATAATATCCAGAATCTGATGATGTAGATTGCCATTGGTAACAAGAACACCACCAGAAGGTAATATAATCCGCCGGCGAGATTGATCTGCCGCAAGATCTATTTCAATACCACTCCAGTCAGTTACCTAATCAAATTGAAAATTATCAAATCAAACAACTTGAAATAAAAAATAGTGAAGGGTGATTATATTATGATGTTTGGAGCCATAGACAAGTATAAACGAAATATAAATCTACAACTTAAAAGCAACTTAAAAAGCATTTTGAAAATCCAAGACAGAATAAAGTAACAGAATTAACAGTTTTCATCAGTCGTGCACAATCCACCACACCACATTATCCATCTTGCTAACCAATGAATCCAGGCACATCAGGTCAAGGCTAACTCTTACATCGCATTCAAACAGAAACAGAGAAGAGCATACCTTTCCACCTGCTTCATGAACGCATATCATGCCAACAGCATGGTCCCAAGCCTACACAAGACCCAGCTAAATAAAGTATTGCTACATAAGTTTTACATCAAATGATAAACTAAAAATTGATAAATGAAAAACTAGAAACTGATAGGCTACCTTTATAATAGTCTTCTCTTTTGCTCGGAGAATGAAAACAGATGCCCTGCCTGAGGCCACCATTAAATACTTGCATAAACTGCATCAGTTCACAAGAATTTCAAGAAATGAGCAAATGTAAGGAATAAGGGATGAAACATCAAAGGAGCCAAAAATAATCAGAAACATTTTCAGCACACGACAAGATGACCCACTTAATAAATTGAAACATGGTAATCATGCTTAAATGAGTAACAGATTAGTAATAAAAGCAACAACTTTGCTGTTCAACCCTAAGATACTATCAAAGACTGCCTTTCAAAGAGTTCACTGTAATATGACTAAACAAAAGAACCTTAAGCAATGTAAGCAGTAACAATATAATATGCGGAAGATAAATGCTGACAGTTGGAAACACATATCATATCATCTCAGACCTTCCACAACATGTCGCCAAAAGAAGAACTTGGTTGTTCTCCGTGTTATCAGCATTGTTTGTTGCATTAAATAAAGATGACAGTGGCAGTGATTCCCATGTTTGACTATCTGGAATACAAAAGTGTGCCTTATGCACTAAGTTAGACCCATCAACAAAACATCTGGTCCAAACACCAGGTAATTTGGGTGTGCTATTCAACCTTTTTCTCCATGTCCCACAGCCTATGTGAGCAATCATTATAGTTCCTGATCCAGAAAGAGTGTCTGTACCCTCCTCAATCTCATCCGGAGATTTCTTGGATAAATCTTGCTTCCAGTTAGGGCAGCCCATAGCACCAATTACAATCTCTCCTTCAACCACGAGAGCCAAACCAACCTGTATGTTTTGAGAATTCCCTCAGGCCTCAGACAATGATTGATGAAGATTATAATGGCAAAGTCAGATAAACATATGATGCACTACGAAATAAATAGCACTCATTGCAAGTATACCTTATCTTCAGTTATAACACACCTCTTGTATTATACACTATTCCGTAGGTGGAAAGTACATAATAAGCACTATCACAAGCAAAGGTTTACTCAACACCGGATGGATCTTCCAGATGGAAGGAAGCATTAATTGTACATGTAATATGCTCTCATGTGAAAACGTTTTGAAACGGCGTCTATAGAAACTCAAATCAACCTTCATTAAGACTTACCACATATAAGGCTTTTCCAGCTTTTAGAAACCCACGTGTACCATCAATTGGATCAAGCACCTATAATTATTCAAAGGACTCAACATAAGTTCTGCGACAAATAAAACCATGAGAACTAAATTTATGAATTCCAAACATTAAATTTTGAATAGATACAGATCACAAGGATCCATGGGAGTCAAGCCGCAAGGTGTGGTAATAGTTTCCACAAAAATGGGAAATTCACCATTATTTGCTTAACCTTCAAGTATGTAATATGAACAAACATCTCATACAACATAAAAAAATGAAGAATAGATCAATTTTTAAAGAGCTAAACTTCATAGCTTTAGAGTATTTGATGATTTGCTTAGATTACACACCCAATACGTGGCCGGCTCTGATCCAAACACAAAAGCATCCTTGCCCCCTCTATCAATTGCTTCGAGTACATCGTCTTGTGTCAATGGTTCACAAGTGGAGCTAGCTGAAGCAGTTACTGCCTCAAGCACAGTATCTGCCAAGTTTCTTGATCGCACGTATGCAGAGTCCTCCTCGGCCACCAATGGAATAGAAGGGAACAGCTTATTTAACTCTGTTAATAATGACAAAAGATATATGATCAAACTTTTCAATCCCAGGAAAATAATAGTAATTTAACCAATTTCTGATAAAGAAGTTCAACTGTAAATGCTATTCAAAAATAATTTGATCACTAAGCCACGGTAAATCAAGCCTCATAACCACATTGGTTTTATTCATAGACATATCAACCACAATTGAGAAACACGTTAAGCTACTTAGACAATTGGCATCATTATATGTTAATAGTACCCAAACTTATGAGAGCCTGAACTCCGAAATCTGCGACGGTGACGGGAGTCTGGTCAGTTTTTTCAAGAACCTTCCCACAAGTTGAGAACAAAGATGATTTCACCTGGCAGACAATCCATATACATAACATTTTCTTTCAATGATCTAATTAATGCTTCAGAAAGGATAACGTACACAAAAATCAGATTCTGGTAGAACCCTACCTCACGATTAATGAATTGCCAAGTAAATAGAAAAAAAGAAGAGAAGATTACGCTGAGGCAGAGATGGCAAGCCCTCTGGACTACATCGACCGCAGCTTGAAGGTGCTTGAAATACTTTGCATCTTGCTCAGAGAATGGGAGGCTGGCTTTAACCTAATGGAATGGAAATTGTTATTACATGAATGGAATGAGAATGAATGGAAGAGACCTTACGTGGAAGCGTGGAGAGGTGCGGGTGGGCGTGGCGGGAAAAGAGTGGCGGTGGTTGAAGAATCGGACGGCGGAGACATGACAAGAGGCAGAACGCAGCAGCAGCATATCCATAACTCAACAGAGGAGACAGTGGCCACTGCCACCGCTGGACACTGTTACTGGACTTTGGGCCGTTGATAGATCCAGCAACAGATTCTTTTTTGTTTCAAAACATATTCCCTCACTGCGCCCAAAAAACTTCCCTTTTTCTTTGATCAGTAAAAATATTATAATTGACAGGATTAATTTTATTATTATATTATTTGTGTAAAATATTTTACACTGTTCAACTCATTCTATTCACTTATAAGTACGGCTTGGATCAGAAGATCGATCGGAAGAATTAAATTAATATTTTTAGTTTCGTATATATATGTATAAACTGAAACTTTCATGATAGTATTATTATTATTGTCCAGACTCTTCCATCTCAGGTATTGGACAAAATCAATGAGCTGTGTGTACGTATACGGATACAGTCAAATGGATAAGCACCAACAAAACCTTACCTCCGAAAAAATTAGAAAGAAGTAATATATGGAAAAAAGTAGAAAGAAAAGTCATCCAATCCAGAACAACAACACGATTAATCTGTTTTGCTGTTAGTAAGTATTAACTTGTGTACATCTAAGAAATCTGTGGGTCTACAATCCACGGCGCTCCGAAATATTTTCCACAGAAAGCTAAAATATTCAAAAGTGAAAAAGAAATCATTATATGTCCCAAAATACTCGTTTATTTTGGTTAATATATGTTCTTATCTTAAGTTTGTTTTTTTTTNTAAAAAAAAAACCAATTTAGTAGGAAGGAGCACATAGCATCGGAGTAATGTGATTAAGACGTAACACTGTAAAACTGTAAAAGTTCCAACCAAAATCCTACTTGGTATAGATTAGATTAGTGTTTTGTTGATAATGATATGGTATGTGATGCAACCGGCACGTGTCGTCCATCCGCAGAATAGGGCCCACAGGTCTTTGGAATCTGCGCAAAATGGGCCCTACCGGAAGCCGGTTGTTTCCACTTTCCACCTCCTCCTCCGGTTAAGCCACTTTTTCCTTTTATAAAAAAGCCTTAACCTTAGCCACTTGCTTCCAAACTCTAGAATCGAATCTTGAATATCTTCCTTTCGCTTGTTGAAATCCCAACCCGCAACAAAATCATTCCACAAAGCACGCTTTGATTGATTGATTGAATGAATGAATGAGATGAGCTTGAGGTACATGGGTAGGGTGCTGTACCAAGGAGGGATGAGGATGAAGGATCACCACATAAATCAGGGTGCAAAGTGTGACTCCTCAACCATCAAGTCTCTGAGGGACTCTGCGCAGGCAAGGCGTTTCTCATCCTCATCGCCGCCGCCATTCAAGGCGGCTGCCAAGTCAGAGAAGCTGAAACGGGCTGAGGAGTCTCTGCGGACTGTCATGTACTTGAGCTGCTGGGGTCCTAACTGATCTAAACCATCTGCTGCTCCTTGCTGCCTCATCTGTTAATTATTTTTGTTTCTCTTTTAGATGTTTGTAACTTGTCAGTATATATGTCTATTAATTAATCATTAGAGATGTTTATGTCCCTAAAACATATGATTAGTTTGATATTAGATATTAGTAAATCATCAACTATATCAAGTGCTGGATTGAGCCACTTTTATCAACTTCTGTTACTCCAGCATGCAAGAGAAATGGTTTTATGTGTAGTTTCAATAATTAAAATAAAAAAGTTGGTTTCTCTCTCGGCTGCTCCAAGTTATCCCTTCTACTTAAATTTCTCTATTTTTTTATAATTTTTAAAATTAAATTTATCATGATTTCATGTTTTATATAATTGTAATAATTTTTTCATTAGTCGAGTTATTAAAAGAGTCAATGATGCTTAAAAATTTATAGATCATTTTAACTTATCGATGCTCCTTTTTATGAATATTATATTAAATAATATTAATTTATTATATTAAATTATATAACATATCAATATATCATATTAAATTATAAAATGATAATAAAATTTGATGAATTTAATTTTAAAAATAATAAAAAATGTATAAATTTAATGAAAAAAAGGTTTTTATCTCAAAAGTAAGTGAGAAACCACATGAAAAAAAAAGGTTTATAAAAGGTTTATAAGTGTGGATATTTTCTTTAATACTAGTGGGTGAGTTTGTGTTGGAGAACACGGGAGAAAGTGAGTTAGAGTAAGGTGATCATTAATAATAAATGTAAATGAGGAGTTATTTCACCAAATATAAAATATGAATTTGCAAACGAAAATTTAATTTTTGACTCGGTTCACCAAAAATAAAAGGGCTCTGTTTTTAACTGTGCCAATTAGGTTAGAGTTTTTTTTTTTTTTTTGGAACTTAAGGATATGTTTGGATTGATGGCTAGTAAGACAATAACATGAATTAGAAGGGTTACTCAGGTGAAATATGTGTTAGAGAGTTAAGTTTTATAATTAAATGAAATGGTCAAGTAGGGATAAGAAGTCATCTCCTTACCATTGAACTCTTCAAATTTGTTATCCCCTAATTTAAAGTCACGGAGATACATTTAATTCTTTGTTTTCCTTCTAAACAATGTTAAATTACAATTGTAACCTTAAAAGCTACAAACTTATATTTGTTCATACAAGATAAAAGAACAAAATTAAAAAAATAGAATTTTCTCCTCTTACCATTTCATTTCCTCCCAAACAATAGAGTGACTTGCTATTGTCCATTCTTTTTTTCACTTTTTTCTTCTATTTTATTAATGACATCTCTTTCATCATTTACAAAAACTCCCAAACATATCCTAAAGTTCACTTGAGTAATTGTGGACTAAAGTGGAGTCTAGTATGTCCAAATAATAACAGGTGGCCCAATGTTAGAAATTATCATGGCTCTCCTCTCCTCCACTGAAGAAGTAAAATGGATAAGCCTCCCAAAAGATGAGCCTCAAATGCCCCGTCATCCACACTCACCTACCAAAACAGACTCTCTTTTCTCAACAAGGAAATTCAAGTGCTCAAGAACAAAAATAACATCAAGAACTAATGATTTCACTAAATCCCTATAAAACTTGTTTCCAACCAACATGTCTCTTTAACCCTTCAAAGCCTGGGAGATATAGAATAATAACACACACAACATTGGTAGCACCAAGGAAGGCATCGCATAGAAGAAGAGTGAAATGCAGTGTTGAACAAGGTGGAGAAAAGAAGCCTGAAAGGCGAACATTTTTGACATTGGAGGAAGCTGGTTTGGTAGAGATATCTGGTTTGAGCACCCATGAGCGCTTTCTATGCCGTTTAACGGTACCACTCTTCCTGTGATTGATTTAAATGTTGTTTTCTGAATCGTTTTCTTTTAATGAGTTTTTCTTTTTTATATGTAATTTGGTGTAGATATCATCGCTGAATTTGCTGAGAGTGATATCGGAGCAAGAAGGGTGCTTAATCGAGGAGCTCAATGCTGGGAAGGTATGTGATTGGTTCCTTAAGGACAAGCTGAAGAGGGAGCAGAACCTAGACTCTGCAGTTCTTCAATGGGATGATTCCGAAATTCAATTTTAGTTCATTTTATGTTTTTCTTATTAAAGCATCGGTTTTGTAGGATTATGTTAATCAATAAAGTGATGACACTCTTTTTGGTGTTAGATTGGCACTCAAGAATGTTGTTTCTTTGTTACTCTAATCATTTTCTGAGAATTTCATTATATAGTCAATTGGATTACACATTTTATAGCATCAAAGGGTCATCCTTTATTGGATTTGATCCCTTGGTGTCATTGGGTTCCAAGTTTTGTCTTTAGACTTGTAAAGTATAGCTGGTAATTGTAGCATTACTTAACATGGATCATAATACGTATGATAATTTTGCAAAAGAGCACGGGGTTCTCGGTTCACAATTAAGTCCAGATCAGAGTTCTGACATAACAGATAATTGTTACTTAATCAAGTGGTTCTCACCAAATCAGTTCCTATTTTTTTCCTATTCCAAACACACTCAAAAGTGATCTAGACTTGGAGAGTACTGCGAAGTCATGCACCAGTATAAAAGCAACCGAGGCCTATAAAACAAGTGACAAGAAGGAAATGCAAATTCTATTTTAAACCTTAACTACCATGGTTATTTTCAGTTGATATTTGTCAGTGCCTTATGTGTGTGAATGCAAGTGGCATTATTCTTTAATAGGAGAGTGACGTATTCATTAAACTAATACTGTGATAAAGAAAGAACACCTGTTTACTTGACTCTCGTTATATTTTTTGGGTGATCTGTTCTTTTCTTTTGACTCGTTGATACTAATGGTAAAAAAAAAAAAAAAGATTCTGCTAATCCTATAAATTTCATTAACTATTGTTGGAGTAAATGGAGTTGTCACTATGATTCAAGTTCATCTTTGCGTTATGAACATAATTATATTAATTCATAAAGTTGTTAAAAGTTATTACTTTAATAGTGATTAAGTTAATCCCTACAAAAAATTAACAACTAAATTTTAACAATATTAACATCACAATTTTCATAACCTAAAATGATGTGATCTCTCACACATCATGAGGTTCACACTTATATCATCTGATGTTAGCGTAACTTTATAATGAGTATGAGAAAAAAATGAATTTTTCCATTTAAATTTCTAACATGTATCATGTGTAATTTTTTACTTTTAATTTTTCTCATTTAAAAATCCCACTTTCTCGAGATAGTGAAAAAATCATATAAAAAATTCATATGAAATGATTCATATTCTCGAGAATGAGAGAGCAAACATAATGACCAAAACACTGCCCAAGTTGAAGTGTTTACTAGCTACTTAGCTATTGTTGTGAAAGGCTCCTTCAATGGTTGCTTCATTCATCCCCATTGCAAGTTGAAAGCAAAACAAAACCTGTTCTTCGTCCCATTCCCCCCAAAAGTCAACTTGGAAGAAGCACCGTCATCTTCTTATTGGGCGGGACCCCGCGCCAAACATGAGCATGGTGAGAAAAACACGTTTTCCAATCTTTCACAAACACACACAACACAACTTCTTCCGTTGCATTTTGCACAGAGAGTCTCAAAACCCGTGTACTTATTAGCGTTCCTTTGAATTGCTTTATCATAGAAACCCGGAATGCCACCGATTGGGAGTGGGACCCACCCTCCTCTCCCCTCTAACCGTTGCTACAAATTGAAGAAGCGGTGAATGAATACTTTAATTTTTGTGTGTTGAACAAAGAATCAAAGGCATGGCGGCGGCAGAAGGTGAAGGCTCTGATTGCAGCAATTTCTTGAAGCTTCTTCTGTTCCGGCAGCAATCAAGTGTCACCACCGTTAACCGTCGCAATCCTCAGCCATCTGCTGCTGCTGCTCAGGGCTCCTCTGCCTCCACCACCAATTATGTTTACTCCTTTGCGAGATCGCTCCTCCCAACCCCGCGTCGCCTCAAGCTTGATCCTTCCAATAAGCTCGTCTTCCCTTGTAATCATCCATCCTTTTCTTGTTCAAGTTCATGTCTGTTTTTGTTTGTCTTTGTTTGCATGCAGTGGAACAATTGCTTCTATTATGTTCTAATTTGGGTTGATTTCGTTTTTATTATTGCAATTCGACTAGGCGGCGCTGGTTTAGGCCTTTAGGGGTTTAAATTGGCATTCCCATTTCCCAAAAATGGATTTTTTTCCCTTTTTGGGTGAAGATAATTAATTACTTTCCCTTTTTTTTCCCTCTCTTTCTTTCTAGCTTGAAGAAGCTGGATGTTAATGTTGCGTGATGTTTTGTTGGGTTCTTAATCTTTGAGCTGATTTTTTTTACATGCTAATAAACTCTATTAAGTCTTTCCAAAGCTGAAAAATTGAAAGCAACTTTGAATCTCAAGATTTTGGTGTGGAATTTGGGGTTGTTACATTTTTTCTTCAATTGGGTTGCTACATCCTACTAATAGATACATTGGATGAGATTTTTCTTTTACTAAAATGCATGTCAATGCAATGAATCAAAACAGCAGATAAAATATTCCCACATTCTTTGTTATTACCCAATTGATGTAGATCTTAGACGCTTATCATACAAGAGATCTATTCACATCATCTGAAAGAAGAAAGGGGTTATTTAGAGTACAATTTCCTACAGAAGTACCTCGCTTCAATTCATATCTTATTTTCTTTTGTATTTTCTGTCCCCATGTAAAGTTAAATGTGTACAGTAGCAATAATAATCTGAACTTAAATGGTAGCATACCAGCATTGAATTAAGAAACGTTTGCCTTTCTCGAAAAAAGATATATTTCCTTCTGTGTGTTCAGCAATAATTAGCATCCATTTGTCCGGCATTCGAGCTAGACAACAAATCGGATAGATTTGCAGGGGAGCTAGAACGTTCATTAGTTACAACAATGGCAGTTTCTTAATGTTGGAGGGGAATGATGAAGCAATTGCTTTTTTTGAAACGATAAAGGTTACCAGCTTTTATATATTCAGCATAAAAACTGCCTGCATTTGTCAAACAATCGAGCTATATGACAAATGAAAATGCTTGTGGGTTCTCACGCGCTTACTGCATTTCTCTTGCAGGTGAAGGAACGCACAAAGACTCAGTATTAGTGTGCATGATTTTTTGTGCTCAATGTTCACTGTTCACGCATTCATGAACGATTTTAACATTCTTTAGTTTATATAGGTTTTTATCTTTTAATCCTCCATATGATTGTGTGACATATTATCCTTGTTTCATGCCCATTGACCCTTCTAATTTTGGTATCATATGTAGATGAGCCGGGCAAGCAGGTTAAGAGTGCCATCAGAATTAAAAACACCAGCAAATCGCATGTAGCTTTCAAGGTATAAATAAACATATATGCCTGTTTATCTATGCCCTTGTTTTCAAATCTTCTATCCCTGATGTGCAATTTTATGTTAGTAAGTCACTTTCACCTAGTCTAGAAATCAGCTATCTATGTTGATGTTACTTCTTCACAGATCTGCAAAAGAGTACTTTATTTTTTCTGCCTAGATTAATGATCTTAAACCACACCAGATTTTAACTATCTATTTTAACAATATTTCTTTGTGCTTCTTCTTATTGTGTATGTAGTTTCAAACAACTGCACCCAAAAGCTGTTTCATGCGCCCTCCAGGAGCCATTCTTGCACCAGGAGAGAGTATAATTGCAACTGGTAATAATCAATGTTTCTTTCCTTCTATTTTCTCTATTTCTCTGAATGTTTTCTTTATGCATAACATAATATTGTTATAAGGGGAAGTTGTCTCGCTAATTTGTATTTGGTTTGCTAGTGTTCAAGTTTATAGAGCATCCAGAAAATCCAGAAAAGAATGAAAAACCAGAAAAGCCCACACTCAAGTTCAAAATCATGAGCTTGAAGGTCAAAGGATCAGTTGACTATATACCTGAGCTGGTTAGTTAATTTAATCATCAGTATAAGCTTACCGTGTGTTAATTAATTTCTTTGGTGATCCCCTCTCTTTCTCTTGTGCATGCGTATGGACACAAACAAAATAAGTTTTGTATGTATGTTCTTGGTTTTGTACTTTATATATCAACCACTATTGAGTCCCCAGTTTTCTGCTTTCTACGAAGATATTGTCGATTTTAAGGGATCTTGAATCATGAGTGTTTGTTCTCCCTCTAAACAGTTTGATGAGCAGATGGAGAAAGTTACCATGGAGAAGATTTTGCAGGCTGTTTTTCTGGATCCAGAGCGTCCTAGTCCAGTAAGTGCTGAAATTTAAGTGTTCATTTATATTTTCTGACAATTTTCTTTTTCTTTTTCTTTTTGTTGTTACCCTTTTCCTTTTCCCTTTCTATCCTCTCTCACTGCATTTATTCATTTAAGCATTTGTTGCTTTAGTGTGTTGAGACATTCAGTATCTTTGTATTCTAATCTAAAACATGTTTATATACTCGCTGCACACGAAGCATAACCGCTTGCCTACTTATGTGGTTGTAATTGTATCCTTTAGGCTCTGGAAAAACTGAAGCATCAGCTGGCTGAGGCTGATGTGGCGCTTGAGGCACGTAGGAAACGTCCGGAAGATCCGAGTCATAGGATTATTGGAGAAGGGCTTGTCATAGATGAATGGGTGAGTATGCTTACTTAGATTCTTAGAGAAAGGTTTCCTTGCAATCTTTGTTAATAACAAATGGTTCATGCCTTCTTTATCTATGTACAATGTCAAATTCAAAAGTTTAAGTAAACTCGTGAACTTTCAGTAAACTCAAGAGTTTATTAATTTTACTAAGTTTTTACTTAAATTCGTACAAGTTTGCTGATAAAAACGTAAAGTCATTTTTATGAAATAGAATCATAAATTCGTACCGTAAATGTTTATGAGTTAAATCGAGAATTTAATAACTTTGACTAATAATGTTTCTGATTATGTTTCCAGAAGGAGAGGAGGGAAAGGTACCTAGCAAAGCAGCAGGAGGAAGTGGCAGCGGGCTCTGTATAGGGTGCTGGTTGGAATCTTGGAATCCAGCACATGACATTGGTTGAATAGGAAATTAAATTATAGCATAGAAAAACTAAAAATGAAGGGCAAGTGTACTTTTGAGAAACCTATGCTTGGATGGGATAACTTGTATATGTAATATTATTTTGACTGATTTATATGAAATGGTTTATATTTGAGACTTTTGTATGATCAATTACTGGCTGTCGTAGGAAGGTTTCAGTTAATCACGAGCCTTTTTTCCCCCTCATCTAGGCTATCCACGGTCCGAAAGAGGGACCATTCTCTTAGTTTAAGCTTACAACTAATTTAGGATTTACAAATTTTTATATTTCGATTAACGATCTTAAGTCATCTTTGATCGCACTTTCTCTCAAAAATGACTTTTGATAAGTTGCAATTTTTGTAGCCTATGACATTTTTTATTTCACTAAAAACGACTTCTAAAACTAATAACTATTTTTAATACGCTATAACCTTGTCTTTTTCGTTAAAAATAAACTTTATCGTTAATATGCATTATAGCATTAGATTTTTACTTAAATTTTTTTTTTTCATCTTTCATAGTGTATAACCATGTCTTATTCGTCAAAAATGATTTTTGATAAATTACAACCTACATTATATATAAAATCTACCACTAAGCTGCTGCAATTTTCAGGTTATAAGGATAGTAATTACTTAAAAAAAAATAGTAATATAAAAGTCTATCTACATTTGGATTATCACATTACGTTTGACTTTGATTACGAAGTTGTTTATATGAGATATATAAGCATTCTGTTTTTTATTGTAATATATATATATATATATATAATTATCATTCCATTGAAATGCATTATAAAGTGATTTTATTAGGCCAAGTGTATTTAGCTCATATTATTTTGTATATTTATTTGATATATATATATATATTACTTTCACATTATTACAAAATTATTATTTATTTATTTGTATTGTTCATCTCAATTTCACATAGCGGGCTATAACTGTATTATTTTATTGGGCGTGTAGTAAGTTGGGAATTGAGAATGGGTAAGTTTGATAAGAGTGACATTTCATGTGATGTGATTAAGTTTATGAAGGCCATAATAATTGTTGATTTTTCCTTCCTCTACTTCTACTCTTTTATATATATAAATGGAGGATGGCTTAAGTGATAGTGAGTTTTTTTTATGTATGAACGTGAAAGTTCATTTTTAGTCATTAAATCATATTTGAATGGTCAAAATTAAATATTATGTTATTTTAATTACATTCGTGAACAATGCTTTTCAATAAGTTCATGGATTTGCGCATTTTTTTTGTTATTTTAATTCTTAAATATATTATAAATTATTATTATCTTAAAAATGTGATTACCCGAATATTTATATTTTTTTATCATTGGACGCGAATTGCAAGGAAATGTTGCAAAGGTCAGGAATTGCAAGACAATATAGCATTGCATGAGAATTGGGTTGAAATGTGGCTTGTACTCAAATTGCAAAAAAATGTGACATTACATGAGAATTGCAAGGAAACGTAGCATTACATAGGAATTTGAAGAAAACGTAGCATTGCACTTGAATTGTAATAAAATGTGACATTATGCGAAAATTGCAAGGAAACGTAGTACTGCACGAGAATTTGAAGGAAACATGGCGTTATACTTCAATTGGAATAAAACATGGCATTACAAACTTTGTATTGCGAGTGTTGCATGGGAACATGAAGGAAGCACGATGTTTCCCATAAATTTGAAGGAAGCATCGCATTGCATTAAAATTTGAAGGAAACGTGATGTTGCACGAGAATTGAAAGGAAGTGCGACAATGCACCGGAACTTGAAGGAAGTGCAGTGTTGCACGGGAGCCTGAAGGAAACGTGTGACGTTGCACAGGAATCGAAAAGAAGTGTGGTGTTGCACGAGACATCTGAAGGAAGCGCAACATATTACACGAGAACATGGAGTAAGTGTGGCATTGCACAAGAATATGAAGAAAGTGTGGCATTTCACGGAAACATGAAAGAAACATGACATTGCACAAGAATTAGAAGGAAGCGTCGTGATACATGGAAATTTGAAGGAAGTGTGACGTTGCACATGAACCCAAAGGAAGCATGATGTTGCATGAGAAAAGGAACAAAACATGGCATTGAATGGGAATGGAAAGGAAGCGTAATGTTGTATAAGAATTGGAAGAAAGAGTATTGTTGCACAGGAATCAAGAGAAAACACTGCATTGCACGGGAACATGCATGAAGCGCAACATTGCATAGGAGCTTGAAGGAAACACAATGTTGCGCAAGAGTCCAAAGGAATCGTGACATTGCACAAGAATATGAAGAACCGCCATATGGGAACCTGAAGAAAGTGAAACATTGCACGAGAATAAAAAGGAAGCATGTGTTGGACGAGAATCGAAAGAAAGGGTGATGTTGCATGAGAATCGAAAGAAAGCGTGATGTTGCACGAGAATCGGAAGAAAGTATGACATTGCACAGAAATCGGGAGGAAACACAATGTTGCACGGGAACATGATGGAAGGGCGGCATTGCATGGGATCTTGAAAGAAGCGCGATGTTGTATGGGAATCAAATGGAAACATGATGTTGTACACAAATTAGAAGGAAATGTAATATTACACGAGAACCAGAAGAAAATGTGTTGTTGTACAAAAAATTTGAAGAGAATATGGCGTTGCATGAGAATTAGAAGGAAACATGGCATTGCATTGGAATTTGAAGAAAACATGGCGTTGCACGAGAATTTAAAGGCAATAATTTGAAGGACGCATGACATTGCACTTGAATCAAAAGGAAGTGTAGCATTGCACGTGAATGTGAAAGAACTCTGACATTGCAAGGATATTTTAAGGAAATGTTTGCAATTTTTTTACTATTACTTTATTGTCCACTTTTATTTCTCACATTTGACAAGACTACATGTATTAGGAAATTATTTAATTAACACTAAAATAGAAAAGATATATTGTGTAGATTAAATTAAAATTGAGTAATCAATACTATAATTATTAGGTGTAATTGAGAGAATAAGAAATCAACAAACATTTAATTCTTCTTTAATTTAATCTAATGACAGATAATTTTAGACAAGTTTTTGAATAAAAAAATAATAAATAAGAGTTAACCGAAAAAAATATAATAATTTAAGAGATACAATATGTTATATAATTAATCATAAATTCTTTTAATTAGTTGAATTAGTAGATAGTGATAATTGTGTCATACATGACACGGGTCTTATACTAGTAACCTAACAAGGACTAATTACACAACTCTTAGAACAGTATCTGCATGGTTTGCGTGATCATCAGCGACGAATTTGGACCAGTAAGGGTGTGCCCTCCAAACCTTGCCCATATCTTCAATTGGGATGCCCTTAGTTTCGGGCAGCATCAACAACACAAACAAAGTCATGACAATGACAAAGAAGCCGAAGAAGATGAAAAGGCCGAACTTGATGTGGCAAAGCATAGTGAGGAATATTTGCGCCACAAAGAATGTGAACAACATGTTGACGGAAACGGTGACGCTCTGAGCAGCTGAGCGTATCTCCAACGGGAAGATCTCACTGGGCAACAACCAACCAAGTGGGCCCCACGACCACGCAAAACCTGCCACGTAGACGCAAATGCAAAGAACCACGACGATCGCATACCACTTTGGCAATTCGCCAGGATTTCCGTCAATTCCAAACTTGGCTCCAATGGCAGCAGCAACAGCAGCCTGAAATCAAGACATACAAATTTGGGTTAACAAAGCATCACATGATAATGCACAATTGCAAACAGGTAAGATTCAAAATTAAATTTAATTATAAAGTATTAAAGGAGGAGTACGGGCGGTACCTGACATAAGAGCATCTGCATGCCACCCTCTAGGAAGAGGGCTCTTCTGCCCCACTTATCAACTCCATAAACAGATACCAAAGTGGCAAAGACATTAACTAGGCCGGTGATAACAGCAGACATGAGGGCAGCGTCGTCTTTAAAGCCAATGGAGCTAAAGAGCACGGGCGCATAGAACATGATAACGTTGATCCCAGTGAATTGCTGAAAGAATGGGATCAGCGTCGCAACGGTGAGGTGGGGCCTATACTTCCTCTGGAGGAGGTTCCTCCAGGGCTGCTCCACTCTCTCACACTCCTCGCTGGCGGCCACGAGGTCCTTGAACTCTGCCTCCACGTCATCAACTCCTCGGATCCTCTTCAGCTGGGCCCTCGCCTCTTCGCGCTCACCACGTTGGATCATCGAATTGGGCGTGTCTGGGAGCAAGAGCGATCCTATCGTGATCACTAGTGCAGGGACCATCGCTCCTCCCAGGCTCAGCCGCCACCCCCAACCGCCCTCGATCTTGGCAAAAAAGTAGTTCAACACGTTCGCAACCAGGATGCCGATGGTGATGCAGAATTGGAACCCTATATTAAGTGCTCCTCTGTATTTGTACGGTGCCATCTCTGAGAGGTACAGCGGCACAGCCTGTACGTAATTAATTAATTGAAAAAAAACATGTATGTATTAGTGGCCTCATATCTATCAAAATTAATAAAGTGGCACAATCTTACCACATGGGGGTATTTAAACCACCACCTATAAAACAAAATATATATATATATATATAAAAGTACTATACAATATTAATTAACCCTTAAGCCTTAATCATAGAGAGAAATCAGAAGTTGCCGTAGCCCATGACTCTTGTGTGGGCTAAAAATAGAAACTCTAGGCATGCATATTCAATGAACATTTAAATGCATATTTACCATTATTTCAGTAACTTCCGGCCGGTCACACGTTCTATATTAACTTTAATATGATGATGAAAAAAAAATGGCATGATATTTGAAGATGACATAAATTCACGAAAGTACAGCTAGCATCAATGGGCACTGCTAGTATTAGTATTACCTGGTTGGTGAATCCGATACCGAATCCGAGCAAGAGGCGGCCAACGATCAACATCCAAACGTGGTTGGCGAAGCCATTGATAAGGGCGCCGGCGAGGAAGAGCAGCCCTCCCAAGAGCATGGAGAGTTTCCGGCCAAACCTACGGGTGACCGAGGAGGCCACCAGGCACGACAATAGCGCCGCAAGGTACAACGACGACGTGAACATTGTCAGAGTCTGGCTGTCGTACTGACAATACTCGTTACTCGACTTATCCAGGTTTTTCTTCCGGTACACCGACGGGAAGAACTTCATCAGAAACGGGTCCATAGACGTCACACCACCTAACCACAACGATATAAAAATTAAAAAGATAAAAAAACTCTGCCCCAGTACTCTCATATACATACATGTCATGACATAAATTAAGATTAAAAATATTCGACCATTTGTATAATGTTTAAGCATTGCTTACTACTCTTGATCTAAAATTTAACTTTTATACACGACAGTTTAATCAACAAAAACTTGGAATATAATCTATCTAGCTAGTTATCATTCACAATAACATTATTATTAGTACATAAAAATTAAATTCAGTATTATAAATACATGTATACCTGAAATTCCGATATCATAACCGAATATGAGACCACCAGTGCCAGCAACTAAGCAAGTTGCGGTGACAATGGGAGTGAGTTTTCCAGGGTATGCCTTATCATCCCCTTTTCCACCTCCAACAATTACTCCCACGGCAGGCATTATGGGAATCAAATGTGATCGCGAAAGAATGAAACAGAGATATCGCACAAATTAACAAGAGAACACAGAAGCAGACGGAAAAGCTTTAGAGAGAGAGGGGAATATGGGAAAATAAGATTGGTGCGTAATGAGGGAGTGACCTAGTGTTTATATAGGGGGAAAATAATATGCCTGCTTTTCAAGTTGCAAGATAACTCTTGAGCTGTTGATAATGATAATATAATTTGAAAATAAATCATATGGAGTAGTTATAAGATAGATAGATAGATTTATATCTATATCGGCTAGCTAGTTTTTAGGAAAAAAGATATGAGGATCTATTTCTGTTATAATACTCATTCTCTCTCCTATTTGTGATGAGTATCCTTGGCTGGGCACCGTTAGATGAAGTTTGTTTTTTCTCTAGTAAAAATTGGCTAAGCTTCATTGAGGAAAAATAATAAATTGAAAACCAAAATATTTGGTGACACAGTCGGAACAATGAAAGATATATTTCACGCTTTGGATACATTAACTCGTTTTGAAAATGTTAATTAGCCGAACAAAAGAAACATTACATCTTCACAATCTTTAAGTTAAAAGATAAAATTTATTGGAGTACAATAAAAGATAAAATTTATTCATTCATTATTTTGCACAAGATCCGCCTAATTTTCGGCCATGAAATTTAATTTGAGTATGTTTTTTGGGCAGTTTTTCTGTGTGCAACTTCTTTTCTGTCCTCAAATTGCGGAAGAATAATAAACTCTTGGAGTTGTTTTTTAGTTTGAAAAACTAATTTAATATTCTAAAGAATAATATCAGTTATGTTACTCCATACAAAAAATAAATTAATTTAAATTTAAATAATATTTTATTTGAAATTAATTTTAAACTTACGTTTAATTAACATATATGATGATAAGATAGGTGATAAAGTAATAAGATACAAAGATGAAAAAATGAGATTAGATCAAACTTATTACTTAAAATTAGGATTTTTAGAATTACTTTTTAACCTAAAATTGGTTTAGATAAAAATAACAAATAATTTTTCTTTTGTTATAACAAAAAATTATCTATCTAGTAATTGAATTTAGATATTCATTTTTATAAATTCCAATCGGGTTCTTAATGAGAGATACTGGAAGATCATTGTGGTGTGATAGCAGTATAGTAAACGAAGCAAAATTAGTATGTGTTCAGAAATCGCATGCATGTATATCTCGCCAACAAGATTGTGGGGGTGTATGATATATTTTATTTTATTAAAACTTCTATTGCTTTAATAAATTAGATTTACAAAATTAATTTTCAATAAATCTATCACTTCAAAGATAGAAATATTAACTCTTTTTAAAACGTTATCTTCATCTGTTTTTACTAATAATCATTTACTATCTGTGCTAGGAACAGAAATCATTTTAGATTTATTAATTTTATTCTTTACATAATTTATGAGTTTAATTTCTATTTATTAACCATGTAAAATATTTTTACACAGTCAATTAATTAAATTTTATCACATTAATATAAATGGTTAACTTTCTCTCTCATTCATTCAAAAGCCATGCATATAAAAAGATCTGCTTTAAATTAATAAAATCTTGTAAAGTCTCTCAAAAATAGTGATGAAAAAAATTCAAACATTTAATTAATATAAAGGGTAAGAAACTACAATTTTTGTTTTTTGTTCACGTGTGAAACTACTTATTGGCCGCCATCAATTTTGTTTGTCATGTATTCAATCTTTTGGGCCAAAATTATAGCCTGATGGGCTTCTTTTACTTAGGCCTATTTATTTGGGCTGTTGTTGGGCCTAAACTCATTCAATACATGAGGAAGCTCATCCCAATTGAAGACCGACAACGATGGTAGTTGGGTTGGCTTGACATTGGTGGAGAATCAATTCAATTAGGCTTGAGATCTTTGGACCCAACAATAATAATGTGATGAACCAATGACATCCTTACCCCCTAATGGTATAAAGTAATTTGTTCAGTTTATCAGCAATCTGTCTTTTAAATTATTTGGTAATCTACATTGGCATGTTTGAGGCAACATGATTATCGGTAATCTAGATTGCCATATTGTCTTGAAAATGGTAATATGGATTAGCTCCAAGGAAGGTGCCACTCTATATTAGATAATAATAATAATAATAAGTCATGTATATTACCTCGTAACATTTTTATATATTAAATAAATTCTCAATTATATTACGTGTGGATACCAAATACAACAATGTAACATTACTGATAATTTAACAAGTGATAATTTTTCTATAAGGTAATTCACATTACCTGGTAATCTTAGAGGAAATGTATCGAACGTCCCCTTAGAGTCATGAGCAACAAATTGGATAAATAGAAAAGCTTCGACCCAAAAACAAAAAAGGTTAAGTGTTAACTTAGTTTTTGAAAAATATTTTGATATCTATGAACAAAATTAAGTGCCAACTTAGTATTTGAAAATATCAACTTAGTTCCTAAAATTTTAAAACATTACATTCACTAGTCTCTAAAATTTCTAAAAAGTTATCAATTAAGACTAACAAGAATAACATTTTAAAATTTTAAAGACTAAGTTGGTGCTTTTTTTTTCATAATTTACTTAGAGACACCAAAACATTTTTCAAGAATTAAGTAGTTGCTTATTTAAGAAAAAAAAAAAAAGACAGAGAGAAACCATTGAGAGAATGCCTTGTGGGAAACTAGTAAGGAAAAAAAATCAGAGAACCTTCAAGAAGGGCGACTTTGACCAAATGTAAGCCATTCAACTAAACAACGCCCCCATGTGGATCCGAAATCCATCATTTTTACAATCTCAAATAATTGTGACAATCCAACCGCTCAATTGAAAATGACTTTTGCCCACAACTAATCTTATTTTAATAGTAGCGATTTGGAACCAGCAAAGATAATAAAACACAAAATACACCTAATGGAATTCTTTTTTATCCTTAAGTGTTATACGCATACATTTTACGAGAATTAGGATGACACTTTTTTTTTTCTCAACTCAACATCCACATCCACACTTACCTTTTGGTGGATGCTAGTAGTACTGATTGAGTGGGTGAGACCTACCACAATGCACAATTCTCCATCCATTGGTTGCTGTTTTTACCATCAAAATTCTTGGAGCTACCACATTATAGCACAACTCTTGGAACAGGAAAATGCTTTCAGGCCTTCAATACAAGCAATGAATGAAATCATTCATATAAAATAAAATGAGAGGTTGGAAATTGGAAGACACATGGCCAACTTCACTCACATGTTTCCCATTCATTGGTTGCATACACATGGCATAAGAATGAGAGGCACAACACCTTGGACATGATCACTCAAGCTAGAATATGGGTTGTTCCAATAGAATATCCAAGTGCCTTAAAATCTTGACGCACATTTAGGAACTTGTTCTTTCATAATGCTCATTTCAAAGCTTTAGAAGCAAGAAGTGATTAAAAAAAGAAGCATGAACGGGAAAGGGAATAATGTTAGTTCCTTTTGTTATCTTATTCTTCAAAGTAAGTTAGGCAACTACAGCATGCCAAGACTTGGCGTGTTGTGCCATTCTTCATTAACAATAAGGGAAGTGATGTGGTAAACAAGACAAAACTAGGTAAGAGACAAAATCTATACAGATGTGAAACCTCATCTATCGCTATCTTCTTTGTGTACAATGCCAGATAGAGAGAAAAAGCAAGATTGACACTACTCACATGCCCCTGATCACACACACATGATTCACGTATGTATGCATACATACACACAGAAGGATTATATTATTTGGAACACCTCCAAACACCAACCAATGTTGTATAATTGTCATTAATTAGTAATTACATTCTTTCATATAACAATAATATAACTTCTTTCCTTTTTCAGTACACAAGTACCCATATCTATAGGCCTAATAGCAATGCCAGAGTATCCTCAAGAAAATTTACAACATAGCTTTTTTCATGGTATCACTAATTCTGGTTACAATCTCAATAGAGAACTGTACTACTAACTCTTGTCATGGGGGCAAGGCAAATGAAATAAATAAAAACTGAAAACAGATTAAGGAGGGAAAAAAAAAGTAGCAAAACTTGGAAGGCTATTATGTAAAGATATACAGTTAAAAAAAGAAAAGAAGAATTACATTCAAGAGTGCCAGATTCCACTCAACATAATGCGGAACCTGCTAGTGGAAAGCTTCCTCACAAGCCTCTTGGCATCAGAAGAAACCTCAGCTTCTGCAAGCCTCTCTATGTTCTTTGCATACCCAGAACCCACAATCTTTTTTCTTCCACTGTTGCAACTCGTTAGTGACATCAATATAGATATCAAGAACTTCTTGTTCCCTGAATTCCCTTCCTCTGGGTCCAGCAATTGCAGAATGAGGGCAATGTTCTTGTCATCCTGCACAAACCTCTTTCTATTCTTAGGCACTGTGACCAATCCGGATAGCGCCTCGGCCGCCATTTCGCGAACCTCAAATGATTTCTTCCCATTCAGAAACTTAACAAGCTCCGGCATGAATCCGGCGTCGCCTAACGCCTTCTTAGCCTCCTCTGAAGTCCCGCACAGTCTAGCCGCCACTTTCAGCGCCAACTCTTGAACCAAAACCTCCCCGTTCCGAACATAGTACAACAACTGATCCACAAAACCACAACTCATCAAAAAACTCACACATGTTGATGAATGGAAGAACAAATTCTCAATAGCCCTCATCACAACCTCCCTAGTTTTCAAAGAACAGGGCCATTTGGGATCCAATACACGCAACAGAACGCGAATCCCGCCTTCTCTGACCACCATCTCCCTAACAACCTCATCCCCGGAGGCAATGCTCCGAATGAACTCCACAGAACTCACTAGAATCGCTTCGTCCCTTGACCTAACTAGCTTAACAAAAGTTGTAACCACACCTTCATCAACCATAAACCTCTTAATCTCCTCAACACCGACGAGATTCCTCAACACGCCACAAGCAGGACCAACCAAATCCCCTCTACAACATTCCACGCCCCCGCCGCATATCCTCAGCAACGCCGTGACGCCGCCGTGAGCCGAAACAGACCAGGCGTTCTCCGAATTCTCCGTCAAGCTCTGCAGACACAGAGCAGCACAAATTTTCGCGCCATCACTCCCAAACTCCAAAACCCTAACCAATTGGGAAACAACGCCAGCACCAACCAAAACCCCTTTGTAAGAATCAAACCCTGAAATCAACGAAACCACTTTTGCAGACTCTTCCTGAATCTCATATTCCGAAGACCCTAGAAATTCAACAAGGACGTGAACGATTTCCCCAATTTCAACTATCACCTTCACGTATTTCTCGTCCTCGGCGACGATCTCGCGGAGGTTGGTTAACGCCCGTTTCTTCATTTCGGCGTCGCCGACCTTCATTCTGGTGAGGAGGTCCCTGACGAAGAACCTCATGTCGTCTTTGGAGGCGCCGAGGGAAGGCTTTGAGACCACAAGGGCGTGGCTGTGGGTGAGGGTGCCGTTCGTGTACATCTCCGAGAGCTTCTTCGCGTGCCGATGGAGCTTCGCGAAGACCACGTCCAGGTCGCTCTGCATAAGGAGCTTCCCGCTGTAGGTGACCTCGGCGCAGCGGCGGGCGAGGTCGCCGCACTCCTCCGCCGTGGAGAGGATCGACGGGAGGACGCCGGAGAGTGAGGGGATGTTGTGGTCGCCGGAGGAATGGTCGCGGTTCTCGTCGGCGGCGACTAGAACGGAGTGGAGCTCCTCCAGCTTGGCGCGAATCAGCTTCCATTTCCCGGCGAACACTCTGATCGAGTGGGAGAGGGAGATCAGCGAGGAGATGAGGTCCACGGCTCGCCGGAGATTGGAGACTCCGGCGGAGGGTTCCGGCCAGTTCCGGCAAGGTTTGACTTCTTCTTTATCGGCGTTCATTTCGGTTCTCAATGGTTCTGCTGCAGCAAATAACCCATTTCACGGGTGGGCCCGGCGTGGTATTCCGGTGAATATTCCGGCGAGACGACGGTGGTTATGGAATGTGAATGAGTGAAGATATGTTGAGAGAGAGGAAAACAGAGAGAGTGTGGCGCTGACTGCAGATCTATACTTATCCTTAATGGGATTCTAGTTTGTGCTTTTACTGGAATGCCCTTCTTGGAATTCGTTCACTCTTGTGAAATGTCGCCTTGTGTGATCTGGGGGCAGTTTAGTCATTGTGTTGTGAATAGAGCAACTCAATGTGTTGGATGTTGAAGGTGATTGAATAGATGGTGATGGCCAGAGAGGTGGTTACAAGGGGAGGCCCCATTTAGAGACTAGCTGTGATATAGACTCATTTTACCTAGACCATATGTTGTGTTTACTCACGATTTATATATATTTTATTAAGATTTTTTATTTTTTTATATTTTAAAAATTATAATCAATAGAATTAAAATTTTATATATATATTTTTATTGTATTCATAATATTTTTCTTTAAGGCTGGTAATGTCTTTTAAGCTCCATGAGTGGCTGTTTGGAGGGAACTCGTGTTGGTGCTACCACAAAGATTAATTTGTCTGTATATATATGATCAACAAAAAAGACAAGTAGGGTTGAAGCAACTGGCAAGCAATGCATGCAGGCATTTCAAAATGCACTTTTCTTTCGATGTTTTTCGTGTGATACTTATGGTAGTTAACAGTTATTTCAGAGGAAACCCGATTGGTTAACTGTTACTTTCATATTAAATATACCGTATCCATGGTTTGCATTTTTTCCCATTACACCGATCAAGTTGCTAATTAAACTTTTAAAAAAGATGTTTTATAACTTAAAATTTGACAATTTTGTACAATCTATTTTTTCTAATATGTACTTCTTTTTCTTATTTTTTTTCTTATTATTTTTTTTCTTCTTTCCTAATCTTCCATCAATTTATTTTTGTTTTCATCTTATTTTTTATAAATTCAATATTTTTCATTTTCGTTTTTATTATATTTGTTATTTTTTTGTTTTTCAAATGTTTGTACATGTGTGTAAAAAAGTTTGTGCATGTCTAGTTATTCAAAAGTTTCTGTATGTGTATAGAAAAGTTTGTACATGTAAAACACAAAAGTTTTCTTCTTCGTCTTCATTTTCGTTTACGTTTCCGTCATATATTTTGTTTTTAGTTGTTAAAAAGTTTGTGCATATGCTTTAAAATGTTTATGCATGGTAGAGAGGGAGTTCACACACTTGGAATGTGAGTGAGAAGATGGAGAGAATGCGACAATTACTTTTCACTATTTAATGTGTCACAAATCCAGTTTGATTTAGTTTAGTATTTAAAAAAGTTTGTGCATGCAAAAGTTTGTGCACTCAATAACATTGTATAAATCATAGATTGGCAGTATGATTGGCAACATTTAGATTGTACACCCAGCATTAAGGTTGTCAAACTCGATAATTTAAGTAAACTCGTGAAGTCTCAATAAACTCGAATTGTAAACTCGTATGAGTTTATATACATAACTAAATATGTTATGAGCAATATAACTAGAAACTAAATTTGATTAAATATTGTATTTATAATTGAAATTGAATAATGTTAACTTTAAATTAAATTAATGAAAAAAATCATAAAATACACCGTAATGCATGAAACTTAGTGGTTATGTCATACTTTATTCAATATCTGTATTATTTTATAGTTCAATAAAATATAGCTCAATCATGATAAATATATGAAATTAGCTAAATAAACTCAATATATATTACCTAGTATAAACAAAGTTAGGTAAATATTTAACAAAGTTACAAAATTTGTACATTTTAATGTAAACTCGTAGGTAGATTTTAACTCGTAAACTCGCTAGTAAAATTAGTAAAATTGAGGGTTTACTTAAACCCATACGAGTTTACCAAAACAAAGTTTACATAAGTGTTAACTCGTTTTGTGTAGTAAAATTATAAATCCGTAAGAGTTTACGAGTTAACTCGAGAGTTTAACAACCATGCCTAGCATTACTCTTAACCTTACTCTAAGTAGCTTAAAGCTTAAGGGTGTGCTGAGATTGAAATAAATTAAACTAATTCAATCATCTAAATTATCTTTTAACTAATCAATGAAGGGGTGTATCAAAGTGGTAATTTACTTTATCTTTTAAGTATGAAGTTCGATCTTCACTCATAAAAATTAAAAAACATTTAGTCACTGTTATCAGTAATAAATACAATAGACACATCTAAAATATTATAATTAATGAGACAAGACTTAATTGTTATACTTTCAAAACATCCTAATACAATTAAAGGGAAAGAGTAAGAGATTCAACGAAGTAGTAGTTTTGCGCAATTTTAGATTAAAGATTGTATTGTAGTGTAATTTTATTTTTTTTCCTTCCGATAATCAAATATTGTATTTGAAGTTCTTATTTTTATTATTAAAAATAAATTTAAAAGGTTAAAAGTGGCGACTAATAATAAGGCAGAGTTAGTAACACAGTATTCTGAACAATAATTTAAGAGTATTAAAGTTATCCATTGTCATAAATAGTCCTTCCTAATCTTATCGTATATTTGTGGGCCCCGTGTGTGTATATATATATATAATTTATTCACTTCCATACGCACAATGTCAAATCTGACATTAAACCAACTAACTCTTCGCTGTTGGATCCACTTCAGGTTTATTAATGAGCAATGACTCGAAATATCTTTTTTCTTCTTCCTCTCCTTCGTTTTTTAATTTTAGTAAAATGACAAAGAAAATCTTGGTTGTATGTGTTACTTAATGAACTGTTTAGAAACGTATCAAATAAAAATATTCATCATCTTATTTTCCTTGCTTGATAGTGCATTCCTTTCTGTAGTACATATACATATAAATCACCCGGTCCCTCTTAAAAGTTGTTCTAGGACATTGTTTCCATAAATTTGTTCCCTGTGGTTTTCAATGCAAGCAAATGGCCAAACTGCATATCAATTTCAAGGCCAATGCAACCAACGATGAATCAGAGAGTGTTATGAGAGCACTGTTTGAGTAGTTTCAGTTGAAAGCGATATATATAAATAATAGAAAACAGAGCAGATCTATGAATTAGTAATAACACAGAAGATGGATGGACCACAACATAACATAGATTAATTAGAGCAAAATAATAATAATAAAAAGAAAGGGATAGCTTTCAAATGGACTTGGAATGGGAATTACATGGCCACACATAACACACCCCACCATGTGAATTTTTCACTTTGTATTCCCCCTTGAGCCACCACTGACCTTTTCAATTGAAAGTGCTAAGAGTGACTCTCATAACTAATTGAGAGAAAGTTGTTCTCTTTTCCTGCAACTTTTTGTTGGTTGTATTTGTAAACGTATATAGTAGCAGCAAACAAGAGTCCAACAAAAGCCAAAGAGGAGGAAGAGATAAACGTGCTATGAAATGGCACACACTTTTTTCCCCCTTTGTATTATTAAATTTCAAATACATTAATTATGTAGGCCTGTATGATGTGGTTGAAAATCTAATGGTATATAGAAAAAAAAATAGTTTTGCTTTTTAAGCATTTAATAATTTTTTGAGTCGAAATATCATTATCATATAAGTCTACGTCGTTGTTTAAATGTGGACTAACTTTTAAAATTAAGTTAGATTCACTTAATTTTAACATATGATATCAACGTGTATTGATATTGTGCCACTTGTAAATACTTAGCCCCGCAAACTTTAAGCTCTACTTGTTTAATTCTAATGTGAGAGTGTTGCATTAAGTCTTATTGCTCAAAGATACATGACTAAAACAATAAGATTCCATGTTTGATAATCCATTCGTTCACTCCAAAATCAATTCTACAGGAGTGGGAAAAAACAAAAAAAAAAAAACATTTCTCCACCTCCTGAATCAATTATACACCGTCCCATCCATTTTCCAAACTTGCTTCTAGTTTGATTTTGAGGTCGAATCAGATGCAATCAATTTTAAAAGTATGAATTAATCTGGGCCGCACGATGAGCTTCAAATTCTCAACCAAATCAAACGATGCACACATCTTTAAAAAAAAAGAAGAAAGGGTGCATGTTTTTCAAGAGACAAACAAATCAAAAGTGGCAGGGCAGTTCACGAGAGGGGAAGGTCCAGAGGGCAGGCAGGCAGGCCATGTCATGACAATCCCCCCCCAAAAAAGCATCAAGAGGTATTGACCAACCCATCCCCACCACCTATGCAACATCGACTTTTTCCAGAATTTATGGTTGTCGCCTATGGAAATTGGAGTGGTAAAAGGGGATTCATCTTTTAAAAACCTTGGTACGTGACACATGACATGAGACACTATGGTAGTCTAGCTAGTTCTAGGTAAAATGAAATTCAATAAACCATCGTGCTATTCTTATTCGGTGCCTAATTTTTCATATAAATGGTTAACATAGTTCTCTCTTTTCATTCTTATATATCACATTTCATCTAAAATTTTGTTTAAAATTAGTTATTATTTAATTAGATTAATTAAATATTTAATTATTATATTTTTAATTATGACCTTATTTATTATAAACTTTTTATTATTATATTAATTTTATTACAATTTCTCATAAAAATAATTTAGTCTAAACAATTAATATTTTTTTAGATATGAATAAATTAATTATTTTTTAATCAGTATATATTCATCAAAAGTGACACATAAGAATAAACTAAGAAATAAACTAAGCGAGTAATGGACAAAAAGCAAACCCATGATTATGCTGGTCACGGATTCTTATATGATGTAATGTGACCACTAATAGTATGCTTTAGACTATACATTTAGAATTGCTAACTCTAAAATACTAAGAAGCAATTCAGCTTGGTATATTATATGAAGATGAGTACTTTGGAATTATGGGGTCCTGCTAATTGAGGTCAAAGAAACTCATTTGAAAGGATTTGAAAATATGAGTTATTGGATATTGCAACCCATACATTATAATTGGAATTTGCAGTTATGCACATGCCTCAATTCTGGGGGCATTCAAGAATTCCGTATCTTGAATGTATGTCACTCTGTATCATGGAAGCAAAGTGGAGCCCTTTGGTCCAATTTCATTCTCCCTCCAAATTTTTTTGTGCGGTGAGTTATGCAAGAATATTAAAAAAAATAATTAAATTTTTTTATAATTAAAATAATTTAATAGCATTTTATAAAATTATTTTTATTATGTTATTTAAAAGGTAAATAAATATATGTGAAATCATCAAAATAAAATGGTGGATAATTAAAAAGAAAAAGAGGGAATAGTTTGATTCATCTCTTTGCACTCCTAGGCCTAGTTACTTTACATCATGCTAAATGAATCTAGCTATGTAGCTTATAATTCAGTTAAGGCTTCTAATTCCACTTGTCAATGGATTGTGTTTTTGTTACGTTGCAACTTGAAAGTAATCATGACCACTGATCTTGAACTAAATAAAAAAGGAGAATTACTGTCTAACCCTTTTTCCATTTTAGTAAAAACATAACTGTGTCTATATGTTAGGTACACAATGCCATTCATATGCACAAGCAAAAATGCACGGCTACCTACCTTTGAGTAGGGAAGAAGTGAAATTCAAGACAGCAGAAAAAGTCTCAAATATATATATATATATATATATATCTTAGCTTTGAAGAGAAATGTGGATACAAAACAAATGTGTGTTCATCAATTCAACCGAGGGGCAAGAATGATGCTCCTAAACAAAATAACTAACAACGGAAAGAAAAGGAGAAAAAACAACACAATTGGTGATTGCTTGATACCGCCATATATATGGATAATGGATTTGGTATTGATGCTATATAACCAGAATGGTATGTCACATAATCATTCCATCTATCATAGAAGATGGTTGTAAAGAAATAGGCCAGTGAATATGTTTCAGGTTTAAGCAATCAAATGTGACTTGAATTATGAAAACATCAAACATTAATTATATATAATTGATAAAAATTTGATTAAAATGCCTTTTTCTATAACACCCTGAACAAAGAGTATTGGTAAATGGTAATAATGAGACAGATTTAAAACCAAACTACTTACCGACCATTATTACATTTCAAAGTTAATCAAAAAAATTATTACATTCCTAATTGATTTAATAATCTATATTTATCTTGAGCAGAAGACAAGTTTAGATTTGAGAATTTGAAGGCTTTCAACCTAGATGTGATGAATTACAGTAGTTAACAAAGAAAGGAGCTGATTAGCGATCGCGTCTAGATTCACATCCACTTGTCCAATTTATATATTATAGTGTCTTTTGGACCATGCAATTCACGAAACTCTTATAAGAAGGGAAAAAGGTTTTAGGTATATGTGACATCGGCCTCCACAAAGTTTGGTATTACATTTTTTGCATTCTTTTTTTTTTACAGGGAAAAGTTTATGTGAGGTTAGGCACTAATATCTTGCTAGAGTTAGGATATGTTTTTAGATTATTTGAGTATTTATAGAAGTATTTACAGGTCACCTATCAATAAGGCTTGCACATCGCTTAGCGGGATTCGAACCCTCCCTCAAACTTTAAGTAACTATGTTACTCCTTGTTGGCACATTTTCTGTATTCTAATTACTTTCACACATGCCATTAAATAATATACTTCGGACAAATTAATTACTGAAAAAAAATGTCAATTGTCTCATAAAAAAAATGTCAATTATATTATTGAACTCCCAAAATCACCATAATTAATCCATTTTCAAATTTAAATCACTAAGAATTTGTCTCGTGTGTCCTAATCATAGGTACAAAACAGCTAGCTATTTATTTTATTTTATTTGTTTATTATAACCGCTTCCCTGCTTATTTATATATATACGTGTGTGTGTGCGCGCGCGCATGAAGTAAGCATGATGTACAGCTAAACGCTGATAAATAGTTGAGTATATATTGCCAATACCAAATGTGGCTATATGCATCAAAGTTCTATTCCGTTTTGACCAATGATTACGATAATGGCCATGAACAACCAGCAATGCTTGATTTTACAACTTATATATTGCAAGAAAATGATGTGCCTATGGGATACAATGCATGGGTCCTGCATAATCCAAAGGAAAGGCTATATATGTTGATTTGTTAGCTAGAAAATTGAATAGGACAGTTTACCAAAGCTTTTGATTACCAGTATTTATGCACTATATAGTTTTATATATAGGTATGAATTATGCCCTGTTTGGGTAATTAATAATTGCTACAAGATCAAATATTGAACATTGTATCAGATAACAAAACCTCTGTCTAAACATCACCTTTCAAGTTATTGAAGTTAATCATTACTTTAGACGGGAGTTAATTAGAAAATGAGTTTTGTGTGGGGCCAGTTTGTAGAATCAGACCCTGTATTTATTAAGTATGGCAAACAATCATTGTATGAAAAGTGCTTGATTAAAATAGTGGTTAGGTATTCACATAGTAGGTTTGTTACAAGAAAGTTTCAACATTGTAACTGCAATCGAATGCTCAACTTGGAGAAAGAGGGGTTTCTCCCACGCGTTTGCTATCACAAACTCAGATCTTTTGTTCATTTTACAGCTCATTTTTGTTCAATTTTTAAATCAATATTCACTGATTTTTTTTCTTAAAAAAAAATATGAATTGTGAAGATATTAGAAAGTTTGTGAAAGTAGCATGCTCAATATACGAATTAATATTACAATAAGGTAACCTCATTGCAATCAACGTAATTTTTAAAATATCCAAAAAATTATGGAATAATAAAACGAAAACAATGACAAAAAAAGTGTCTCTGAAATAGCTAGTTGTAAAATTTTCTAATGCGTATGTAAGATCGTGATGTACTTAATTCTTAGATGAATAGTAATTGAAGATATATATATATATATATATATATATATATANGTGTTTGTCTAATTCTTACTGAATTTTAGGTTCATTCACTACTTTACACCCGACTGAAACTTTCGGTACACAATTAATTGACGAATAGTGGAGAATTTATTGCATCATAAGTTTATAATCCTTTTAGTATGGGTTATAAATATGAATTAGGTTGGTGATTATTCTTTTTGTTTCTTAATGTTAGTCTTTTTTATTTTCTTAAATTCATTGATTCATTGATAATTTAAGTTTAAATGCATTTGAATTATTAATAAATTAAAAAAAAAACAAAATGTACTAATATTAAAGAATGTAACAATAGAAGAAATTCAAAGAAACCATGAATTTAAAACAGAAGCTGTTGACCAAGTTTAGTCTTCTGACACGACCAGAAAATAATAATAATAACTTTAGTCTTTTGAGTGGTCATTGACCAAAAAATAAAAAGTCTTTTGAGTAGGCGTACTTTACCGATCAGGTATCATGACAAAAAAAATAATATGAGAAAGTCCTTTGGTGTGATCAATTACCAATAAAATACTTTGGATTTTGGGTAGACGACCAGTTCAATATCAGTATATATTTTTTCAAAAGAAAAAGGAAAGAAAAGGTGTGCGGGTTAGTTATCAAAAACTACATGTTGCTGCCAAGTGCCAACAAGTTAGTGACAAGTGATGCAATTGCTAAGTAAGGAATTAACAAACATGCTTGGATGTGGAGCAGCATTAAAAAGAAGGGGAATTATATGCTTCTGAGAATTTCCCTGATGTAACTTCATTCATGAAAGAACACTAAGTACATCATTAAATCATGCAGCCATCACTCCCTCTTTTTTTTTTTTTTTCCTCGTTTTGAATTTCTATTTATTTGTGGCATTACTACATACCACGTTCCTTCTCTGCAGCCAATCAGAAGGGCAAGTAATCTTTCGCTGGATAGATATTTAAATGTTGGGCAGCATGATGTCTTGAGGAACTGATGCAGCTAATGCTAAGAGATATTCATGACTTACCAGCTTGGCCTGCTAAAGCAATTAAGCAAGCCTCCATCATTTTTCCTTCTGCCATGATCCTCTCCTCTGGTCTGTAATCAATAACTGATCTTTTACATGCATTGATGGATATAGAGATGGACCATATGGGTTGACAATGATAACTCAGGAGCCCGTCTGTCTCACCCACATCTGCAATGGACACTGGTCATTGGACGGTTCTTTCTATTTGGGGTCCAGCTGGCCTTAGGAAGGTATAGTTATTGCATTGCAGTTAACTGCATGTGGATTGCTGCATACAAATTCTTACGTGGTTATGGAGTGTGAGATTGAATATGTTCTTATCACTTATAAATGATATTTTAAAGTTAGTGATGATTTCTTCTTATACTTAAAGCTGAAATGATATTAGTATTAATAACTCTTAACTTTTACTACTTGGATAATTTTGCCAACCAACAATTTAAATAATAATATGAATTGTACTTCAAATGTCAAAAGTTTATCATGCACCTACATGTTTCACCTCTTTTAACTTTCAATCAAACAAGTTGTTTATGCGACTTGGGATTTACTACTAGACATTTTCTTTCCTCTTAAGAATGCTTATTTTGTTCATGTAATTTGCCTAAATTATGTGCCATGCAATTTTAGAATCAATACAAGTGAGTTTTTGTTGAGTAAGAATCTTCTTCCTTTATGTTGTGTATGTGTTGCACTTTTTAGGCCTTGGCGAGTATGATAGAAAATAATTGAGTTATAATCTGATATCAAATATCATCTTGTAAGTGATAAGCAATGTGCCTAACTCGGTGCTCTATGTTGTTTGTCTCTCTGGCAGAGTGGCTGTACCAAGAATGGTTGAATTTCAACCAATAGAAAACATGATTGAAGTTTGAAAAAAATGCATAAATCCCCGTTCTTTTTTTTTCACCTTTCATACTATCGTGGCTCGTGCCGTGATCATCAAATATGGAAATTGAAAAAGGTAAAGGCTGCAAAACAAAAATTTTGCGCTATAAACCTATAAACCCAAGACCAACCAACCATAACCTTAATTGAACTTGTGATGTGTAATGCTATTTGTCCCATTACTATATACCTATAACAAAGAAAATCAAACTTGTTCATCTCAGTTTCAATAATTTCCAGGACCAAAATTGGAAAAATAACAGAAGATTAATAACAACATTAATAGCTAGCTAGGTATAAAAGGCGAACAACACCTAGCATCTCCGAAAAAAAATGCAAAACTCGGAGACCAACTAATGCCGTGATGCCAGCAGAGGCAAAGAAAAAAATGAAAAGCAATTCATCCTAGAGTTTCTGCGATTGTGTTACGATAGTTATTGAAAGAATCGGTTGAACTTAAAACAATAAACTTCCCTGTATCAAAAGAAATTAAAGATTAATGAGCTCCGAATTACTCCAACAGCAAGACTCTGGAAGATGTTGAATTCCCTCATCATATGCGGCTTGAGTCCCTCCCGAAAATGAAACGTCTTGTCCAATCTGTAACAACCAACGCCCTTGTGCGCCAGCTTACTTGCTTGCTGTTCAAAAGATTGATGAAGCATTTAGACATGTTGATAAAAAAGTAAATGTCTCAAATTTCAGGCAGTTTGGTGAATATAAAAACCAAAAAGTAACACAATACCTTGCATAGACAGAATACCACAGCCATTGACTACTGTGGCCAATTGAAACCCAATCCCCAGGAAGCTGGGCAGCAGTCTGCTCTCCTCCCAAAGGAGCAAATTGACCCAAATGCTTGTACCTTGAGGAGCAAGCAACCATGTGCTAATTAGTAATTAGAAAAAAGCATAGGCCAACTATTGAAAAACCTCAAATCACTCTTTTTTGTATCAAAGTAAACAGATTTACTTAAAGAGAAATGATATTGTGACAATGATTTTGGACAACCTTTAAATAACTACACTCACAAAGATATGATATCCATTAGTTCAAAACTTATCAAAAGTAGTTGTCATAATAGCATGACTTGTAGTTAAAAGGAGAGAGCTTGACATTTAGATTGACATTATACCTAAATGGTTTGAACCGATGGCGACCTTCTCCCCTGAACCTGAGAGGACCCTCTGGATTTGTTTCACACTCTTCCATCCGGTTAAAACACTTGGCCAGGTAAGTGCCTTGCTGAGATGCAACCTGGTTTGAAACAGAAACTCGAAAAGGTCATATAACTGAGAAAAATATCTCAAAACCAAACAAGCAAATAACAAGACATGCACCTGCGCGGTAGCAGGAAGGAATTTCATCTGAGAATCCACTTTGGAAAGTGCTGTTTTGAGTTCCTCGATATTGAGTTGAATGGATTCTTTCTTAACATCTCCCTTGGCTTCCTTCAATAGATCAGCAATGTTGCGCATGTGGTTATTCTTCAGATATAACTCCACCTGAGGGTATCTTTCACAAATGTCATTCATGACCTCTTGAAATTCCTTGACCGTTAGTGTTCCTGAATTGTCTTTGTCAGCCTTCTTAAAGATCGCTGCAATGTCTTCCTAAAATGCCAAAAACCAATTCACAATGAAAAGGAAGGAAGATAACATTTGAATTTACAAGTAAGTTTCAACTATATGACGAAATAGTATTAGGTACCATGACTTTTCGCTGGTTGATCGTGGCACAATCACCGAGCGCATACACATTGTTGCAACCCTCAACTCTCAACCATTCATCAGTTGCTAGAGCACGCCTGCTAGCCTATTCAGAAGAGACAACGTTGAATTATACGTGCATATAATGTCATGATACGGAATTAGTAATAAATGAAAAATAACTACAATAAAAGAATGATACGGAATCATGAATTAGCACAAACATGATGTCAAATTTCTCATTGGCATACAT
This sequence comes from Nissolia schottii, assembly GCA_003254905.1. Lineage (NCBI taxonomy): Eukaryota > Viridiplantae > Streptophyta > Magnoliopsida > Fabales > Fabaceae > Nissolia > Nissolia schottii. The sequence goes on from QANU01053167.1 coordinate 265,139, forward strand.
ACCTGGCCAATTTGTGCCATAAAATCCTTGATAAATGGACGAGTGCCAATACCAGTTGACCAGACAGCCATTCCATATGGAATTGTCTTAATTTCTCCTCCATTTTTCAGGTCTTTAGTAGCAATTTCTTTATCAGACACCTTCACAACCATGGATCCTGTTTTCACATCAATCCCATCTCTTTGAAACTTATCTTCAGCAAAAGCGGTGATTCTTTTGTCAAACCTGCCAAGAGACCAAGTGAACACAGCTCATCAATTGTGAAAAACAAAAATAACACAAGATTAAAACATTAATAACCCCTTTGAAATGAGTATATTCAGCATTTAATCAACTCCCAACTTGCTTAAATTGTTGGTAGTACAGGCACAGTACATCAAACCTGACCCACTGAATAACATCATTTAGAAATTAGAATTCCCATTCATAAACAAAGCGAACTATATGAACAAGGTATCAATGGAACTAGTTCAATAATAATTCTTAACAATAAGAAGCAAAAGGTGTGGTTAAGGTTTCACATCCTTACATGCTCAAGATATGATCTCCTGCCTCCAAAAGCGTAATCTTAACTAAATCTTTAATCCCTGGATACAATCTGACCATATCCTCATTGACAAAGTCATGAAGTGAGGCGGCAAACTCCACCCCAGTTGGGCCACCCCCAACAATGGCAAAATGAAGAATTCTCTTCTTCTCTTCTTCACTCATGTTGGGCAAATTTGCCCTCTCAAAGCAGTCAATCACTGTTCTTCTAATCTTCTGAGCATCTTCAACTTCCTGCATAATTCAGCATGTCCATGAGAGAATTAGAAACCAGAACATGCAACAGACAAGCATAAATAGAATCATAGTCCACAGCAAATTCTGTACGCTTTAATTTATGCTACAAGGATGAACAAAAATATGAAGTTACCTTCAAAAAGTGGCAATTCTCCACTACTCCTGGAGTATTAAATGTGTTGACATTAGCTCCCACGGCTATGATTAGGTAGTCATAGTCCACAGCAAATTCTTCCGTCCCATTCAAATTGTTGTTCATAGATCGACAGTATACTTTTCTGTTTTCAGCGTCAATCTTGACACATTCTGCTTCATTGAATTGCATGTCCACAGCCTTCTGCTCAGAGGAAAACAATAAAAAGCATACTTATAGGCTATAGCCATTGTCTAGTGACATAATATAATATACTAAACCGCTAGCGATAAACTTAGGCAAAAGCCAAATTACTTCAGTGGCAATGGAATTGCCAGAATCTGCATCTCCTAATAATTATTAATTGGTGATCGCACCAACATTGACTCGCTTTTAAGATGAGTTACAATTTTAAAAGTGTATTTGAGACAAACGAGTTATTGCATGAAGAGAAATATATGATTTGCTATGCACAACAGTAAAAGGCATACTTCACAATCAAATCGTGCATCCAGACATATGATACATATTGGGAGAAATTTTTAATTGTGCACAAGTCGAACACATCATTTTTAGATACATAAAAAATGTAAGTTTCACAAAAATGTTTTTGGATTCTATCAAATGGTAAAATCTATTTTTATTATAAATGTGCCTAAAAATGATGTGTTAGACTTATGTATAGCCAATAATTTCTCAAATATCCGTATACATTACCGAATATATATATAATTTCTCAACCATGTAATAAGATTTCCACGGAAATGCAGTTAACTCAAATCATTTTCCATTTTTTTCTTAATGGATACAGTTTTGCCACAGCCAATTGTAAACATAAAAAATAAGTCGGCCAATTAATCCATTAATGGTTGAAAGTGAATAGTTTATTGTGTAAATAACGTTATGAAAGGCTGGCTTCAAATTGACAACTCTCATCCATTGATATGAAGATTTGTTTCCACTCTTTCAATATTAAAGGGTAAAGAAATGATCGGAAGACATTTGGGTGAACTCCATGGAGAGAAGTACCCTCACAAAAGCTGAATTCATCCTAGTGTGACAAATTCCATAAACTCACGGTGGATCCCAACCTCACAGAATAAACCGCACACCTTTGTCAAAACAGTTATAATAAAGTTATTTTAAATAATTGTTATCTTAACATTTATTCTTTTACAACAAACATATTACAATTTATTTATTTTTATAAAGATGTGGTTCTCGATCAAACCTACAAAGATGCAGTCGTAAATAAAATATTAAAAAAAAAATCAAACATACAGAGACAAGTATTGATTTGTAATTTTTCTTTAAATAAATAACAAGAACAATAATACAACAGTAAGAAATCGCATGGCATATAATATTAATCATGCATGGATCTAACCTTCCTACAAATAGTGCGAACAGGTTCAACAATGCTGCGAGCTTCGACGGTGCCGCAAGTAACGCTAGGCAGCAAAGGTGTGAACGCAAAATAGTTACGAGGCGACACCACCTGAACCTCATATTTCGGATTGTTAAGATTCTTCATGAAGCTCGTCGCCGCCCAGNTTATTATTATTATTATTATTATTATTATTATTATTATTATTATTATAATATTTTTATTCATTATTTATTAGTTAGGGTCCCTCAGAAGCCACCTTCCCCTGTGCAGCTCCGTTTTCACTCGAACGCGTTTTGCTCGAAAAGTCTTACTCCCGGTTACCCTAAAAATATCCCAGGCATACCATTGTGACCCATTTATTTTTCCCTTCAATCCGGAACAGTTTTCTCAGGGACCAGGGACCTCCTTGCCGAACCAAGAAAATCCCACTGGCCTTTTTCTGTATCTGAGAAATTTCCAATTGCATCGAAACTCGTCTAGCGGCTCCCGAAAATTATACAATAGCTAAACCCTAGCCCGGTTCCTTGAATTTCCCAGGGTTTCGGAAGCTTAACTCTTCTCCCCTCGCTTCTTTGGCATTTCCCAGCCGTTCTCGGCTGCAAAACGGAAAGGTTTCTGGCTCGTAGAAGCACGGGATGTTACACTAGCCACCCACCAGATCCAGGCCTAAGAGTCTGCGGATAGGCCCAACCTGACCTAGCCGCGTGTGAGCAAACAAACGGCTCAGGGATCTTTTCCTCCCACCTCCTCGGGATGAACTACCTCAGGGTCCTCTCCCCTTACCGCGACACGCAGATCTGAGACTAGAGACCATCTTCAAGCTCCAGGATCCAGAGTGTGGACCAAGGTGAACGCCTCGGAACATTGGCATCATCTGATGCCAAGAGTACGCACACTTCCACATCGTACCCCCTGCGGAGTTGACAAGCACAACGGCCTCTTGACCACGTCAAAAGTGGGGAGTCGACATCCTTGGCCCGTTCCCCTTGGCCACGAGCCAAAGGAAGTTTCTCATCGTCGCCGTCACTACTTCACCAAATGGATCAAAGTGGAACCCCTGGCTACAATCACTTCAGTTCAGCGCCGAAAATTTTTATGGAATAATAATATTCTCACAAGATTCGGCATCCCAGAGACCATAGTCTCTGACAACGGTACCCAGTTCACGGATAGAAAATTCACAACGTTCCTACGATGTTTTAAAATAAAACAGCGATTTTCCTCCGTGGAACACCCCTAGACAAATGGACAGGCTGAAGCCGCCAACAAGGTCATACTAAGAGGACTGAAGAAGAGACTTGACGACGTGAAAGGACTATGGACGGAAGAATTGAGAAGCGTGTTATGGGCCTACCGCACAACTCCCCACTCAACCATTTCCCACTCTCCGTTCCTCTTAACATACGGCGGTGAAGCAATGATCCTAGCAGAAATTGGTGAAGGGAGCCCACGGATATCCATGTTCTCCACGGAAGCAAACAACCAACTCAGGGCGGCAGAAGTTGACCTCCTTGAAGAATGCAGAGATAAAGCTCATGTACAAGAAGAAGCCATCAAGAAAAGAGTCACGCAAAGGTATAACTCGAAAGTAATTCTGTGGAACTTCAACCCCGATGACATCGTGATGAGACGAGCAAACATTGGCACCAAAACAGTTGGACAGGGAAAACTCCACCCAAATTGGGAAGGCCCATACATCATAACAGAAAAACTCAACCACGGAGCGTACAAACTGTCATCTCTCAATGAAAATGAAATACCACGGACATGGAATGCCATTAACCTTAACAAGTTTTACCTTTGAACGTATTTCTAGTATTAACTCATTTTGTACCAACAGGCCACGTAGCCATTATTGAATAAAACACAACATTTACAATGTCCACATTGCATAGAAGACACAACCGAAACACCATAACAAAAAGATCCCCTGAACTTATCACTCAAGAACCGCGGAACAAATTCGCGCTGAGCTTGGTCAAAACCAAGACATAGATAAAATAACCGCGGAACAAATTCGCGCTAATCTTGGTCAAAACCAAGGCACAGATAAAATAACAGCAGAACAACACAAGCACGGAATACGACAAAACCAAGACCAACATTAAATACAACAAAAAGACCACGAAATAATAATATACCAAAATATTATCATGTTACAAAAAGTTACCTAGAATCCAATATCCTATACAAAGACTAAGGGCTATCAAGGGCTTCATCTATATCCCTAATCTCCCTGACGCTAAAATCTACGTCAGGAGCTACATACTTCACCTGCCCCATCACTGTCTCGAACATTACCGTAACAACTTCCTTCGACAACTTCAAAGAGGTATCGTAGTCCTTCTGTAATTGACTATACAACACCGTGCAAGCATCATACTTCTGCTTCATTTCTTCCATAACTCTAGCCCTTTCCTCGGCCAAATCACTCTTCTCAGCCAGCAAAAAAGACTATTTAGCCAACATGGAGTTATTTTCAGCCAGCATAACACCAACCCTCATGGCTAGCGCCTCTTCAGCCTCTCAAGCTGCGGAAGCTTCACAGACCCTCGCCCTCTCCTCGGATACAGTAAGCTGGGCCTTCAACTTCTTAATCTCTTCCACAGAATGATCGACCTCACCTTTCAACTCTTCAACTTCCTCGGCACCAACACCAATATCGACCACATACGTCAGCAAGCTAGAAGCCTTCCCAAGGAACCGAAGAGTCTGTGCGACAGTCTCCCCTGGAAAAACCCCCTCCAACTCCTTGCGGGCCTCCTCGTACAACAAACCTTGCTTTGTCTTTGCGAAGAAGTCAACATCCTTTGGCTAGGCCAGGTTGCAAGCACGAGAAACATGGCCACACACCCTTGAGACGATCCACTCCCTGCTCGATGCCCACGCGACGAGCTCACTCTCGTTCTCTTCCACGGAGGGGAGTAACGTACAAACCCTCTCGAGGTCGAGTGCACAGTACACAGAAGGAGAATGTAACATCCCGATTTTCCCTTAGGGAAATAATCGTAAACATAAATATTAAATTAATTTTCTAATCATGATTAGGCAATTAAAATGGGAANGTTAAAAATATCAGCCTGCTTTTCATGTCTTTCTACCCCGGTCTAGGCCCAAAGATAAAGCACACGCAGTGTTATTTTTTCCGGTTACCCCAAAAAAAAAGTTTGTCAGAATTTTCACAGAAAATAAGGGTCATAATTAAATGAAATACATAATATGATTTACTTTATTGGTATATTTTGGGTTGATTGGATGTGCTTAGTTGCGAGATTCTTAAAATTGACAAGCCACGTTGTTGTCCTTAATTCTGATAATCAATTGTGAAGTTGTAAATCAGCTAAATTTACCTAACAAAAAAGTTTTCTAACTTACTTAAGATAAGTGATTGTTCTAAAATCAAACTAGAAAAGAGAATTTAAAAGAAAAACAAAATGAGGAGAATTGCTTGAACTTGACTGAAATACCATTGATATTATTACATTGAAGTACATCAAGAAAAAGTTACACATAATCTTATATACCTTGTTATAAGTAAAGGGATGTGACACAGTAAACTATATCGTCAAAAGTTTTACTCATGTTAAAAGGGTAGATTGTATATAATAAAAAAATAGTGTCTCAAAATTGAATGAAATTTGGTTAAACCCATTTAGCCATGATTGAACGGGCCAACCCACCGGGTTAAACAGGTGCCCTATTTATTGGATTTATGAAATAATCCATTACATAAAAGCTAAAGGTGAAATAGTCTATTATTTAAAATCTAAAGGTTATTAAACTTGAAAATTTAAATAAATTTGTGGAACCTTTGTAAACTCATATCGTAAACTTGTACGAGTTTACCTATTATTAAAAAATTATTTTAAAAAATATAAAAATGTAATTAAATAGAATCTGAAATTCATAATTAATCAGTTCAAATCCAAATTAAGCATTTCAAATCTAGCAATTTAAAATAAAATACCATTTATAGCAAAAATTAATAGCATAAACAAAAAATTTAAACCAACAACCTAAACAATGTCGTTTTGTGTCTTTTGGGCCTTGTAAATATAGGGGCAGTGCAAGAATTCCATAAAGGCAAGCAAAACAATATATAAATATATAAATATATAAATATAAATATATATATATATATATATATATATATATAAATCAGTGNTATATATATATATATCAATCAGTGATTCATCCAAATTTAAAATAATATTTTTTAAAAATTATAAAATTTGTCAATAATAAAATATTTTGTTATCGTTTTTTTAGCAATTCTTCTTTTAATATTCGCTACAAGACAACCGGTAAAAATATTAATGTTTTATTATCCGAGTCTATTATTTACAATATTCATAACTTAAAAAAATTCTCAGTTAATTATAGAAATAAATTGGTTAAAACCAGAAACTAAGTTAATAGATAATATCAATAAAATAGAATATATTCAGTTTAGTAATTTAGAAGACTAAACATACAAATTATTTGTTTCTTTTGACATATATATTTTTTTATTGTTAAATTTATATTAAATAAAAAATAATAATCCAAATAGTACTAAGGAAAAAATGTTTTTTCTTAAGATGAAGTAGAAAATGAATGATAAAGTTTTTAATGAAAGAAAACAAATATAAATTATTTTGAATATGACTAATTTTGATAAAAGTGCATAATGTGGTGATAGTTGTTTTTGGGAAGAAAATGAATTAACATAAGATTGATTGTTTTTGTGAAGAAAAAAAATTGGCAAGTTAAAGGTTGGCTACAGTATTTGAACTTGCACACACAAAGGAAGCTTGGCAATATGCCACTAAGTTGTTGAGCTTCTTAATAATCTAGGGAACATAAATTAAAGGTAACAGATTGTAAGTTCAGTCTCGGCTGGTAGATCAACTTGTGAAATTGTTCGTGAACTCATGAGTTCATTTGAGTTCAACTGAGTTTATACAAAAATGAATTTGCGTTCAAGTTAGCTCAATTTTGATACTTAAAATTATAAAATTAAATGAGTTTATGAGTTAACACTCAAATTTAATAACCATGCTTCACACAACCTCAAACCAAAGAATCAGATGACCCACCTCAAATGCTCTATGCCTATTAAGCAATTGATCTTGGAGTATTTTTATCATTCAAAATCATGAAATAAGTTAGGATGTGAAGTTTAAGTAGTTTTGAACATGTTTACATAATTTATTTTTAAGAAAAATTAGAAATGCAAAACAAAAGAAAAAGGGTTGTCCGTTCGTTTAGGCTTGCAGACCAACAACAAACGAGTTGGTTTTACATATATACCATAAAAATTTGCCCGGCCAATTTAATTTATGAGACTAACTGATTTAGGTTTAACGGATTGGATCAAAGCAGGTCGGTTCAGCCTATTTGACAGTTGAACATTTAGTATGTAAGGTATGATTATATAATTTTTATTATCAAATATTTCTTCAATTTGAATTGAAGTGTTATTGTTATAGTAAGGAAAAATATATTTTTTTACGCGACAAAAATATTCTCAAGACTTCCAAAAGTTTAAGTTGATGAAAAAATAAAATTTTAATAATTTTATATTATATTGCTTTACTTGTTCCTTCACACAAGAACTCTCTTGACTTACGGCATACATAATTCACAGTGACTTTAATATCATCTCAAAAATCAAGTTTAAGTTAATGGAAGACAATTTGAATGATTTTATATTATATATTTATTTACAAATATCTTTGTTAAAAGTGCTTTGGTCTCTTCTTCTATATGGCTAACTTTCAAGGTTCATCACCCTGAAAATATCACAGCAACTCAAGCAAGTAGTAATAATTATAAAACGCATACTTTATAGGAGTCACCATCATAATGGCTATAATTAAGGTGTAGAAAGGTTATTATACTAATTGCCCCCAAAAAACTGTTCAAGCCGGCTACTTACGGCTGCCAATTAATTAAACTCCTAATTAATCTCAAGAGGCCAGAGACAGAGGGAACATAATCCACTAATCGATCCATGGCCATGACTCTGTTGTCAATTTCCAAACATAATGTTTCGTTTACATCAAATTTAAGTGGCATTGTGTTTTCACAATGTTGGTGACCAAGTTTCCTTTGAACATGAAATTTCTATATAGAGATTCAATAAGAATTTTCTTTCTTTTTCTCAAAAAAAGAAAAAAAAAATCAACTCATAATTAATTAAAGTGGTAGATGTTCCTTTTTTTTAATTAGTGATCTCAATTGTGTTGAGAGAGCCCTACCTTAATGAAACCTTAAAGTAATGCTCGAATTGAATTGCATATGATAAAATTACATCTCCAACTTTGACCTTAACCACAACATGCATTCCAACAAGAATGAAGTTAGAGATTAGTTGGATGGATTGAGGAATGCATAACCATAAGTCTTCCTTCTTGGTTCATCAATTTTTAATGCTAAGAGAGAGAGATGTTTATCCTAACCTAAGGAGAGTTGTTTCTCCTGTTCCCCTTCACGTGAGCTGGGGTTTCAATGACCAACTCCCTGTGTGTGGGGCTAGGAGAAAGAGTCTACTCTTATATTACTAAATTGATGAATCAAATTTACCCATTATAATAAGGTCTATACATAAGGTTCATATCATGTCATATCTACTTATTTGAAAATTTATTAGCCTAGTAACAATATTAATCAAAGATTTTGAACTAAACAATATGCTCTTATATTTTAACATCATAATTAATCTTGAAATTAAAAGTTGAGATCCAATTCTGTCCAAAGGGTATCAGTTTGAGATTTGGAGAAGAAAAAATCTATGTCAAAAGTATAATTATAGTATCTAAAATTATATTAAACGGTCTCATTAATAATGGAGTCCAGAAATCATCGCAAGAAGAAAAGAAAATTAGAAAACAAAATTAGAGGTAAAGAGGGCAAGAGCAGGAGACAGTAGCAGAAATCTTGCCAAATTAGAGTAGCTAAAGAGTGCGGACACTGTTTTAACAAGGAAACTTGGAAAGAGGAACCATGCATGGCCAAAGCTTGAACAAGTGATCTAGGAGAGTGACAAACGCACGTTCCAATGTCTTGAACAAAAGAATGATTTGTTCCCTCTAACGATGGAGAAACAATTGTGCTATACAAATTCTGCCATGTATATGAGTTGCGAGTAAGAGGTTGCAAATTCTCTTGGAATTTGACCTCTCAGCTTTTGATAAGCACTATACAACTGATAGAACTCTGAAGAAGCACATCGATATCGATATCGATATAAAAAGTGAAAATTGGATAAAAGGAATCTTGACTAGGCGTCAAGTACCTAAGGCTAAACTAATACATGTATCATGCA
>QANU01053167.1:276221-331697 GCA_003254905.1 Nissolia schottii
AAAAAAAAGAAATGCTCTGTGTACACCACAGAAGCATACACCTGTACATACACCATTCATTTATACGCCATTAATGATCATTATACGTATAACATACAGTTTCTAAAATTATACACAACGCGCCTCAATTCCAAACTCGTTCTCGTCATCATTTTCACTCATCGTCTTCATCCTCTCATCCTTGTTATGTTATGTTTATCATCGTCATCATCTCATCCTCTCATCATCGTCATCCTTCTCATTCTCCTCATCTTCATCTTCTTATCATGTGAAAGTTGATTAAAATGGAATTAAGATGATAAAAGATTGATTTTCATTTAAAATGGATGGGATCTATCTTTAACAATGGTGGTAAGAGTGTATGTTGCAGAATATGATATCTGATTGGAGTGCACAAAGTAATATTGCAGAATATGATACCAGATTTTAGTGCACAAACATTATATGACGATGTGCACAAACATTACGCACTTGTGTACAACACTATGATTTTACTTCACAATTTTTATACATTTTTAGTGGACAAATTTTATAAAAATTACTTCACATACATGTGCACACACACTTTTATACATTCTAATGCATAAACTTACATGTATGCATATTACTTAATGCATAGTTAAGTATTTTTGCAGAATATGATATCAAATTTTAGTGCACAAACATTATATGACAATGTGCACAAACATTACATGACCTTATCCACAAACATTATGCATTTGTGTATTACACTTTGATTTTTCTCAAACATAAATAGGTTCACAAAAATTATACATATTTAATTGAAAAACTTTATAAATGTTAGTTCACATGCACAAAACTTTGCAGATTTGCATAAAACTTAACTTACAGTTAAGTATTTTGCAGAATCTGATATATGTGATTTGAGTGCACAATCTTTTATATGGGTACGAGAGTGAAGAGAGTGACGAGAGAGAAGAGAGAAAACGAAAGAAAGTAGAAGCAGGAAAGTTTTGAGATATGCGTGTTTTTGACGCTCGAGTGGGTAAGAGTGAGAGTGAGAGTGAGAGTGGAGTGAGTGGTTATTTAAGGAGACCCACTATATTTTTATACAGATGTATAGGTGTATGTATGGTGTATGAGTTGAGGATGTACGTATAACAGAACTGTAAAAAAAAATTAAAAAATATAATAGTTACTAAACAAAGTCGCTAACGTGTTTTCCAAATTCACTCTAAAATCTCAGTCTCGTACTACTGCAATTTTTTTTTCTTCATATTCTTGTATTATCCCATATCAAATACCATATGAAAAAACATTTACCAAATTTGGATGTATATACTTTTAACGTATTTATATGTCCAACATTACTGTAACTCTCATGTCCAAAAAAATAAAATAAAAACATTACTGTAACTCTTAGTATGTCTGGTCACTGTCACTACAAATGTCCAATTAACTTACTATTCTCGCTACATGAACATGCAATTGCAGGCCACTTCCTCCGGTGGGTCTTTTACAAGATCTCAACAAGTAAAAATTTTATTAAAATCTCATCTATAAATGATAGAAAAGTTGGTTGATATTAGAATCGAAACCTCCCACGCTATTGGAAAGGCTACGTGTTACGTTACATATGCATGTGCAAAGCTCATTTTTGGTGCAAAGGGCAAAGTGTACATAACACCAAATTGTTGACCACACATATGGCCATATATGAAATAATGGACAAAATGGAGCCAGAGAAAAAGGAAAAAAGTGAAGGGCAAGTTAGTCAATTTATTTGGGACATTTTAATCTTTTGAGACTAATGATGATTACTGATTAATTACATCTATAAACATAGATATAATACCATGGTAATCACTTCCAAAACAGGCAAAGCCTCCCAAAACCCAAAGCAATTCCAAATCTCTATATTTTTCACTTTCACTGAACCCCAAACCACAAGATAATCCATTATCCACTACCTTAATCTTCAATTAAATCTCACATTAGTTGCAACTAATCTCACCGGAAAATATCTCGTCCTCGCCGGGAAATCTCGTCGGAGAAATATCGATCTCGATCAAATTCTCTTCCTCGAAGTGAAACTCCAAGGTCCTCTTCTTACAACCATCTAGAGCAATCTCAATCAACTCCTCTCTGTCTTCTTCGTCCCACCGGAAGCACGTGTTTTCCGGCGAGTCCCAGTTCCCGGTCGCCGGAATCCCACTTTCCGACGAGCTATCCGAGTCAGACTCAGGGTAGTAACGTGACAACGAAGCGTACCTGAAAATACTCGTGTCTTGTTTCTCATTTGGATCATGCTCTGCCTCTTCGCCTTCGTATTCTTCGTATATCACCTCCAATGGCGCTTTGACGTTCCATTCCACGAAGGACTCCTCAAAACACGAACTTGATCCGAAACCCATCTCGTATTTGAACTCAATTTCAGAATTTTCGGCGATCCACCGGTGAACTTGGTCGCTAGAATCGGTTTCCACAGGCTCAATTGGCTTCCCCTGTTTCTCTTCTCTGTTTCCCCCGTTTTCTTCATCTGCAATGGGTTCAGATTCATAATACTTTTCTGCTTGTACTATTTCAGATCTCTGAATTGCGCCGAGACGGAGAATGACGAGCAAGAGAATTCCGGTGAGAATCAGCACGGGTGAGAATACTATTCTCCAAAACAAACGAGGGAAATAGAGTAGAATCAAGGTGTAGAAGGCGACAATGCATGAAAACAGAGGATCGGAAGAGAAAACACAGAGAAAGGAAACCGCTTCCGTGGATAACAAGTGAATGATTTTATCAAGAGCCATGGCTGAAATGAACTTCAGTTCCAAAAGTAATCCACTTTCCTCCATTGACAACAAATTGTTTTTTTTTTTTTTTTCCTTTTCTTGCAAAGGAAAGATAACTATGATTCATAGATTATTATTGCCGGCAAGGAAATCAGAGCCATAAGCAGAGGAAAAGCAGAGTTTGGATGATGTGAGAAAAGTTAAGAGTGCTTGATTGGGTTGAAAAGGGGGACACTGTAGAGTAGGGCTTTAGAAAGAGTGCGTTGTGGGGTTTATAAGCCTTGTGGTGTGAAAAGAAGGCTTGGAATAATACGGGAAAAAGGTGAAGTGGGCTTGTGGTCCGTCGAGACTTTCTTGCATGTTACGAATTGAGTAGGGTTACGTGTACACTAAATACAAAAATCAGTTAAGTTAGTTCTTCTGTCACTTTTTCTAACGATGATAACTGACATGATAGATAACAAAAAAAGTAAAATGACCGACTTTTATATTTCACAAAGACAACTTTATTCAAAAATTGTCACGTCAACAGTTATCATTAGAAAATTGATAGAGAGACTAATGACTAACTTTTACTTGTTATAAAGAAGATTTTAACTGACAATTTTTTATAAGAATGAAATTTGTAAAAATGAAAATTTACAATAACAAAATTGGAGATTTTTTTTAAATATTGTCAACTTTTAATTTCAATTTATATTGTCATTTTTTTAATTTATAATATTTTAAAAATATAGAAACTAATAATTAATAATTTTTCTGATTTGTATGTTAAATGTGTTAGAGAAAGATGCAAGAATTTTAGTCGTGGTCCTTTACTACGCATTATCCAATACCATCATACAAGGAAAAACTACGAATCCAACCTAAAAAGTTGTTATGCTTTTACATTTCTCAACTCCATCAATTTAATCACTGAATCGAGCCCCTTGGTCCCTACTGATTTTAGGTTTTTATTCATGGAATCTATTTATTTATTTTTTTTCCTTGTCTTACCTTTAACGGAGCAATCCAAGACATTGATTTGAGAAGCAAAATGACGTTGAGCTGTTCATTAATTTTGGTTAGTACTTTACACAATGTGAAACTTCACCAATAATCACATGACATGCACCCTGGGCCACCACTTTTTTGGGTAAGTTAGTAAATAAGTGATCACAAATGTCACCAATACTTACCATTTTGGCTCCGTTATTTGCCTTTTATTAGACAAATTTTTAACGTGTAGCGTTAATTGATGGTAGGTTTTATTTATTCTCATGATTTAATTTGATGGCGCGGTTGTTTTGAACTTTATGCATTCTTCGTGTGCTTTTACTGCTTGCTTGGTTGCAATGAAATCAACTACAGTTCTGAAGAAACCTCTTTATCCTTCTCTAAAAGCCTTTTTGGGCTCAGCTTCAGTCTTTTTACTTTTTACCTTTTCTTTTAAAGTGGGGATTCAATGTTTTCGAAGCTGGAAACCAAACAGCGGCTACGGACATTATTGTTGATGTTAAATTGATGTGTTTCATTGGACAATAAAATAAAAGATGAAGAATCTTAGGTTTGCCTTAGCTACATCCAAGATCAAACCATCTTTGATTTCATGACTTCATTCATTTAAGTGGATTTAATGATTTTATTTATCTCTTTATGCAAAATTGTACCAAGCTCACAACTTACATGTGGAAAAATAATGGTTTTAGGGGTTTAAAAATAATTAATTTTTTTAAAAAAATACATTGTCAAAAGAGGAAAACTGCTGCATAATAAAATTTGAAAAAAGAATATATAAAAAGCTGCTACATGAAAATTAACTTTTAAAGGGTAATTATAAAAATTTTAAAATTGTGCACTAAAAGTGGCGATTTGGGGTGATCCCCTTTATTAATAGTAATAAATAAATAAGTGAGCTTGACATCGACTTTTTCATTAAAGTCAGAGCATATTTTTTAATTCTTTGACTAATTAAAAATTTGTATAATTTTCATGCGTAGAAAAAAATGCAAACTTCGTGAAAATTTATTAATAAAAAGTTCTAAATTTTTTTATTTTTCTGAACCTCTATTTCTTGGCTTCTAGTTTGCTTTCCGAGTGGTTACGGAAAGGGGAAACATGACAAGGATCTTTAGACAAAAAATTTGGCCCCTTATTTACCCATACCAATGAAAAAAAAAAGCAGCTTTTCTTAGCTAAAATTATTAGGTGATCATGTTTCATTATATAGAGAGAGGATTCTATACTGTATAAGAAGCTGATTAGTAGAATTGTTGTTTACCGGACAACATTTACTCAAATGATAAAAGATGGGGGTGGGGGGTAATGATATTTTTGTCACTAAAAGTATAAGCTCAACTTAATTTGAATTTTGAAATTTAAAATTTAACTTTTTAATTTTAGAATTGTAAGTTATAGATCAAATTAATCACTTAATTAATTATAATAACTATTTTATCACATTTTTATTGATTTATCACATTAAAAATAACATTAAATAATAATTGAGATTGCAAATGAGTTATAGCTGCATTTGAAAGCAGTTATGGTGATAAATGAAGATACAATAACAATTAAAATTTATAACTCTAAATGTCATCACAAATTGTCACACAGTCTTTATTATTATTACATTCTCATTTAATAAAAAATTAATAAAATCATAATAATACAATAATAATAATAAATTAAAAAATTAATTTAACTTATAACTTATAATTTTAAATATTAAAATATCAAATTTTAAATTTTAATAACAAAAGTGAATTTTAACTTACACATAAATCATGTCTCGTAAGTCGTAAAGCCACATGCTATGACGATACCCCTTACCAAAAAAAGAAGGCATGATTCTTTTTATGTGAAAAAAACGTTTTATTTTTTCAAATAAAACACGAGTTACTGCAGCTGATGTGCATCGGGTAAATAGTACATAGGTCCTATATGTTGTATTTAATATCAAATTTTAATGTGAAAATAACATAACTCGTTTGAAAAATGAACAAAATAAATACTGTTTAATCTAACCGCTTTACAATTTAAAGAGGAAACTACTTGTTATGAGCTGTGAATAGATCCACTGAAATGGTAGAAGTACCAACACACTGAATTATTTGACTGGCCACTTTTTGTGTGAATGCGTTAGTGTTTTAGAAAGATAAATTATGTATTAGTACATTAATTAATCACTTTGCACAGTTTGAGAACTTCCTTTCACTTTTGAATGCAAACTCTCTCACATGCCATACAACAATATTGCACGTTGTGTATTTGTAGTTATGCCGAAGTTTCTCTTATGTTGATTTTGAATATGACATTATTATACTAAGAGAGATATATATTCAAATACTTTAAATAAATAAAACTCACTTAAAATTGTGTAAGATCTAATTTAAGTGTTTGTATTTATCTCTCTTATACATAACACAATCATATTTTAAAATCAAGACAAAATCTAGTAACTAGTCCATGATGCTACTAAATAACAAAAGGGTGCTACATTCCATTTTTTTTTAGCTAAAATACCAAATATAAGCTACTTTAATAGCTGCTCAATAACATTAATCCCAAGATTGCAGCAGTGCAAACAGAACAAAGAACATTTTTAACTCTTGTTAATCCAATATATTATACAACTAAGTAGGTACTAAAACCTCTGTATATATATTCCAAACATTAACATGATCTTGTGTCTCTCCAATAGTAACTTGTTCCCCAACATTCCCTGCATTTACAGCCCCCCTCTGTTTTCCCCTGCATCCGGGTCACCGGCATTCCTTCACTTCCATCCAACAACTAACTTTTCTCACAGCATTGCTCGGTTCTTCCTTCCCCCAACATGCATTGTTCATTAAGCACCAGTCCTATTCTAGAGTCATCCCTTCTTTCTTGGCAAGTGGCAGCTGATACGTACGCACAAATAATACACGCAAATAAAGCATCAAAGTTGGTTGGTACTACATGAAGAACCTTAAAATTAATCATACTTTTTCAGTATAGATATATAGATTGGCATGTGCAGTAGATGCCAAGCTAGGTACAAACAGGTCGCTAAATTTCAATAGTCACTCGATTGATTTAAATAGTCACCTA
Organism: Nissolia schottii; assembly: GCA_003254905.1. NCBI lineage: Eukaryota > Viridiplantae > Streptophyta > Magnoliopsida > Fabales > Fabaceae > Nissolia > Nissolia schottii. The sequence goes on from QANU01053167.1 coordinate 283,040, forward strand.
TATAAAACGGAATTAGTTGCACAAAAACTATATGTTATATTAGCTATACTATAATAACAACTCAATTTAACAATTCTTGAATAACTACACGTACTAAGTGTGAGACCATGGTAGACCCCATAATAATGAATCACACACTTATATGAATGAATTTGTTTAGGTGTTTTAAATTGTATTGTCATCCTATCATGATTTTCTTATATTAGCATTCCTTCATAGTATTCCTTTTTTCCTCCCTAGTGACCAGTGCCCTTTGACAGGTCCTTTGATTTCGATTATGTCCAAACGCGTACGGTTGTTGCATATGAAGGTGTTTACTTTAATCTCCTTCCTTTCCAATTTCCATCTCCTTTATAATAATTAATCACTTTTATTCATCTTGGTCCTACCTAAATCAAAACCTATTCCAGCATCTATAATATGGGCCGTGCTTAGGTTAGGCACATGTTGAGTGAAACAATTAGAAGTTAGTTGACATAAAATAAAGTAACCGAAACTAATTTCAAGAGTTATGAAACTGCGTCTAGAATTGTGCTTTCCGCTGTATTATTCAGTATGAGCTTTAGGCATACAACCAACACATGATTAATTGAAGTGGCTAGATGATCATTTTCCTTAATTAGTGGTTTTAAGTTTGAGTTTTTGGTATTAAAAATTGATATTGAGAAAATCATACTTCTTATAAAATCTTAAATGCTCGAACATTATTGCATCAAATAAAAAATTACATGTGATTTCACCCAAAAAAAGGTTTTAGATAGATAATACAAGCCAATTACACGGTTGGACAATGTAATTAGTATCGTGTCCAACAAGTCAATTCTATCTTGCACGCGAAGAAGTGTCTGTGCTTAATAGTTTTCGACGGTCAATGTAACTTAACTTCTCATTTAAGACGTGAATGCATCTTAATTTAAAGAGAACATCTAACAAGCGTGAAATGTTTAGCAATAAGTAATTCATATTGGTGAGAGATTGAAGGTCGCTTAATACAATAGCAACTAAGCTTCTCTTATTTTTTGTTTGTCCAACCTAAGTTTTACATAAATCAAGTCAAACCTACCCGAAATAGTTTAGACCCAAACCGGGATGTTGAGCCGGTCCCGAACCTTGTACACCCCTGTACTTAATTATGAAATGAGTAGTTAATAAGGAGATCACGTAGCGCTATTGTTTGACATTAATTACTAATTAGTGTAACATCATAGAAATCATGTTATTATCTTCTGAAGCAGAACCAAGTAATGACTAATCTATATTTCTATAATCTACATTTGTTTTTCTAAATATACTTATTTTTTACTTATTCAAATTTCACAACCTATTTTGAATTCTGAACAAGACAGTTTTCGATTTTTGGTTTATGTAATCACCCAAAATTGTTTAAAAGTTTCATAAAATGTTCATATTGGCATGCATGCAAATAAGAAGGAATCGCTATTAAATTAGTATAACCAATAAAAAAAAAGAGTATTTATATATCAATGAAATAAAATATAAAAGTCATTTTTAAGTAATATGCACATTGAATATAATTTTTGACACACTAAAAAGAAATCAATGAAATGAGGTATGCTCTTCCAAAACGTGATGCTGTTTTTTTCTTGTCTGAATAATAGATTCTTTGAATGCGGAACAAACTGTTCGAGATGCTAAAAGTGTCCTCTTAGCAATGATAAGTTTCCACGTCAAAAAATAAACCCTGACACCTATCTGATTAGTCATCAGTTGTAGCCTGTCCATTCACTTGCTTTCCAAATAGAAAATAGGATATTGGGCCTACCATTCACACTTGATTCTATCATGTAACGTTACCATATCAGCTACACCATACCGTGGGCTCTAAGCAAGTGTGTAGTGTAGTGTAGTGCAGTGGAGCGTAAAGTAAAGGGAAAAGAACTAAGGTCCAGTTGTGATTGATGTGTTGTGGGCTCAAAGCTACGGAGCTAGCTCGCATAGGGAAATTTCGCTTTTGTGAGGCAGTCCTCACATGAATTTGGGCCCGTTACTTTATTATAAATCTAAAAGTAAACCTTCTATCATTAGAATTGATAACAACAATCATATTAGTCTTCATATTATTAAAATGTGTCATGTAGTCTTTAAAGTTATTTAAGTTGGTTAAATTAATCATTTGATATTGATCAAGTTAGTCCTTCTTAAAAATTACTCAAATTTAATCGAGTTTTAACTCCTTCAAAAATGATAAAATGCATTTCCATAGCGTGGAACTATGACCATTGCCACCAAAGGTTGCCCTGATACTGTCAACGGGTTTAGCAAAATTCATCACATCGGAAACTTTGCCCGTGTCATCAAATGTCAAAAAAAAAAACGTTGGTCCCTCAACAAGTTCTGCATACTTTTTTAGTATAGTTATTAATCCATTTTAAAATCATGCATAATTAATGCCCTGGAAAACCCTCTGTTTGATTAATGGACAAGTGCCCTCCAACAATAAACCGACACATTACTGGCACAATTTGTTCAGCGTAGCATAGTTTGATTGGCTTCGATAAAATCTTTCGGCAAAGAGAAATCACAACTCAATTTGATAATCTTTAAATAATCATAATCAAAATGTATTATCCATCATAAGTCTCACGCTTTTGTAAAATGTAATTTTTCAAATATTGTCAAATTGAATTGTCTTAATACGAAAGACTTTTCCACGTTTTTGTAGATGTAATTGTCCAAAAGTTGTCAAACTAAATTGTCTTAATATGAAAGACTTGTCCACAGATAAGACCAGACCTCGGTAATAGTATTTATTGGTTAAGATGCACGCAAGCATCATTACTAGAAATAATTTTCCATCAAAACAATACACTTCATTTGAGAAAACTACTAGTATCAAGTGTATGTAATATTCAAGAAAATAAAAACCGTTTCCCTTTTGCTTTACCATTTTGCATTCCTTTTCCCCTTTATACAAAGAATCTATACATACTTAAGAAAATATCCAAAACATGTAAGGATTTCCAAAGGATTCTAAGAGTTATATTTCCACGAACATTGAACGACCATACTTATGAAAGATAGCGGCCATTGATATTGGGTTAGTTTCAGACGAACCAGCAGACTCCATAGAACAATCAAGAGTATCTTGGACGTTAAGAGGTATGTCCTCCAGAATACTTCATGTAATCAGGTAAACTTCCATATGGAGGAGGCCTTGGCCCAGGTGTGTCGTATGGGGAAAGTGAATCTGAGGTGTAATAGCAACAGAGATTAATCGTATTAAATAAAAAATTGCGAAAAGAAGGGGAAAAAGAGAAAGGAGAGCAACTACCATATGCGGCTGAGGAGGGAGTTCGCAGGTCTGGTCGGAAACCTCTGTTGTCATTATAGGGCCTGCTGTAACCAAAAGGCATTGTTGCTGCATTCACAATTGGGAAGGATTCATTCGGATCACCTCGGTACGGATCAGGAAAGGCCATACTATTCCCTACAATGTTTGGCCTGCTGTAGTGGCCACCCATTGCAGAGTTGCTGTAAGGCTTGATATCACCCGTAGGAATGGCACCATAAGTTTGGATGTAACCAACATTCTCTCTTAGAAAATAACTTCTTTCATTATTGGGATAGGATCCAGAAGGAGAGGGTGCTCTAGCTACAGGGGGAATTTGGCTGCTTGGATATACTCCAGAATATGAATTCATACTTCCATGATGTCGTTCAGTCACACAATCATTTGCATTAACCTATGAGCATGTATAATAGCTAGGAATCAGCATTGTTGCCACGAAACAGAATAAACAAGAAGGATAAGAGTGCAATTTAGTAGAAGTATATAGAATAGGTAGATCCCACTAACTTGAGCAGGCATCCCATAGTTGGATGGAGGGATATGAGAATAGGAGCCTTGCAAGTTAATACCTCCACCTGAACCAAAGTGCATCATGATTAAGATCATTAAAAAGTATTAAACAGAAAAAGATATTGCAAGGGAGAAAAAATAACTGCATCTAGCGAAAAACCTGTCAAGCTTCCTTGATTTTGCAAAGGAGATCCAGCAAAAGACCGAAAAGAACCACCACAGGATGGCGTTGATGGGTTATTGTTAGATACAGATGCAAGATCCTGCTTCATCTGATCTAAATATTTCTGAGACTCATCTCGGTTCAGTTCTACAAACATAACCTTGAAATAAAATAAAGCTTTAGTAGGGTCATTATTTACAGCAACAAAACATATAGACTGTTAGGTGACCAAAATACCCAATCAAAATACTCATCCGTGTGAGGCATATCCTTGCTTTTAGGAAGAACATAGTTAGCTGCCAAAGCCATAAAAAGAACAAAATAGGCCACAAGAAGACTGTAAGTTGAGAGAAATGATGAACTTGGGACCAGCAGATAAGTAGAGGAAAAGAATAAGAAATCAAAAATACCTATCATGCTATTCACAGCGTCAGGTGGCACCTCTTTCCCCATTTCTTTAAATCTTTTATCGGACCGTAGCTTGAGCTCTTCTGGCTTTGGAAATACAACAACAGCAATCTGGAATGGGCAAAAAATGTAATTACTATTGAAAATTTAAATTCCAAGCTGCAACCAACAGGTAGATAAATAGATACCTTCTGATAGTCAGCAAATGGCTTAAGCTTACGCTTACGTGCATTTTTGTAGACATTTGTCTGGTCGATTATATAATTGCGAGGTATACTAGCTGCCCTAGATAGCACCACATTGAATATTCCAGTTGCCCGATCCATCAAGCAATCAAATCTTTCACCATAATTGTTCTTGCGCAATAGTCCAGGCACCTGCACAACATTTTTTGAGTTAGGAAAAAATTAAAAATAGAAAAAAGATAACCACAACAGGACCAGCATATCATTAGTAAGAGACTAACCTTCATCTGATCAAGAATTAAATTTGTCCCAAGCAAAACATAACGCTTCTCTAGGTGCTCTTTTGCCCATTTTTCTGCCCATGTAGTCTTGCCTGAAGCAGGAAGTCCCACCATCATTATCACTTCACAATCCCTTGGATCAGTAAATGTAGGTCCCAGGATCATGTTTCTTTCCTCAATAGCAGAGGCCCAAGGTTTAAACCCTTCTTCAGGAACAACCCCATCTTCAAGGCTGAACTGCATCTGGACCACCACATTTTTTAACAGCACATGTGGAAAAAGTGCCGATGTCCATTGTAAACCTTCTATAGGAGAATCCGCCACTTCAAGACCTAAAGGACCGGCATCAAATTGGATTGCAGTACCCAGCCATTTACCATTCTTAGAGAAACCAATTGAAGCCATCGGTTTGTTTTCAAGGTCAATGCAGCAAACTATAGTATCGCCAATACCAAACTTCTCGCCATAATCTGAAAACTTCCCTGCGCTTGAAAACTTGCCTGTGCCACCGTATCCAAAGCTGTGTTTGGACTCCCCGAGACTCCCAACCATATCATCCCCCCTAGAAATACCAACACGACAAACATGCTGCTGCCCCAAGTCAGTGTCCTTCATATCAACTGGCTGTGCAGAAACAACTTTGCAACCAAAACAATATCTCCCTCCGGTTATTCCAACATTAGCCCGGGCACCGGACCAACAATAAGCAAACCCTTGCTCATTAAGTCCGTATCCAACAAGTCCGTTGCTTTCAATATTGAAATCTAGCAACATAGCAAATCAATTACTAACATCGTAATCAAAGGCGAAAAGCGCTCCTGAGGCACTTGAAAATGCTCAACTTATTGCTGAAAGACAATATGATGGGAAAAGGGAAACAAATAAAATATGTGACTATTTTGCAATTAACTTCACATATAATTCAATTAAGCATAAAATTCATAGCAAAAACAGAAGATTATGCTAAAGTTCCAAAACCCTAAGCTAATTTCTTCTTTTTTTAGGTCAAGACTCTCCGAGTAACAAGTTACGAATAAGTTGCTAGGGTTTGATGATTACGCAATTGAGAACAAAATTTGACGGAGAACGAGTAGCATTAGAATTGAATACCTAAGTCAGAGTCAGCAGGATTGAGAGTGACGCGCGCAGAAGGACGGGATTCAGTACCGGGTTTCGGCTTCTTCGGGTCGGGTACGGCTTCTTCGGGTAGTTGCCGTTTTGTGGAAGCCATGGTCACTCACTCGCAGTTCGCAGGAGAGAAGAGACTGAAATGAGAGATCACTATACCGATGAACCGCCAAAAGACACGCACAACAATCTATTTTCTTTTTGCCTTTTTTTTTTGTAAATGAAGTAAAGCATATTTGGTCTTTTTGGAATATACTTTTGGGCTTCCAAACTGCCATTTCCTTTGCCACTGGCCCAGTTGTAGAACGTCTTTGTACAAGGAACGTCTTAGCGCTGATGAGTGTCCTTATCTGGCGAGCGTTCTTTTAATCTAATAACATTTTTTGGTATTACTAACATGCATTTTGAATCATGAATTTCGATTCATATATTTTGAATCAGGAATTTTGATTCATGCATTTTGAATCATGAATTTTGCATTCACCAACAACATAACATGCATTTGGAATTATGAAACTATTTCTTCGTTTGAACTTTCTTTGTTTTTTTTTGGTAGAGAATGGGGTTGGAACCTAAAAAGAAAACTAGCCCCCAAAGAGCCACGCAATCTGCATCAAATCACTTAAAAGCAACAGGCGAGCAGCTGCAAGTGCTGTATCAAACCAGGAGATCTCAAAGGAAGATAAGCTGTGACTCAGGTGACAAGACTATCAACAACACGATTGGCTTCCCTAAACACATGTTGAACATGAACTACCCAATCCTTAGCTAACAGGGTGCGAATACGAGGTATTATGGGGAAAGCCGGATGTAAATGATTATGGCAAGACTGAATTAACTTAATAGCAATTTGAGAGTAGCAGTCTACCCCGTACCCGCAAAAATCCACCACGTCAAGCAACAGTTAGCACATGTAAGATACCCCAGATCTTAGCTAAGGTAATGGAAGAAATACCCAAATTTGCGAAGAAACCTATAATGAAGCTCCTTGCCTCATCCCTGATCAACCCCCGCAACCTGCACTGCCAAAATTTATCACAGATCCATCACAATTCGCTACCACCCAACCTGCTGAAGGAAAGTGCCAACGAACCAAGAGTTCGTTTGAGTTATAAGAGGGATTAGAGACAGGATTAAAATTGACCAGGAGGGAGTAATGCTTAAGCCTCAAACCAAAGGAAAACTAAAGATCACCAATGCTAGGATTTGAGTTATTAAAGATAAAATATTATGGACAAACCAGAGATAATGGAGAGCCAAGCTAAACGCAGTGTGCCATTCCTGGTTTCCATTCTAGCCAAAGTGATAGCCTTGCTTCAAGTTCTCCAAGAGCCAGGTGTGTAGGGAAGCTTCAAAGAACCTATGCCAGCATGAGGGATGTATCAACATTTTCCAAAATCTTGAAATCACCTCACATTCTCTTAGGACATGGAGGATAGTTTTTGGAATAGAATCAGTGCAGCAAGGGCAGGAGTTATCCGAAGATATATGTTGGTTCATGTGGTTAACATTAGTTAGCAAAGCTTCTCTAGAGACCAGCCAGAGGAAAGATTTAACTCATTCTGCTCCCTTTCACTTCCAAATCAACTTGAAAATAGGGTTTGTGGTGTGTCGAGAATCCTCACCAGCTAAAATAAAATAAGATGATTTTATAGAGAAAGAACCATCATGGCCAGGAGCTCAAGCAACATAATCGTCACTTAGGCTGAGGGAGGGGGTGGATTACTGCCACCAGATTACAGATGTTACCAAGTAGGAGAGTACAAATACGAACCCAATCCTGTTTACTGTTGACCTCTACAAAATGGGCCACAGGGAGAACAAGGTCAAAATCCGATAAAGAAACTAAAGCATGAGCCTCTAGCGAATGGTATCCAGGAATCCAATGATCTTTCCAAAAATTGATGGTGTTCTCATTGCCCACTCACCAAATAATGTTATCTTGGATGTGTTGCTAGGATTTTGTAATACATTTCCAAACATTCGGCTAGCTAATCTTTAGTTTCACCTCAAGAATGAAACCATCCCCACACCTGTATTTACCCCTCAAGACTTGGGCCCAAAAAGAATCCTTATTAGCAATGAGACCTTAGCCAAACTTGGCCAGGAAAGCTAAATTGGACATCTGAGCTTGCCGAAGGTTGAGCCTGCCTTTGAGCTTCAATTTGCAGATAGAGTCCCAAGAGACTAGACTCATGCGGCATCTCCCTTCAACAGAACCCCAGAGAAAACCCCGAGCAGTTTTAACAATGAAACACACACCTGCATCGAAAGGAGACAGGTCTACATAGTATACGAGGGGCTAGCTTCAATAACTGATTTACAAAGCGTCAATCTACATGCTAAGGAGAGGGAGGAAGCTTTCTAGCTTGATAGACGTTTGCACAGATTATCAGTTAAGCTACTAAAAGGATGTTTGGTAACTCACTTGTGAAGAAGAAGAATGCCAAGATACTTCCCAACATCATAAGAGAGAGAAAATCCCATATTGTCTGCAATCTCCTTAGCCTGATTGTGATTCACATTTCGAGAAAAATAGATTTTTGTTTTCTCCAGACTAACCTTTTTCCCATAACTATTACAGAAAATCTGCAAGCAGTGTTTTATAATATTGACTTGATCCAAGGAAGCTTCTGCAAACAAGAATAAGTTACTCACAAAACAAATATACGAGATTTTAGGACCTCCTCTGCTAAGGGAGATAGGCTTCCATAAACCATCTTCAACTACTGTACAAATATGTTAGATATCTCAATGCAAATCACAAACAGATAGGGTGACAATAAGTCTCCTTGATGAATGCCGCGAAAAGGGAAAAAGGTGCCCATGCGGTTACCATGCCAAAGAATGTTCATAGAGGAAAACGAGATACAATGGCAGATAATCTCAACCATGCCATTATCAATGCCTAAATCTCTTAGGGAATCAATAATAAAGTGCCAATTCAACCTATTATAGGCCTTCTCGTCAATTTGAATAACAAGAAAGCCAGATTTACCCTTCTTATTTCTCATGCTGTGAATGACTTCTTGCGCAATAACGACATTGTCCGCACCTAGTCTTCCCAGAATGAAATTGCATTGATGGGGAGAAATAGTGTACTTCATAATAAGCTTCAATCGATTCGCAATGATCTTTGTAAGCAATTTGTATAACACGTTACAAAGACCAATAGGACGGAATTGAGCCATAGTCTCAAGGTGGTCCACCTTAGCGATGAGAGAAATAAATGTCTCATTTACAGTCCCAATGTGGGAAGGATGGTCTAAAAGATTTAAGATAGTTGTCTCCACCGTCTTTTTCACAATATCCCATTGACTTTGAAAGAACAAGGCGTGAAGACCATCTGGGCCTGGGGCTTTAAGCCCACCCATACTAAAGAGAGCTTTTTGGATCTCCTCAGAGGACACTGAAGCATGGATAGTTTCCTTATCCGTATCATTAATGGGGGAAAGCAACCCCGCAACACAAAAGGATAAGGGATGGCATCGAAGGTGTAAAGATCTTGAAAGAAGTCATGGGCTAATATTTTTAGACTATCACTTTTGAAGACCCAATCACCAGTGCTAGATTTTAGAGCATTAATATTATTCCTATGTCTCCTAGCAAAAGTAGAAATGTGAAAATATTTTGTGTTCTTATCACCAAGAGAAATCCACTTACATCTAGATTTTTGAGCCCAAAAAGCCTCTTCCTCCATTAACATTTTCTCATATTCTCCTCATAGCTCCTTCAATAATTTAGAGAAATAGGGATTATAACCCTTAGCCAGGGATATGTGAATTCCACATAGCCTGTTTAGAAGCTTATTCTTCCGTTGTAGAATATTATCAAAAACCTTCCAATTCCATTCCTTCGCAGCAATAGAAAAGGCTTCCACATTTTGATGCCAATCCAGATTCTTATTGCAAGAAGTGTGGACCATAGTCGTAAAGTCTCTATGAGACAACCAAGCAACCAAAAAATAGAAAGGTTTATCAGGAACACTATTTCGAACCTTATTGTTCTTCCTAACCCACAGAGGAGAATGATCAGAAGAAAGACAGGGGAGGTGTGAGACAGAAGCATCCAGAAACCTCAACTGCCATGCTTCATTACAAAGCATCCTGTCCAGCCATTCCTTTAGATTACCCTTTGGCCAAGTAAACCAAGAGCCTTGAAAACCCAAGTTAATAAGTTGACAGTGTTCAACACATGAACGGAAAGCACTATAGGTAGGGCGGAAATCAGAGCCACCACGACGCTCTCTCTCTAAAAGCAAAGCGTTGAAATCTCCAATGACACACCACAGATCCACCATAGTAACCCCAATCAAATGAAGGTTCTCCCATAATTCCCTTTTAAGTAGAGCTTGCGATCAACCATAGCAGGCAGTTAGAAACCAAGGTTGTTCACCTTGCCATGAGACTTTTAAATGAGCCATCTACCTTGAAGAAGATATAATTGATACCTGATAGATAGACAAATCTCACAGGCATCAGATACCACTTGCAAAACCTTCTGTATCCACAATAAAGCTACCATGGAAACCAATTTTTTTAATAATCCCCTAAGTTGTATTACCACTTATATGGGGTTCCAAAATAGCCAGAAAAGAACTATTAAATTTTCCACAAAGATGTTTCACGAGTGCGGGAAAAGCTTTCTTACCCCTACTCTTGAGTTCCAAACCATGATATTTTGATCCATCTAAGAGCAGTTTGAGAATAAGAAAACCAGATGAAGAAAGAGAAATTAATTCTCTCTAACCTTATTTCCACCTTCAGCACACATAATCAATTCAATATTATTTTCCAAAGTGTTCAACCAAGCCTAAATTTCCTGGGCTTCCGGTTCACAGCTGTGGGTCTGTGGTTAGGAGTGTCATGCTTCAGGTCCCCAATCTCCATGGTATCCTCCTCTGAAATTTCGTTTGTTTTGTTGGCCAAAAAATTGAAATTTTCCATGGGGCCAAGACTTCTCTAAAGCAGCTTTGCCATTTCCTTCTCCTTCATGGTGGAATTCTCGTGGAACATCTTATTGGACAACTCAGATATTAGCTTCGGTTGTGCTAGGTGGATTGCACTATCAAACCTGGAGTCTGTGAGTGTCTTCTTCTTAGTTCCAACTTTGTTAGGATTCTTGTTTGATTTTTCAATTTCCTCCAACCGTGGAATGAGTACGTTTTCTTTCCCAATGTCCTTCTGCTGCCTCACGGAAAGTCGTTCTTGAATTGTCAAGGATGGGTTTTTCCCTTTCATGGCTTGGTGAGTGCCGGCATCGTTGTTCTTCACTTTGTCCTATGGTAGACTAAATCTTTCGGCCCTCGGCCTGGGCTTAGGGCAATCATCCATAACTGACCTTGTGTTTGGGTTGCCTGGCAGTTTGCTGGGCCCAGAAGAGAAGCTGGACAGAGATTCCTTGATGGACTCGCTTTGTTTTCTAACCCATTTGGTGGATCCAACTTTAAATCCCACATGTGCACGTTGCTTCCCTTGGCTTGGTTTCGGTTCCAAATTAACCTCATTGACCTCCTAAAATTCCATTAAATTAGCATCACTAAGTGCTTGGAATTGATTTCCTCATGATTCTAACTTTGTGTTCGAGGTTATTTTGGGAGTAAATCTTCCTTTATTCCTTGATTTTTGGGTGGCATTTAGCCACTCCCAGTGAATGCAATCTTCCTAGATTTCCTTAATTGCTACATTAATGGAAAGATTGGAATTGATTTGCCCTGATACAACTTCTACGCAATTCTCCCATGATTGCGTCACTGTCATTTTCCCTGCGTCAAGGCCACCAACCGCCACCACTTCCTTACCCGTCACAACGGCCAAGCTTAAGCATTCTTTAAAGAAATGATCGTAGCAACCGCAAGAAGAACAAATGATATGGAGGCCCTCGTATTCAATACGATACCATTTGTTGTCCAGGAAAATTTTTCCTACCACCGGTTATCATAAGCTAATCTCAACACAAACTCACGCAAACTTACCTCTTAGTGCTAATAAGGTAGTTTGATCCACCCTCACTGGGTTGCCTACCATACTCGCCATGGTCATTAGAATATCTTCATCATAGTACCCTACATTTAGCCAGGGAAAACGAATCCATACCAAAATTGAGTAAATGGTAGCTGATGCCAAATCAAAATCCAGTAACCAAGGTTGGATAGATAAATAATGATAAAAAATCATCCATGGTCCTCCATCTAAAACTTTAGCTTTATCTTCATTTGTCGCAAATTGCACCACATAGTATCCAAAACCAATATCCATGATATCGAGGCCTCCAGCAAGGCGCCGCAACCTATTGAGGAGATCACGCATAGTAATGAAACCCATGCTTTCCCCCAATGAGTTTAATTACTAGCGCATCTGTCCATGGTACAATAATTTCTTCTCTTATTGATAGGGTCAAAGTAATCTTCGATAATAACCTGTTTCCATCTGTTAATTTGGCCTTTGCAAGATTTAATTTAAAGAGATCTCCCCTTCTTTCTTTAGGAACCGTTTTCTGAGTAACAGAACCTAGAAGCTTTTCCTTGAAAGAGCCTACCACAACCTGGTTGCCTCCTCCATTGGAAGGAGGAGGCAGCAAAGGGGTCGTAGTAATGGAACACCCAGAATCTCTTTAAGTTTCTCTCTCTAAGAATCTCTCTAAATTTCTCTCTCCATTTACTTTTATTAATTATATGTTATTACACCTTTTTTTACATTTGTGTTAACTAATATATTGTTAGTGAGAAATTTTTGTATTGTCAACTAATTATGCAATGTAACTTCATTAAAATATTTTACTCTGATATTAATTATTTCAAAACTAACATTTGGTTTAAATGTGTTAGAAATTTCTTAAAGATATTTTATAAGTGTTTTCTATGGGTGTTTTATAGGTGTTATAAATATTCTAATATTTCAAAACCTAGAGGTGGAAAGTTCTAGAATTTTGTTACCTTCATATACTTGGCTAGCCTGCAGTCAATAATCTACCATCTCTCAACCTATAAATAGATGAGGCTTCCAAAATGAAATTCTTCTAACATATAATTCCATCATTGCTTTAAAGTATTGATGTCATTTAACTATATTTATTTAGAAAGGATTTAAGTATACTTAAATAACCTTAAATAAATATAGAAGGCTGCTATTTTTATTTTGCGGCTAATTTGTAAACCGCTACAGTTTCATGAATCTCCGGTTCAATTTCTACTTAAAAAATTAAATTTATGGTTTCTGCTTTGATTGTCTCTCCGATAATAACCTAAAAAAAAAACATCTCCTAAATTTGGCACCTCTCCTATAGGTAACAAATTTGTGTTATGTTTCTTTACTCATCTTGTTCATGCTTTTAATCTATTCACCCTAATGACATTTATCAAATTTATTTATTTAACATTTATGTTTAGTGTGAGTGAATTTTACTTGCAAAAATTTTTATTTTTACATTTCATATGTCATCTTACCAAAAAAAAAAAATTTAGCAACACTTTATAAGTACTAGATATTGTTATCAAATTGGGATTTTGTTTTTAGTTGCAGGCGTGGAAAGAGCTGAAAAGGAAAACAATCAATTAGATAATGGTAAAATAACAATCCAAGAAAAAGTTTCATCTTTTACCACTCATCTACTGTAACTTTATTGTGACAAAAACAAAAAAAAACATCATGTTAGTGAATAGTCTGGTACATGAAAGAAAAAGCAATAAACAACATGTCACTGGACTACGAAGTAAACGCTTCTCGATGTGAATTACGTCTCCTTGAAGAGCAAAAAAGTGTTTAGTTATTTATACACAAATATTTCTTTATAGAAAGAAGTAAAATACTTGTAATTAAAGGAAAATAAATACAAAATATCAGCAATCCAAAAAGCCCAAGTCAATTAACAAATAATAGAGATATTCATATAATTGCAAGATTTAAGAGATATTTTTACCATAATTGATAATTTAATGCGCTCTTCTTTGCAATAAAAATTAAAAATCTCAAGTCAATGAACAAAGAATAGATTATGCATATTCACCTTGAATAATTGCAAGATTTAAGGGATATTTTTACTATAATTGATAATTTGATGCACTCTTCTTTGCAATAAAAATTAAAAATCTAAAGTCAATGAACAAAGAATAGATTATGCATATTCACCTTGAGTAATGGCAAGATTTAAGGGATATTTTTACCATAATTGATAATTTAATTCACCTTCTTTTACATTAGTACATAATTACCTTTCGTCAAAGTAAAAACTCCTAACCACCTTACCATTTTTTTTTCATTAATCATTTTGGTGTACTAAGATTAAAATTGAACCATACAATTTCACACTTTGGTGTATCATAGTAAAAAAAAAATAAAAATTCTAATCATACTTAAAAACAAATAGTGTAAATTGTACCGGTACAAAGCTTAAATTGAATCCACACTCATACAAATTGAATCATAGAACTAGAAACATTTCTAATTTTACTAACAAAGAAATAATGCAAGTTGTACCCGTACAAACTCAAATTTATGCAGAGTAGAGAGACAAAGATTGCCCACCCAATAGAATCCCCATAATCTCTTTTCTTTTCATTTCTTTACTAGATAATCTGTCTTTTCTTTTTGCCTATCTATAGATATACAGAAAGATTATAACCAAGTCAAAAGGATCTCCAAACCACCAAAGATTTGAAGGGATGGCTAGTGAATATTTCTGAGCTTAGCAAATCAACCAAATGAATAGATTCCAAATCCCTCCTTAGACTACCCATTTAATCTATAAATAAATATAATCTATTTACAATGCTCCTCAATGATCCTATCCTCAAATGTACTTTGTTGTTCATCATCCATCATAGAGGCAAACAAGCAACTCAACTTGCTTCCATTCAACCTTGACTTACATTTCTTCAATGGTGCATTTGGAACTTCAATTTCCTCAAACCATTTTCCATCCTCCATATCAATGGGGCTAAAAAACCCAAAAGTTTTCTTCTTTGGCGTGCTATACCCAAAATGAAACTCCTTTGCAACCAAAGTCTGCAATAGCAAAAACCAACCATTTCAAAATTAGAAAAAAGCAATCAAAACACAAGTCAACAAAACAGAAAAATGCTACTAATAATAACAATACATACAGCTTCTCTAATCCTTTTGGACACATGAAAAAGCTGCTTCAAATCTTCATGGTCTACACCACACAACACCTTCATCTGCAATTCAGCACACGCATTACACATTCAGAAAGGAACAGAGCTCAATTGACAAATAAGCTTGAAATTCACCAAAGAACAAAAAAATAAATTAATTAAAAATAAAAAAACTTGAACCTTTGAAAATTACCAGAATGTCCTGAGGAAGGGCTTCAAGGGAAGACCACTCAGAATTGTTGGGAGTGATTCCATCACTACACACCCTCTTCCTTCCTAATGTTATGGTGCAACTATAACCCACTGCCATATCTAAGTGTACTCTAACCCAATAAAAACAAAATCACCCCTATCTTTTGGTTTTTGCTGCAATTGCAATTGCAAATTCTCAAAATCCAAAGAGAATTTATCATCCATCGCCACATGACCTCAAATGGAAAATAACGATAAGGAAAAAATAATAATCTAAAATTTCCTGAAGGTGTCTATGGGTTAGTCAATTAAAAGCAGAAACAAAATATATGGAAATCGAAGATAGATAGAAGAGATAGAAGGGACAGGAAACGAACCTGTGTTACCTATGGTAGCGGTGCTAAATCTCCAGGGTTTCCATTTCTGATTTCGGGTTTGTTTTTGCTCACAAAGGAAATATCACAAACTCAACTTTTTTTAGTACAAAATTAGAACGCAATTTGATAAAACCGGGAAACCAAGAATTTAAGTTTTAAATAGGAATTTAAACTAAATTGATAAAACTACCTAATTAAGTTACGAATTAGTGCTTCCAAGTAAAAATAGTGACTGCCATATTTATTTATTCCCATAAAAATTAAAAAATAAAAAAAACTAAACTTTGAATTTGGTTATTTATTTAGTTATTTACTGTCATAATTTTTACTGCCATAAAAAAACGCGTCAGGGAAAATTACCTGTGAGAATCGGTGCTGTCTGTAGCTACGGAACACGTTCGGTGTACGTGGACGTGTAAGTGTGGTGGGCCATCACCGCAGAGGATCCCAGCCAAGGAAACCAACGAGAAGGAGGAGAAGGAAACGTGTTGAAATGAAAGATGTGGGACCCAATAATACTCGTAATTCTGATTTGGCGGCGGCTGGCAGCTATTGGATCCGATGTTACAAAGTGGGAGCACTCTTGTTCTTGTACTTGCTTTTCCTTGGTTGTCAATGGAAAGTCAAATGTAGGTCGAAAGACTCAAAACCATTGTTTGTTGGCATGGGAAGCACAAGTGAGAAAGATGTTGTCGGGGGAAAGGGATCTATGCTAGAAAATTTGGAGTGATCTTAAGAAAATTTCCTTTGGATTAAAATTTGGGCAGATAAAATTCAACATTAGAACCTACTACTATAATCTATTGATTGGATTATAAGCAGATTATCCATATATTTCATTTGTAGATGTATAAACTTTAGGATTTCTTTGTGACATATTACAATATCTAATTTTTCTACCTTATATATACATATATTTGTTTTGTTTGTGCTATTATATCTTTTCACAAATTCTGAATAGTTAAACTTTAATATTGGAACCCAAACTATGATGAGAGCTAATCTTCTCATATTAAAATTTGATATCGTCCGGTCACGTGAAATTTTTATAAGGTGATTCACCATTATGGAATAAGGTCACAAGATTCTAAAAAAAATACTTTAATAATTATTTATTATTTTTCAATTAAGAAAATGACTTACTTACAAAATCAAGTATTTCATATAATTATACGTTATCCAATGAATATATAGTTAGTTATACATGAGATAGACGTTCATAAAAATTCTAAGAAGTTTGTCCCAAAAAACTTCCTGAAACTTCCTTGCCAAGAATATGCATAAATTCTTAGAAGTCAATATCTTTAAAAAAAAAAAAAATCAAACGTCATAAAATTTATTTGATCACTTTTCCTTTCTTAGAAGTGAGCAAGCATAATTTTGTGGAAGGAGAAATTAATTATAACAAGTATAGTGAATGAAAGAAAAAGAATAAAAAAAAGATAAGGGCATAGACAATGTGATCTTTTATTTATGGAAGAGATAGATAGCACCAAATAATCAATTCGTGGTTTTGTACCAAGGTGTTGTTTGTTAAAATTGTCCTTGTTTTTTCGGATGCAATTTCTGTTAAATTCCAATCTCAAACTGACAAGTTTTCTTGATAAAATTTTGAACCACATTGCACTCCACTTTTAATTATTTCTTCCTTATAATTGAATTTTGGACTAGACCTACACCTAGATGGGCCGATCTGCTTAGAGGCCCAAAATGTTTTCCTCATCGATCCATCGTACACAGTGGCTGCTATCATGTCCCTTAAATGTTGAAAATACTTGAAATGGCCTTTAAATGAATAAGCATTAAGGACCAATCAAACCAACAAAGCTCAACATAGTTGACTATGACTAAATTCTTTAAACATTTGATCGAAAATTCAATTATTGATTGTGGGTATGGAGAAAACTTTATTAGAAGAGACATAGTCACTTTAGTGATATCCAAACCTCCTAAAAAACTACAAATTTAAGGATAAATCAAGTATAGTAACTCGTATATCAAGAAAGTACTTAATACAAAAATATTTGGACGTTAATAGAGCGCATTTTATGTAATATGACTCATTCCGTCCACTTTTTATTGAAATGAAGGATCAATATTTTGGAACATGTATTAAATACATCCTATTAGCATATGCATATTTCTCACACATAAGTAGGGCAGTTTGTTTTTCAGATTGGGACTCCCAAACTTAAATTTGGTGGAAATATAAATTCTTTTACTTCCTACAAAAGTATATTGAAAAGACAAATTTATTATTTTAAGATAAAAATAATACAAACCAAACAAGCCGTAAAAGCACAGAACAAGTTCTTACAAATATGATGATTCATGACCAACACATGATTGAGTTGAATGACCGTCTATATAAATTAAACTCCAACTTATCAATATACAAGGAAACCAATTACTCCAGCGAAGTTTTGAGATGAAGCTTAGAATTTTATTCGAACTTGTATTGTGTAATTGGTGGGGCATATGATAATTATAATGTCCTGTTGAGTTGGCCACGAGATCAATCTTTTCAGTTGGTTCTACAAATTTGGTATAGATTTGAGCAACCCTTTAGATTTTAATCAGTAAGTGACTCATAGATACTTACGGAAAATTATAAAGGCGAGACTTGATTGATTCCAAAGCCCTTGCGTTTATCTTCAAAATATTTTACCATTATAGCAGGCTTTGTTGGCTTTAGCAGATGACGAGAGTTTTCGTTCTACAATAGGTAGAATATGTGTTAGGAAATAATTCTCCTTATTTATTATTTTTATTATTATTTATTATTATTGTATTGCACTCTATAAATATCTCAATACATCTCTTTCACACGTGTGGTGAGTTTCTCAACTCTTACATGGTATTAGGTTAGGTTGAACCCTAGCCTCAAACTGCCATCACCACCTTCCCTTCCTCCTCTTCTGCCCCCAAACCCCCAATCCTCTCGGAGCTCCGCCGCTGCTCGTAGCTTCGCCTCCTCTCTCTCCTCCTGCCCCCAAACTGCGGCCCAACTCGCGCCTCCTCTCACGCCTCCAAGATCCGTCGCTGGCTGCCTACGACCTCGACCTCTGCTTGCGTGCTGCTCCCCTTCGCGACCCAGATCCACCGTCCTCTTTCTTCTCGCACGGCCTTCCCGATCCGTGCGCGGCCTTCTGGATCTGCTCCCCTCGCGACCAAGATCTCGCGCGACCTGTACCAGCACCCTGCCGCTGCCTGCCGCCAACACGTCCGCCTGCACTGGCACCTTGCCGACGTACGGCCTGCATACGTGCCAAAATCTACTGACTCAAATAACATCTCCTTTAATTTTGTGTCAAAAGATAAATTAAAGAAATCATATTTGATTCTTATTAGAGGACATATAATATGTTTGATAAAAAAATATATTTATTTTTAAGAAATAAAAAGATATATTACTTACGTATCTATTGCAAAAGATTAACGAGAATTTAAGCAAGCTAATTTTTATACATTTAAAAAAGAGACATAAAAAACATGTCTATGTATCTCATTATTTTTGTCTTTTTTTTATCTCAAAACAAGAATCAAACATCGCCTTAATTACCGCAATTACAAATAGATCGTCAACTACATAATTAACCAGGGTATACAAGGAGCATCTGAAACTATCATTCATATTTTACTCCATTGTACAACATATATAAAGTACATGTAGTTTCGGAAGGGAACAAACCCTGTGATCCTAATCCTACATCATACTAGTACTACACCTTGTACATAACAAAACCTTAACTAATTCATTTTCTGATAGCTGTTTATTATTATGACTACTTTCCTTTCCAAAAGCTTATTATTCAATGCTGCCTATTTTATAAATTGAAAAGCATATAAGTTGAATAACTTGAAGGGCTTATTTAACATCAACTTAAAATATGGGTTGAAAATTTTAAGCACTAGTTCACAATTATTTTGAGGTGAACTAATCCTTGCTACCTTCAATTCAATTTCTAAGATAATATTAAAATTTCCCATAAGCTATACAGTGATTTACACAATATCACCAACCCATCCGAGACAGGAGAAATTCTTGAGCGAATACGAATATAACACATTACTTTTAGTCATATATATATATATAAAATAAAAGTGTATCTTATTTAGTGGATCCAAACACACTCAGTGAAAACACTAAATAAAGATAATAAGATATACTTTTATTGTGAGTGCTCAAAAATTTCTTGATCAACGCCAATATTTACTATGGGTTGGAATGATGCCACTGCGGTCGTCAGAATGATCATATAAAATAATTCGGGCGGCTGGTGAAGCCGTCCAGGACTGAAAGAGGGGGCTGTGCTTGGCAGGATCCGGTGGGAGAGGCATGCTGCCGGGCTTCTTTGGTGTGATGAAAATAAGTGATTCCAAAAGGGGTGCTTTCCGGAGAAGCACTTTCACCAGTTCAAGCTCAGAATCCAAAAACTTGAAACCAAGCAGCTTCACAAATCTGAGCTGACTGAAGTTGGGAACGGTGTCAATGTAGGGTTTCTGATGTAACAACCAATAGAGTCGACAATCAAAGTAGTAATCATTCATCTGCAATCAAGGTTTAAAATCAGCCTCATGATAACAAATTAATGGAATAAACAAGTAACTCTTTCCATTCCTTAATGTTAATCATTTTTATTTTTTTAGGTATGTGTATAAATACATTGAGTTATGAATAAATATAAAATAATAAAAAATGACTAACATTAAAGAATAGTGAAAGTAATATATATACACACAGCACTATTTAATGAGATAAAAAAAAGAAAAAAATGTGTTTATTGTAAAAGATTAATTTTGATGCATAGTATAAATTTTTTTTACATTATTATTTAATTATGTATTATTATATAAGAGATTAACTTTTAAAATAATAAGAGAGTAAGACTCAACTACTTTTATAACAACACTTGATTTAATGACACGTTAGTTTTAAATGGATTGCAAAAGCTTCCCCCCATCCATAAACAACTGAAGTTCCTTGAGATTTTTCAAACTAAATATTGCTTCTCGGAAGGTTGAATGATCGGCAATGGGTAGAAATAACATGATTTGTGATCTCACACACACACACACACACATATATATATATACCTCAAGAAATGGAGCTGAGACGGTGAGAACCTTGACATGGAAGAGATCGGACACTGGAATTTCCATGTCGAAAGAGTGCACATATATGGTCCCAATTAGGGTTGCTAGGTTGGAGGCCTCATCAAATAAAGCTTATAAAGCTCCTCATTCCGACCGGAATAGTAAACGCAGGCAAGTGCGGGGGGGGCATCAATCTCAATCCTCTCTCTGCACGTCAGGGCAGGCCCCAATCTTGAGGGTCTTCAAGTGTCTGTGATTCCTAGCTTGGATCTTAACCGAACTATATCAAGCAAATTAAGGTGCTCACAATAGAGAATCAAAGACACGATCGAGCATCAAGTCCGTGAGCTGGATCCTTCTGAGGACCACGGTGTTCAGGAATCGCATGCATGCCGCAGATCACAGGTGGCAGCCCACAGTTAACCACCCTGAGCGTCCTCAAAACAGAATCGGAGCCAGTTATTGAAATCTGCAGCCGCCGGGGCCCCCATGTGCAAGCAAGATTGGAGGGGCAATTTTGAAGGTTTTTTTTATTTGTTTAAAAAATGATTAAAAACAATATTCAGTTAATGCTTTTCACATTTCTTTTCAAGTTGTTAGCATCTCATTTGATTGTTTTTTGGATTTTCAAAATCTTAAAGGATTCGACTGAATTTAATGTTCAACCAATTTAAGTTTTTAAAGAGTATAGACCTTTTTTTCTCTAATGATATTGTCATTTAAATATTTATCCTCACGTTAATAAAAGTGATTGAGTTTTATACTGAATATTTTTAAAGTCTCCTCATATATATTATTCTCTTTATTTCATTTTAATTAATTGTCCATTTTTTATTTTTTAGGGTTTTTAAAATATTTGTTATCTACAATATTTAAGTGTAATCATTTTCTTTTTTTCATTCATACTCCTAGTCGTAGTAGAGTATTTATTAATATAGTAGATATAAAGAAAGTAATAATTATATTAAAAATAAATATTTATTTTTTATATAAGAATAATTTTGTCAATTTATACTATTCTATGTATTTATTAAAATATTTTTTTTACCTTAGTTTGTATAATGTTTTGTTTTGAGTAGTTAAAATAAAATAGAAGGAGTACATCACTAGATCGGACTCTTTTATATTATTAGTACATCAAAATTAAATCTTTTTCTTACAAATTTTAATTTTGCATATGATGTACAGATTTCTTTGTACGATGCATTTCAAATATACTTCATCCGTTCATAATTATCTATCATTTTAGTTGAATGTACAAATATTAATTATTAGATAAAGTAATAATTTATTACTGTATTAACCTTGATTATGAATATATTTTACTTAAAGGACATTTATGGTGATTTAAAAGTGTGTATATATAGACACAGACTCGAATTAAGAATTGGTCTTGTCAAACAAGTTTAGAATTACTCTCTCTGATTCTACTTCATTTAATGTTTGAATAAAAAATTTCGGTGCATTTTACTTTTAGAGTCCTGCTACACTCAAAAACATACATTATGCATTCATCATTTACTTCTATACATAAAGTGTCTGTAATGTTTTATGTATTTAATTAAATATAGTTAAAAATATCATCTATAAGTTATAATGTTTATGCACTCGTCGAAATAAAGTTTGTGCATTATTACGTATAATGTTTGTGCATTCATATGTATAAAATTTATGCATTACTATTTATAATCCTTGTGTATTTTTAAATAAAGTTTAAATTGTATATAACTGATTTATAAGATTGTAGTTTAGTCCAAATAAAGTTTGGCATAAATGAGCGTAAAGTTTGTACTTTAACGTCTGTAATGTTTATGCTTTAACGCCTTTAAGTTTGTGCTCTATTTTAAGAAATTATATTGTATACGTATAATAATCATTAATTACTTAATTTAAATGATGTGTGTATGAGTATATGAAATTAAGTGTACACATGACATTTTTGTTACTTTTATATGTCATTCTTTCCCTACTATTCTGGCATAATTTATATGTCATTCTTTCCCTACAATTCTAACCATATGCCGTTAACCAAGAATTATTGTGAGATTAAAAAGATTAATTAATTAGATGTTTAAAATTAAATAATATATTTTAGTAAAAAAATAATTTATAATATTAAATATTAATTATGAGTTTCTGAATTTTTGTACAAAATGATATATAATCTTAGACAGATTTTTTAGATAAAAAGTGATAAATAAAAGTTGATGATAAGAATAACATTTTGTGGGAACATTTATTATTGTATGTTAAATATTTATAAAAGAGACTTTGTGGCCAAAGTCATAAATCAATATACGATCATTAAATATGTACACAACTAAAGATCCTTTAAATTATTAGATGAAATAAGAATTTATTACTATTGTGACTCCAAGTTGTATGTACTCTTCCAAATTAAGTGTTTCACATTTTTTTTTTCCTTTCATAAATCAATGTATTTGAACACACATATGACATAACCAATAATCACATAAAAACCCATGAAGTCACGTTGAATCTCATCTAACCTATAGCACAAAACTCAGTACATTCCGCTAGACGTAAATAAATGATGCTAATTTTCTGAGATTCCACACCTGAGACCCTGGAATTCCAAGCCCGTGCAGACTAGTGTCAAAACCAGGTAAACAGTCAAGTCTTCACGATGTGCACAAGGACTGTGAAGTGGAAAAGCATCACAAGTAAAACTGATCGAAGAGATATTGCCCAGCGATGTTCCTGTACAGGCAGAGGTCACATCAACTGTTTATGAAGGCGCAGTGGAACCTCTAGGGCTGCACCAAATAATTCAGTGGAGATTTCTTGTCCTTGCCTATGCTGCAAAACTTCAGCATGATAGCAATTCTGAATGTCAGTAAAGGAACCTTAGGTGTTATAACCAGACAAGTTGTTTACTCAGATCATAACAGATGACCTATGGTTTCATATTTCTGCGAGTCATCCAACTCAACCAGTTGCGCCCGCCTCTCAGCAGCCTTCTTCCGAACAAAAATGCCCCATCTCAAAGCTGCCTTAAGCTTGAGCCAGCCCACGACAGCCTTACCTGAAGAACGGTTTCGGTCATCTTCAAAGTTGTAGCTCATGGGGTTTGCAGGCATGTAAGCAGATGAATAAGGGTACCCATCTTCAGTAGCATTAAAGGAAGCATGAGCTTGGCTGCCACCCATATTAAAAATGCGGAGCATCTGCTGCATATCATCATTTTCTAGCAACTCGTGACTTCTAAGACGAATCTCCTCCTCTGGGAAGAAATCTTCAAATCCTCTGTGAGTAGGATTAGAATTGCTGACAGTCTGGAAGCCAGGAGTGGCTGATTGTGTTGGACCAAGAGCCAACCCGTATTCGTTTCTTGGAAGTTGAGCCTGGTTTGAAGCACCCATCAACTGGTTTTGTGGTGGGAACGCAATACTATCATACTGCATAGACGAATTAAGATTAGTATTCTGTGGTTGCATTGAGAATCTGGTGGTTGTATCATCATGGTAACCTGCACATATATTATTTGTAAGTAGTCAGCAACCAATAAATTCTTGTTGTCTGAGATCATTCTTAAAAAGGACAACATCTAGACGACAAAAATATTCTATATTCTACGCACTGATGCGGTATGAAATGGACTCAATTAATTGGCCATGTAATGCTATCATTCTCTGTTGCTCACATTAACCACAAGGGATAGTTTTCACAACATGACACATAAGAAGCCTACCATACCAATATCATATCAAGCACTCTAAAATCTAAATACGGTTTTCTAACTTAGTCAGATAAAGACAATAAATCTGTTTCTGGAGAGAGGGAGGGGGGAGGCAGCTGGGACAGCGAAGAATGTTTCCACTTAAGTTATAAATTCAGCAGAGAAACATTGTGGGTGGTAGGTGTAAGGAATATGTTAAAAATGGAAAAGGAGTGTTAACGGAAGTGAAAGGAAATAAATAATGTAAACTAAGAACTGCAAAAGCATTTTACTTCTCTTGCTATCATAATAATACTGTATTACTGAGAACTATATACCTCCAAATGTTGATCCTGGATTCATTGAAGGCTGCCCTGTAGATACAGGAACTGGTAAACTTGGAATAGAGGCCTGCTGATCAAGTGGGTTTGGATTTGAATAATTATGGGGGCCCAATGGAGCCTGATCAAGTGAGCCTGAGCCATGTTGAGAGGTGCCCAAAATCTTATCCTGATTGTAATTTAGAAGAGACTTGCCATCATACTCGATAACATGCATCCAATTTTCATATGCCTTCTTCACCAATGTGTCCACGTAAACCTACGAGAGCAGAGACCATTCACATTGTCAGAAGTTCTGACTCAAGGCTTTCACCTTTTCTTTGCTCAATGTTTTAAACAAGAACTATTTTTATTTTTTTTTGAAAGTTTTAATATCTTCCTATTCTGGAAGAGAAGTGTTTCCCACCTCGTAACACCTAAACATTAAGTGGTACATTTATAAGAAGCCAACTGCCTAATTGTAGATACCCCATGTCTGAACAATGAGTTTAAACTTTAAACTAGAAAAAAGGTCCATCCCTCAAGAACTCGAAGAATAAAAGGAAAAGAAGCAGCAGCAGAAAATGGCCTGCAGCCAAGAAATTTTATATAAACATTGCATAGCCAATCAAGTTTATTCTTTTTCAGATTTGGACACCTTCAGATGAAAAATTATTTGTACCATCAATAAAAACCACAAGGACCACTGACCACATTTTCAACATATGGGAATGAGAAATTATTTTAAGCATATGATAGAAGAAACCAAACAGTATCACCCAAATTCGACATGAATTAAAAATTTACTGTGCAGATTTATTTACCTTTTGACTGTCAGAGAGAGAATCAGCTGAGTAGTATTGGTCATTGGCTATTAAGCCACTCAACTCATAAATGTTATTGAAAACAACACCAACATTCCTTGCATCCTCAGGATAGTATACATAAAGTTTTCCACTGAGAACACAGGTCTTTGCATGCTCAACAAGAACATCCCACATTTTATTTGACATGCCACTCCCAAGAATCTACATAATGATAGTTAGTTAGCCTATGAAAAACTTGGATAAATAATAAATTTAAAATTACTAAGTCAAACATAGACAAAAACGGTTTGAACAATTTGATAAAACCTTAAAACCCTTTTCCTGAGAAAGTGTCTAAATTCTTACATTCCGCAATCTCTGTGGGTCTCTGACTACAAGTCTTAAGACATCTTCAACACTAAATATTCCCGCTTTATTTAGCCTTTTGTGAAAGGACCCATCCTTGCCGATCTTCTCCAGTCTCCAGACCTCATCATTCAAGGCAGGTGGGTAGTGTTTCTTGTATACTGCAATCAAGCACATGTTTCATTACAGCTAGATCTGGAAAGAAAGATAGAACTTCAACAATAATAAGATTATGTACTTACATTCTCCACGGTGATCCTTAACAGTAAAAGCTTCTGTTTTGGCTTCACGAATGCGCATGCCCTCACAACAACCTGAGGCAACTTTAAGCCCCAACCTAAACTTCCTACTCCTTATCCAGCTAGAGTTGTCCGTAAACGAAAGCTCACCGAGTGTACCTACACCATCCTTCAGAGTCACTTGCAGATCACCAGTCAGAAGAGGTTGTTTTCCTTCTCTCTCTTTAACAACGTGACTCTCAAATTCTTCTTCACTCCAATTATCATCATCCTCATTATTGAAATCCCCTTCAAGCACAATAACATCTAATTTAACACATGACTCTGGGCCAGATGTGACAACACGACCCGTGTTTGCATCAATCAGAACGATATGTATGGTTGTGGCCTGTTCCCCCTCCACTTTCCCACCGGTAAAGAGAGGAAGTGACAGCCTGGTTTTGAATTGTAATTGTAAATTGCTACCATTGGGGCCTTCTATGTGCTTAGGAGAACTCCTGTGTTTTACTTTGAGTATTAGAAAAACAGGTTATCAAAACAAATACTGGATAAGAATAGTTTTTTTTTTGGTTTACTGGATAAGAATAGTTTTAACACCAATGTGTTATGCAAAAGAACCTCATATAAACAACAGTTTTAACAAGCTGAAAGGATGAAAAGATACCTCCCACTAAGCTTTGCAGGGCCTAGTTTTGCTAAAGCTCGCTCCACTTCTTCACTAACCTGTTCAACAGCAAGCAAGAATAAAGATATAAGATACATCATTGACCAAACAGTATTCATGTGAAGTGGCATATATACATTCACTTCATTACAAGGTTGTTCCATTGAGTTCAAATGGACAACTATAGACAGTGAAGAACAAAATGAAGGACTGTATCACAATTTTACCAAATAGCACCTAACAGGTAATTAAATATGTTATTGCAGGAATCTTCTCTCAGGGCAGTAAAATCAAATAAAAAATTTATTTGACATTTTTTAAATTGATAAGGTTTGAATATAAGACCACTAGTTCTCTACTAAACTTTTTCTAACTCTCACAGAGACATCTAGCCAAGGCCTACCAGCCTAAAGGACAAAATGGTTTTTCTAATGGGCCTGCAGCCTGGGGTTGCTACTTCAGGGGATGATCGAGAGATAGATACAAGTGATAACTTCATGTAACATGGTCCAAAAAATCAAACATTAAAATGCAATTATTAGATTTCCATATTAAGAATTAATACCACAATGAACTCAATTTTCTTACAACTCTACGTAGAATAGGCTCCAGTGATGAACAAAGTTTCTGTAGACTGTCCAGCTTCAGGGCTTCAACAATGATGCTGCAAATTGATGTAAATAAATAAAGAGGGAGAATAAAGGCATTCTTCAGCAAATTAAGACATCCAGGTTTTAACAAAAGAGCACATAAGCGCTTACATTTTGGGAGGTGATCAATCACAAGTTTGGTTTACTTAATCTTATTTACCTCCTTTTGTTGGTTATGCATCTCTCATCTCTTCTAAGGGAATATTTTAGTTAAGCAAAGATCTTATTCACCCATAGTCAAATCTTTATCATCACTTATTAATTACCTACCTCATCAGGACCACCCTCCAACCCCATTGTCATCCCAATAGGGAACCTTAACAACATTAATATTGCAAATTATCTCACATAATGGATGCAGCCAAATTCTCTTGCTGGAAGAAAGCCTAACATTAAATTAAGATTTTTTTTTTTTTTTAATGAAGTATCCATACACATCTATCCAAACATGCAGTTATGGTCTAAACTGGACATCGTTCCAGTCAAATACTCCTTTTTTATATTCTTTAATTCTTTCCTACCAAACAAAGCTTGCTTCTAATGAACTTAGCAAGGCTTTCATATTTGGACCAGTTACACAGAATGAATCTGCATATTTCTAAGCATATTGCATAATAGTGAGTGGAGCTCAAAATATATATTTTTTCACAAATTTCAGACTCCCATAAAAACAGTGCTTTCAGTTTTTCATTTTTATTTATTATTAAAAGAAATAGAAAATAATAGCATCTAGAATCGGATAAGGTGACAACCAATATTTTATATTTTTTTGATTTACTTCCATTTATCAGCTAAATAGATTCGACCATCAAATCTGAGCAAACTCGAAATAAAAACAGTTCCAAAAAAAATTGCAATAAAAAGTAGAAAACAATTACCTAGCTAAAGCAGGTCGCTTCCTTTCAGGCTGGTCTTCCCCACCGGAAGTTGAATCCAAAACTCGCTTCTCCCCCCTCGATCTCTCCAAATACCTCGTTTGCATTTTTACCCTTTTTCACTGATAAACCCTGTTTGCTTGCTGAGAAAGTGAAACAAAATAATCTAATAGCACCAGCTCACATAAATAAAAACCGAATCGTACTCTCTCCGGTTCATAAAAAAAATAAAAACTGAAAACTCCAGGGATGGAAAATTTTCACTTGTTACTTTTCCTTCGTTTTCTCGACAGCCAAACAGGCAGTGCTGGCAGATTTCGTCGTGGAATCGAGTTTTAAAAAGGAGAGAGTGTAGATGAGCGGAGGATTCCAGTGGATAGAAAAGCTGAAAGTTCAAAAAATAATCCACCAACACAGGAATCTCAGAAATTTCGGCGAAGCGTCTGCGAATTTTCTCTTCCCCACCAACGCTGTTTTGCAATCCGACGCTTTTTTTTAATTTCGATTTTAACTTTTTCTTATTTTTGTTTTTTTCTTTTCGGCTAACGGTGTGAGTGATGGCTTTAACGGTTTGCGAATCTCGGTGGGTAGTTTGGACGGTGGGGCTTCGATCTTGCGGCGGAAGAAGAACTCGAACACTGAGCCGTTGGATTGAGAATATTTGTCAATATTAATGGGGTTTGCCACGTGGGGTGATTCAGCTGGTTGAGGTACTCATCACATGACCTCGCATTACTTTGGTGTTCTTTGGAGGGCACAAAAGTGATATAAGTGTGCTCCGGAGTTATTTATAGTTCAATTGAATCAATTCATTAATAATGTGATAAATTAAATTCTTGAAATCATGAGTTGAGTTGGGTTTAAAATTTTAATTTATCTATTAAATAAGTTAAGATTAAGTTTTGTAATGTTTGACTCAATAACTTTTAAATTTGCTTAGTTTTGTGTTCATATGTATATTTGTATGTATATAATCATGTTTTTTTTAAACGTAGAAGACTCCATTTATATATAATTTGACTAATTTAATTTAAGTGGTTTGTAAGTTAGTTTGAGATGAATTTTTGGTAGTTGAGTTTGAGTTTAAAAATTTGACTCAATTCTACCTAACTTTAGGCTCAAATCAATCCATTAAAAGTGTACTAAATCTAAACTTCAATCAGCTAGATTTGACTCTATTCACTTTTAATCATAAGTATTATTATTCTAAATTCAATAAAAATTCTTATAAAGAGTTGGAGTTCATATCTTATGAATTGTGTCACGACCATTGATAAAACTGTCTTAAACAATAATATAAAATAATGGTATATCATATATTAATGTAGAGAGATTCTTATTTGAGCATAAGTTTATCATCTTATTTTTGTGACAGTCAAAATAAAATTGAGTTTCATCAACTTTATTTAAAAGATATTTTATTATTTGTGGGTCATGACAATTTTATTGTGAATTAGTCTAACGATGAGAGAATAGACTCGTGTCTCTAAAATTTGTCCTTCATGTATTAAAGGTCGTGAGCATGTTTACGTGGCATGCTCTACATATGTGCATGTAGATATTTTTACTCCTGACAATATTTACATTTATCACTTGCAAAATAGTACTCCTTTTGTTCACTTTTTATTGTCATTTCTTAAATAAAATTTTGTTTAACATTAATTATTATTTAATTAGATTAAGAAAACATTAACTATATTTTTTTATATTTATATCTTTATTATCTTTCCTACTTTCCATAATATATAATAATTATAGCACTCAAGATTAATTTTATTTATACATTTTATATTTTTTATATTTTAGTGTCAATTAAATAATTTTTTAAGTTAAAAGATATGAAAAAAAGAGATATGTCACTCACCCTATGACCCATTGAAAGGTTACACATCAAATATCCGAATACTCCATAACGTGATAATTTCTTTTATTCGATAGAATATTTTCCTTTTTCCTTTTCCGAGGAGTTTTTTTATTGTTTCGTAGCTGTTGACTTCTGTGTCAGGCTCTTTTTAAAGAATAACCCCCTTTGTGTTTGGGTGCTTTATAAAGCTTGCACATGACGAAACCGACGAAAGTTGATCGAGTGGGTAGCTACATATATAAGCCCAAACACTGCCATACGGGCCATACCCAAACTATACTATTGAATTGGACCACTCTTGGCACAAAGAAGACCAAAAGCGGGTCTTGTGAACAGACTAATGGACGAAAACACTAGTTATAGTACGAACTTTCAGACCCCCGAAAATATGTCTTTGTGACAAACATAGCCCATCAAAGCCGTTCATGATATATATTTTTTATGAGTTTTTTCTTTCTCTGGTTTTCTTCACTGCTGCACAACAATGGCAGCATCAATGCCATTGACAAATTCTATCAATAGCAACCCACATTGGCCATTTATTATGTAAAGTAACGTGAATTAGGTCCTCACTCATAAAAAATAAAAATAAGAAAAATATTTTATACAAAATCAGAAAGATATTGTGGGTCCGGAAAAAGAACAAGAAGAAAATGAGAAGACAGAGAGGACCAGCTGTTGTGAATTGTAAATTTGGTACCGTAAGTTCCAACTTTAGGGCGTTACTAACAAACCCCTAACGTAAACCCCAATGTTGGTTTGACTTGACTCGTAGGTTCCACACACCCTCTCGTCAGAACCGGGTTTATCAATCAAACCCGGTCCCCAATCCCCATTCCTCAGAAACCATCTCAATCCAAATTTAATTTCTGAACTCTCTGACTTCTCTGACACCAAATGGATCGATCCGATCCCCATCAGCGCCCGCTAATTTCGGACCGGGTCAGCGTCAATGGTGCCGTCACGCCGCTGGCTTTCCTGGCCGACGGCCGTCTGTGGTGGTCGGAGGGTCTCCAGCGGTGTCTCTCCGTCGAGAAGGACCTCCTCGGGTTCGTTGCCGACGGAACCAACATCAAGCTCAGGACCATCGTGGAGGTTCGCGACGGATGCTGCACCAACGGCGAACCTGGCAGGCTCGTCAGAAACGACGTCGTTTTCCAGCCTTCCTCAGAGGAATTGCACCGCCTCTGGTGCCTCAAGCTTCGTGAATTCATTGATTCTCTAGGTAAAGTAAAAAACTTTTACTTTACCCTAATTTAATTTGATTAGTTAATTAAGCTTAATTAATCAAGTTTAATAGAATGTAAAAATCTAATTGTGTTTTTAATGTTTCGCTGAACATGCAGGTCGACCCAAGAGATTATTTGTGTTGGTTAACCCGTTTGGTGGGAAGAAATCTGCTAAAAATATCTTTTTGGAGCAAGTGAGGCCTCTTCTTCAAGATGCTCAAATTCAACTTACTATTCAAGGTGCTTTAAATCATGTTTCATTTATTGCTATTTTTTTTTTTTGGTCTCGTTTGTTTTTTTGGTGATTTAGTTGGCATTTGTGTTTTACTCAGAAACCAAATATCAACTCCATGCGAAAGAACTTGCTCTTTCACTTGATATTTCTCAGTACGATGGGATTGTTTGTGTCAGTGGAGATGGAATTCTGGTTGAGGTTAGTTTCATTGCCCTTACACACACTTGTTGTGCAGTGAATGCCGTCATGATCATGTGGATGTGGTGGATGGCTCTAAGGAATAACAATGGTGCTCTTTTTTTTTACTTAATGTTTATAATGCAAAATGCTTTGTTGGGTTTGCTGGGAAATAATAATGAACTCTCTGCTTCATCCAAAACATGCTATTTGCTTGTCATAGATGGTTTTCAATCTTTTAGAAAAAAGAAAGAAAAGGTTTTACATATTCTCGAAGTCAAAGTTGGGTCAATTTGGAGAAAGTAGTTGAATTGTGAATTTTATTTATGCATATATATACATGTCCTTCCTTATATGTAAGAATTCCAAAAATCCTTTGAGGTATTCTGCGAAGATATTTGCTAACGCTGTACTGTTCTATTGTATTATGCTCATGAAAATAATATTTAGTCAAGTTCTCTATTCAGAGCTTTAATGTGAAACTTAACAGTTTTAATCTCTTCAAGGACGAGGTTGCAGCTACCACTTAAGTCTGCATGGCCTTACTGGTGTTTGAATGGAAATTTATGAAATCAATTGGGCTCACTTCTAAATTTTGCGCTGTAACCTGTGCTTTATATATTACTTCTGCACAATTGTTGTCTCTTTTTTTTATTGTTTTTCCTAATCTTAGAAGCAACTCACATTTTAGTAGGTTGTAAATGGACTGCTCCAAAGAGAGGATTGGCAAACAGCAATAAAGATCCCCATTGGGGTAGTTCCCGCAGGTATGCTTATCTAATTAAACTATACCACTCTGAATTGTTTTTGGGAAAGGTTGGAAGTGGGACTTGAAGCTATTGTCCATTGCTTGTTTATCAGGAATGGTGTGATGATTTTGTTCAGAAGTTTTATCTTTCTTTTTCTTTTCTTTTCTTTTTTTTTTTTTGAAGATTTGAGTGTGTTGGTTAATTAGACAAATTTAATTATGTCAAGCTAATAAGTTGTTCCATGCTTTGTGAAGGTACTGGAAATGGCATGGCAAAATCTCTTCTTGATTCAGTTGGTGATCCTTGTAAAGTAGCTAATGCTGTTCATGCCATTATACGAGGTTATCCATTTAAAAGTCATTTCAACATGTCAAATCCTGGCCAATATTTCTTTTGTTTTTCTTTTTTGGTGCCATTATGAACTGTATATTTAATGGTGACAGGACATAAGCGATCGCTTGATGTGGCTACCATCACACAAGGGGAAACCCGATTTTTCAGTGTATTGATGCTTGCATGGGGTAATTACTCACTGTATATTGGATTATGCCAATAAAGTGGTAGCATAGTTTCTTCTTGTTTTCTTCGTTAATTTATCTGAGTCATGTCTGAATATGGTTCTGACCATAATATTCACTCTGACATGTTCATGATAACATGATATACTGAGATCCATTAAACATATTGTTCTATTTCAGGTCTGGTGGCAGATATTGACATCGAGTCTGAAAAGTATAGGTGGATGGGAAGTGCTCGTCTAGATTTTTATGTTAGTAAGCCATTTTAAAATTACCACCACATGTTTATTTACGAAGCTCTTCTTACATTGATATGTATGTATCTTATATGAATTGCAACTCATCATCCACTTCAGTTTTAGGTGAAGTTGTTTTTGACTTTGTGTAGAATGCCTTCAATTACTTAGTTCATAAAATAATTTTTTGATTTCTAGAACTAGAATAAGGCAGAACTAGTTGCAGCTTGCACTTCAATTTCCAACCTAGTGCATTGATGTATTCTTTTACTACTCCCTCCCTATTTAATGTTGGTTTGTTTCTTTTCAGTCTCCTGCAATTCCATCCGCTTAGTCAGATCATTTTTATGATAACCTTAGCTGTCTGCATTTGTTTTCTGCATTTGTCTCTCAGAAAAAAGATCCAGAATAAAGATGGAAAGACAATCACATGATGGCATTGACTTTGCGTTTCTTTTTGGGAAGTTTTCTTGCTTAGGGTGAGTTTGGTTTGGGGTAAAAGTGGGGGAGGAATTTTCATCTATTAGGTTGTGTAAAAGTACAGAAAAACCTATTTCATGCAAATCTGTCCACTATTTTTACCCCCATACCCAACACACCCTTATAGTTAAATCCCTCATTTAGTTCAGTCCTGCTCCTCAGGATGTTCTGTCCTCTGGCACTATTTGTTATTTCAACCCTAAGTGGGGAACTCAAGTATAAGATGTCACATAACTAAGCTTTTCTGACTTTGTTGTTGCAGTTTTGAATTGCATTGTTATACTTGTACTGCGACCAGTTTGACAGATGAAGTTAATCATTATATTTTTCTTTATTTACCGCCTTCCTGCGTTAGGGGCTCTGTCGACTCTTCAATTTGAGACACTACACTGGACGCGTTTCTTTTGTGCCTGCACCTGGGTTTGAAGCTTACGGGGAACCCACTGGTTACCCAGGCAAATCCACAAGCGAAGGCAACAACAGTGATCCAAGTGAAGCAGAAAATGTCAAGTTACAAAAGCTTTGTTATCAAGGTCCTGAATTAAACTTGGAAAATCTAAATTGGAGAGTTATAAATGGACCCTTTATTTCTGTCTGGCTTCACAATGTACCATGGGGTGCCGAAGACACCATGGCAGCACCTGATGCAAAGGTTGGTTTTGTGTGTTTTAGTGCTTTGTTTTACTCTCTTTCACAATGTTTCCTTGATGTTATAATGGGAAATCTTTCCTATAGCTTCCATAGCACATGGCCCGTGTAAGCTAATACACAAGTAATAGGAATGTTAATTTACATCTTAATTTGCTTGATTTTAGTGACTGTTACTGTTCAGAATTATTCTTCTAACTTTTAAGAATTGAAGTGGGCATGATATAACAGCATCGGCTATGGTAATTGAAGATTAAAATTAGCTTAGTAGAGAATAAATTTGTAGACTCTTTCAATTTGTTGACTAT
Source organism: Nissolia schottii (assembly GCA_003254905.1). Taxonomy (NCBI): domain Eukaryota; kingdom Viridiplantae; phylum Streptophyta; class Magnoliopsida; order Fabales; family Fabaceae; genus Nissolia; species Nissolia schottii. The sequence continues at coordinate 317,846 of QANU01053167.1, forward strand.
TTCAATGGCACTGTTCTAAATATTCATTTCCCCAAGTTTCTCCTAGTGAGGGACATCGGTACTTCTTTTTTTCCATAAGCATTTTTTACGTGTAACTGATGAGTATCGTTTACGGTGTTGAGCCTGACAACTCTCTTGTTATTCTAATTTTGGTTAATGCAGTTCTCTGATGGTTATATGGACTTGATCATTACCAAGAATTGCCCAAGGTTACCATTGATATCAATGATGTCAGATTTGAATAAGGGAGGTCATGTAAAATCCCCATATGTCACATACCTAAAGGTGTGATCATCTTTTTCTTTCAGTATACTATACTGTGTGTAACAGATACTTTGAGCTCTACATTGGTTTATTTGCGTTACCAAATTTACACTAACTTATGTTTCTTGCAACAATTTTCCAGGTGAAAGCTTTTGTTTTGGAGCCAGGCCCGCGAACCAAGGACAAAGAGAAGGAAGGGATCATAGATTGTGATGGTGAGGTTCTGGCAAGGGGAAAAGGAACTTACAAGTGTGAGAAGAAGGGTTTGATGGCCTATGATCAACTTCAGATAACAGTTGATCAAGGTTTAGCTACACTTTTTACCCCTATATAATACTCATGGTTTGGTTTATATGGCCAACCCATTTGTTCTATTCCATTCCATGTACATCGCTTCAAGTTGCACACATGGTGGTATTAATTAACCTTTCACTGGTTATTCATCCTGTACAGCACTATATATTTATTGGAGTGAGTATAGTTTTCTATCAAGTTTTCTTTACACCACAGAATTAATAGGGTTGACGAAATTGGTTTATTGTTAAAATGCAATTTCTTTTATCACTCTTTTATGGGCCAAAACATTCAACTTAGCGTGAAAGTGGCGTCTACTTTCATTCCAAAGCCCAAATCGGGCGAAAGCAACAGGAAATGCTGTTCACATAAAATGAGAAATTCTTTTGTCCTCTGTAGAATAAATCAAGTTATGCTCCACACTGAATGCTCAATGATCAATCTTTCAAAAATAAAGTAATAGAAAGAGAAGAATGATCAATGGTATGCATTCAACCCACCCATTTTCTCGCCTTTCCCATTCTTTTGTTTGATTCAAACAAAACAAAAAAGATTCTATTTTCCTCCAATTTTCTTCTCCTCTATTTTCTTTCCGTCCTATTTTTTATTGATCCTTTTTCCCTCATGCTACTATTGAGGAATTGAAAATGATAATGCCATTCTGGATGATAAGTTTGTTCCTTCATGTGAATCAAAAGGTGTTTTAATTTGCTTCCTGGCAGATGTGATGGGGTTGGGAATTAGACAAAGCCAACCTACCTGTCCCACTTTATTTGGCTTCTTATACTTTTGTCATTCCCAGGACATGAAGTCAAAGGTTTCATATTATACGATGCATGTGCTGAAACAAAAATGTCCCAGTAAAAGTAGTTAGTGAATTAAACTTCAAGGCAATGCATTATTAGTGATCAGTAGTAAAGGTAAGAAGATAGAGAAAGGGTCAATAAAGTTAAAAAGGAGAAGGAACACGAAATTAGGTAGAGTGTAATTGTCTTTTAAATTGAAGTCACTTTATTATAGAATAGTGTTAGTTGAATAGAGAGTGGTGTAGATCACATGCATGGAAAGAAAGAGACAAAGTATCTTAGTGGCAGTGAGAACTAGGTTTTATTTATTTATTTATTTTCACTATGCACAGAATTTCTAAGTCTACTATTTTGGTTACATTTTCGATGTGCACCCAAAAAAAAAAAATGCACACATTAAATGTACATCTCAATTATATAATCATAGATCAAGTTGAAAAGTTGATCCAATAGCTATTATTGCATAAGAAATAACTACATTGATTCACATATTACTTAGAGGATAATGCTTTCTAGGTTTTTCATATAATTTGCTTTGTTAATAATAAAAAAAAAATAACAGCAATTAAAATGACTAAAAGGACACTACCACTTTCAGCCCTCAATTACTGCAGCATCCCACACCCATTTATCCCCACTATAATATGACACTGGCGACTTGAATCTTAACCGACAGAGGGGATTGATGTTCATTGCAATTCCCATGTTTCCCACCATTTTTCTCTGTTGAGAAAATTTTTGTAGGTTGAGTCAAAGTCTGTATTTTATTTATTTATTTATTTAGAGTATCAGATCGATTGGGAATAAATAGTTTTGATGTGGAAGCACGGGTGCAACCCAATTACCTTATATCTCTCTCTTTTTTATCCCTTTCTTTCTATACGCCCGTCTCAGTTATGTTTAATTATTTTTTTTAAGGAAATTATACAAAATTACACATGAAGCAACAGTAGCTAGTTTCATAGTATCAATACATGACAATTCTTACATCCACCGCACATGAAAATGGCTAAAAAAAACACAGTAACTCGAACTAACAAAACAAAATAATAGTCCTGCTCTCTGCTTGCTTCAATTATAACCTGCAGATGTACACATTCACAGGCACTAGCCAAAAGCCTCTAGCAAAAGCATGCAGCATAGATGAACATAACCTTGTCTATAATTCTGAAACACTTATAATCAATGAATCTTCGTTGGTCTAATAATCAATCTCCCTGCAAAGTAGCACGGAATGCAGCAACTAGGTTCACACATTAACCTATTAGCAACAAAACAAATAAACGGTTCCTTGCATGCATCTATTCTCCCTTTGCAACCACAACGTACATCTAATAAAATCATTTTCCCAGACACAACATGTAAGACCTCCATGGCCTTCTTGCACCCCAATATCAGACTGGGGAACTCTTTCTTTCTTCACTACAATCTTCTTTATTATCTTCAATGAATTCAGATCCACCCACCTCATTTCCCTCACTTTGCTCCAACAACATCAACAAATAAGAGTCTGAGTTTTATGTTCAAACTCTCCATTTTCTAATTTCTGTACTTCATTCCTTGACTAATAACAAGGTGTCAATTGATGAACTCTGCAGGAACTGCTCTAGCTATAAATCACTCTAAAATGGCTTACGAATCTTGAAGAAAAATGCAGACCTTTTGTCCATTGCAAATTAGTGAAGGTAAAGGGAGGGTGGAGGCCTTATCGGATTGTGATTTGGGTGAAAAGTGGTTGGATGGTTTAAATTAAAATTTTAATCTAAGACACAATTGGTGAATTAAACATTAAAAAAAGAGAACTTGCTCTATAGGTAATTAATGGTGTACATCTAAAGTACTCTCTTGTTGGATAAACACCAAAAATGTGACTCGCTCTTTTTAACTTTCCTTAAATTGTTTTTAAGGTTGACACTAATGATGATTTAATTTGCAAGTGTGATTACACATTCGTTAGTCTTAACCTTTTAATTAAAAAATTGACTCCGTGTCATATTTTTTTTTAAATTGTAAGTAAGATAATTTTATTTTTCTTTTTGCAACTAGAGGCATGATTTCATGCCATCGTTTTCTGAAAATATTTTTTCTGTTCTTACTCGTGTTTTTGCTACTGTCTCCCCCATCCGTTTTTTTAAACATTTGTTTGTTCTTTTTGCTTGCGTTTTTTCTGTTTGTTGTCCCCATTTACTAAATCACCATTGATGTTAAGCTGTTAAGCAATGATCCTACATGAATAAGTGGGTTAGCTCTTCAAATGTTGAAAAGAATTTTAACCACAAATATTTTAGAAAAAAACTTTTCATTTGATTTGATTACCTTTTAAAAATACAGTATGTCTAGAAATGTAAATTTTTCTCAAACTTAGTTCGCAACATCATTGATTCAAGTAATTATTTAGACAGAGCACTGCACAAAAGAAAAAAAATGAGTAACAACACAACAGAATTTATCAGGTATCAAGTCCTAGAAGTTGTCATGTCTCCATTTCTCCACCTCGGGTATGAATTAAGAAGGGTATGATTTGTAAATATAAATATTTAAAATATGGGGAAAGAAAATATTTTGATGATAGTAACTCTAATTAAAAAAAATTAAAAAAAATCGTTTCTCTTTATAATTATTAATAATTTAACATGGGATCACTTTTTTAATTAAAAAATAAAGATTAACAAAAGTCCAAAGAAATCTAAAATCAAGTTAACCATCACCGATTTTAGATGCAAATTGAAACTATACAAATAAAATTACTCCAATGTAGACATGGAAAAGGGTAGACTATGGTTTATTTTCAAACTAATGCTCTAAAAGCATACGAACGTAATTTCCTTTTTGTTTGTTATATTACCTGAGATCATGAGAATCAATGATCAATGAATATATTTGAAATTCCGCCGATGATGTACCATCATTACCATTCTCAATGTCACGTCACTGCCATGATTGTGTTACTTGTATACGGGAAGTAGTATAACATCTAAAATACTTTTCAGCCATGTTACACCATAGAGTTTAATTGTTATGGAGTGGGTGACAACATAATTTTTTTTTTACGTATTTATTTAATTAAGTCATTTTATATGCATAATTTTTTGTGTAGTACATGAGAAAATTTATTATTTTTATTTATATGACAAATTTTAATTAGGTACTAATATAACTTTACATTGTTAATACATACTCTACCATATGTTAGTTCGATAACACTTTGTGTAGATCCAAGTGATAATCTTGTCAAGAGCATGTTTAGTTGGGATAAAAGTAATTACATTAATTTGATTCATAAATAAAATTATTTATGAATCAAATTCATATAACATTTACCTCCACTTTTATTACACAATCAAATTAACAACTAAGGCATGTTTGGAAGGAAGACAAGAAAGAGAATGACAAAAAAGGACTAAACCAATTTTTTGTAAATCTTGTTTAAATGAGATTTTAAAGGAGAAAAACGAATCCTTACCACTCAAAGCTCCCAAATTTTGTTTGGGGTCAACGAGGATTTGTCATACATTTTTTTCATTTTCTTCCTCATTGAATTTTTGAAACATCTAAACATGATAATGACACCATCTCTCCCTCGTTAAATTGTCTTTCTATCTCATACCTTTATGAACCATTCCTTGCCATTATAATAAAACTCTCAAACATATCTTTACTATATTCAACTGACATATTAGCCCTCTTAGATCTCCTGTGGTACCAACCAAATACAATAAAAAGTAGGAGGTTTCTTCGATGCCTTTTAGGGTTATTTATCCTCTTTCATATATTTTTTTCTATAATTTTTAAAATTAAACTCATTAAATATTGTCATCATTTTATTTTATATAATTTTGATAAACTTTTCACTCATTAAAAGATTCACGAGAGTTAACTTGTAGAAGTTTATAAATTTAAAGATCATTTCATTTATAATAAATGTCTCTATAAATATTGTATTGCAAAATTTTATATATCACACTAAATCATATGACATACAATATATCAATATATTGTATTAAATCATGAAATAATGAGTTTAATTTAAAAAATTATAAAAAATAAAAAGTTTAGTGAGAGAGAATAAATACCTTAAATGAAACAGGAAACACATAAGAAAAAAAGGGTACTACACATGATATTTGGTGTTTTCTTGGTGAGCGGAAAAGTAAAGGTGGTCCATAATAATAAGCATTTATCAGTCCCATGTGCGTGAATATTCTTAATTTGTATTTGAGTATGCGAATTATAGAGACTTCATTCAAATTCATGTGATTTTAACTTTGTTGAATCAACCTAATTGATTCTTCAAATGCAAAGAGGGAAAGGGTAAAAACTAAAAAGAAAACATTCCTATAAACATCTCACCTTAAAGTGTAAAGGTGAACATCTCACTTTAAATAATAAAATGAAAGAGTTTTATCATTTAATTAAAAAAAAAGTAAATAATGAAACTCATTTATATTTATTGATTTAATAGTAAAAAATTTATCCTCCACAATAAAATATTCACTTTGAAAGGATCATTTCCTGGGTAAAAAAAATGTGTACATTGTTCTTAACTTTTTGTGTACTTCGTGGTGAAAGCATATAAAAATCCATAAAGAAGCCAAAAGAGTAGGGGTGAGAATAGGTCAGGCGGCAACAGCCAGGCACAGGCTATCATGAAAGCCAAACAAATGTTCATTTATGTTCACTAAAAAAAATAAACTTATTTTAAGTTTAGTGAGACTCAAACCTAGAACCTCTATCATTCACAATAATGTCTTATCCACTAGACTAGTATTACTTTTTGCAACATTTTATGCAATCATATTTATTAATATAATTTTATTATTTAATTTTTTTTTTAAGAAACCATAATCTAAAGAGCCCCTAAGACTCTCCCACACTCACACTCTCATCTCATGAATAATATGAGAGAGTTTTGCTAGCATTTTCCTTTTTATTTTTTGTTGGTCACATGTCATATATTCTGATTATGATCTTACTTCACATACTAAGCAAGAGAATTGGTGATATATATAACAAAGTTGAACAAATTTTTTTGGGATATGAACTTTGGTTTCTTAATGATAAAATCAATGGATGAAAATTTGATTTTCTTCTCACATAAAGGATATTCACGTTGCTCAGACTTGTCTTTTGATTTGTTTATTCATAGGCATACCCCAGCAGCTTGCAACTTTAGAGTTTCAATTCTTTATTGAAAATGTCTTTTTGATTCATATTGAATTTATACACTCTTACTTGTCATATAGTAAATGTTATATATTCAGTTAAACTCTCTCTCTTCTCTCAAGAAATACATTTATACATATATATATATATATTAGTTTTTTTACTTTAGAATATTATTATATTAAGAAATTAAGTTATTAACAAAAAATAATACCTTGTTATGATTATTTTTGAAAATTTAAATATTGAATATTTTACTTTATTTTATTTTATTTTTTTATGACAAAAAAATACACAGTCAGATCTATTACTGATATATGACATTTTACTAACAAAAAACAAAAAGAAAAATGCTAGCAAAGCTCTCTCACATTATTCAAAGTGTGAGTGTGAGAGTGAGAGAGTCATAGGGACTCTTTAGATTAGGGTTTCTTTAAAAAGAAAAAATTAAATAATAAAATTATATTAATAAATATGATTGCATGAAATGTTGTAAAAAGTAATGCTTATCTAGTGGATAAGGCATTAGGTTCGAGTCTTACCGAACTTAAACTAAGTTTATTTTTTTTAGTAAACACGACTTGGCAGGCTGCCATAGCTAGCTTTCAGTTCTAAGCTCGTATATATGGCGTGGGTTTGTTTCGGAGTTAGGAACAAAAAATAATTAGGTAAAGTATTAAGGAGCCTTGAGAGTTTAACCTTATTATATATGAGAGATCATAACTTGATCGGAAGGAAGTCAAGAATTTATAAAGCTCTATATAAAAAAATTATTAAAAATCAATTAGATGACGTTATTGATAACTTTGGAGATTTGTAAATAATTTATCATTTTCTTTTGTACATAATATATAATCAGATTAATCAAATTTTTAATAATAAGTCAAAATGCTAATAATTCAATCGAAAAAAAAATAACACTGTCTAATAAGGGAAATATTGAACCGTCCTTTCCTTCTTTTTTTTTGTCCTTCCAAAATATCTACACTCACAAGCATACCCTAACTCCAAAAGTGCTGAACGAAATTATGAGCGTTTAAAAAGTGACTTGCATTAGAAATGCATTGTTTTGCTTGTCCATCAATTCATGATCATTAATTGAAGAATATGCAAAATAAAACTTGGTTTGATAGCTTTGTAGATATACCTATCTTTAATTAGTTACGCGATCCAATTGACAAATGAGTAATTGGATCATATAACTAATTATTCTCCCACAATTTAATGTAGTTCAAAGGTACTCACAAGTTTTATTTTTGGGTTTTGTTAATAAATACACTTGTTACAGTGTCAAAAAGTGATAAATTTTTATTGAAAATGTAAATTTTTTTAGTGCTCAATGTTCTTGTATATTCCTATAATATATTTTAATACATATTCTATGAATATTATTAATCATTTATATTAATTTATAATATTTAAAAATGTATATAAATTATGAAATAAATGGTTGATAATGTTACTAAGCATGCATGCAAGAATTTTTCTGATAACATTTGAACTATGCCATTGTCAACCAAAGACTGATAACTGCATTATTGAGGTTTGGGGCTACACTCCAAAGCTTTAAGTATTGTTAGTTTGTTATACATTACTCAATAAAAAAATTATTTTTTTAACTAATGTCCTAAAAACACTTGTTAAAAAAACATTTATAATAATTTTGTATTAAAAAATGTAAAATTTGTATGTTTTTAATGATAATAATTGTTTAATCAACTTAAAAAATTTTTTTTTAGCTTTCTTAACCAATACTTTAAAAGCATTAGCTAGCAAAACTCATAAAAATATTAATTAATTTGAAGTCTGCGCCCAAATTCAATTTTCTAGTTTAGTCTCCCTTAGCTTAACCCATAAATATTTACCAAAATATATGCGTAGCGTGACTACGAAATTGTCTTGATGTGAATTAGATAGTTTCGTTTGAAATTTTCATTTCCTGCTTATATTTATTGGTTCAGTACGATTTGCCTTGTATAGTTAGTTATGCAGAATATGATATAAGAAAAAAAGAAAAAGAAAGAAGCGAGAAGCACGTAGCAAACATATACTAGGTTGTTGGTTTTTTTTTTTTTTTTTAATAAAATTTTTAAAAAAAGTTGGCATTTTCCCCAGTGATATAATGGTACAGCTATGTCCGCTATGTTCATTGGATGAGGGAGTCAGGGAGGTACTAGTAGCTGTCTTCTTTCGTCTTTATTTATGTCACTCATCTCTACTTGCTTTTGTTTGATTTTAACCCTCCGAGCTATCCTTTCATAGCAAAGCAAATTATGCTTTTGTCATAGTACAACTCAAAATATATATAATATAGAATAAAACGGTCACACATTATGAAGTTTGAATTAGGTTAAGATTATATAGTTAAGAGAATCCACAAATTTATTATTTTAAATATTTTTAAATTTAAGATAGTAAAATGAAAAACATAAAATATAAAATTATTTAATCTAAGTAATAACTAGTGAGAAAAAGTTCAAATTTTAAATCCGGTTTTATCAACTTAAAACATAAAATCATTTACTATAATATTTAAATGGATACCTTATTAACTTTGATTGCCTCGGTATCATATAGGTTGAATTTAAACGACATATAACCCTTTGCACTAATAATAAAAATAAACGACACACATGTACATAATCCTCACGCAAGGTGAATGATGATTGACGAACACCATAGCAAGGCGCACATGGCCACACAATTGCACAGCATGCATAGAGAGCTAGGAGGAATATAGAAACTAAAGAATGTGTGTATGTTCTGAAATGGAATGATAATGGGATCAATCGAGGGGAAGGGAATGTTCAGTCCTATGAGTTTGGCATGGATAAGAATGGAGTATATATAACTTTGTGTTTTTCATTTTCTTTTTTCATTTTTTCTCCCTTTGTGTACTCTATTTCCCCAAAAAAAAAAAGGACGGATAATTTTTTAAGTTAGATAGATTCGGCTTGATCCAAGTAAGAGTTGTTTACAAGTAAAGTGGAATGGTACTAAGCATGTTTAGTAAAATGTTGAGGGAACATTGCTGATGATTTGTCGCGATCACATCGTCATCCCAAACGTATTTAGTAAAATGTTTTATTCTTGAGTTATACTATTTCATCAACTAAATAATGTTGGCAACTAATAATTATACTCATAAAAATATAGGTTTAGCTTTATTCATTTTCTCTCTCTTCATAGTGGATCCAATTAAGTTTTAAGTAAACTTCTAAAGTGACCTCACACTATTTAAATCATACAGATTGATGAATCACAAAAATAAACATTACCTTAAAAATAAACATTACCTTAGTCCCTCATAATTTTAAAGGGTCTTAAGAAACTCAAAGTGATAAGATTTCATTGAAAAAACCAAATTGATAAGTCCTAAATGCAATAAAAAATTATTTAATTGAAATACAAAATGAGTTTTATGTTGTTATCCAATCACATACTAACATATTAATAAATATAGTTGATTATCACACTCACTATTTGAAAAGTCATCACAATGAAATAATTTAATTGGTAGACTATGTAAATTTTTTTTACACTGGCTGTGGATGCTAATTAAGTGTTCTCTAAAAGTAATTAAAACTTCCAAACATCCCACTTCGAGTTATTTAACAAGTGTTCTAAAGGTAATTGTTGGCAAACTCCAATTTTAAGGAAGTGGACAAATAAGTCCCTCGATGAGACATAATATACCTTAACCTTACATTTGATCATCCACAACACTAACTAGGATCAACATGCCTCACTCTCATGTGTTTGAAACGGCATTGTTTCAATTTAGAATGTTATCCAGTGAACAAAGTTGAAATGATGTTGTTTTAATCCCTTCAAATTGCGTTGTTTTGGTCCCAACAAATGACGCGTTTTGGTCCCTTGAAATGTCCTTGTTTTGTACACATCAGAGTGAGGTCCACCAATCCTAGTCAGCGTTATGGGTGGTTGCGTTTGAGGTTAAGGTCCCAATCTCATTAGGAGCTTATTTGTCTACTTTTCAAAATTACGAGGGATTAAAGTAGTGTTTATTTTTGTGTTGAGCCAATTTGTCAAATTTAAAAATTAATTGTGAGAGACTAATTTAAGATTTACTCATATTGTAAGGGATTAAAGTGGTGTTTATTTTTGTGAGGGATCAGTTTTGCTTGATTTAAAAAGTGTGAGGGGCTGATCTAAATCATAAGTTTCTTATAAGCATATTAAGTATTATTAACTTTCATATCTTCTTCTTGTTTTACTGGCCAAATATACGAGAAAAGTTAACAAATATCCTAATTATTAAGAAAACAAAATAAGTAATTTTTTAATTAAAAAAATGAGACTCGTTGATTTTTTAATGTTATTACATGTATTACAAATTTTAAAATGTATTTTTTTTTTGCTTCCTAATCCATTAGCACATTAGTTAATTAAAAAAAGCCCAAACACACACATGGGGATGATTGGGATGAGGTTTTTTTTTTAGAGTGTGAGAGTAAAATTTTAACCATTAAATTATATTTAACTGATCAAAATTAAATTTTAAAATGGAAATACATCATAAAAAAACAATAAATTAAAAGATTGCAATTAATTTATATACATTTCTTTTTTAAGATTAAATATTAATTATTTAATATGATTTGGTGACCGAAATTCACTCTTATACTCTAATATAAAATACTCATTTCACATTAATCATCTTCCATGTGTGTGTATAAAATACCTCATTTCATATGAATCGTCCTCCGTATTTATTTATATATATACACACACGTGCGTAGAAATAAATGACCTCAACATTTTCGCCCATCCTTTTTCATTATTGATCACATTTCAAATTGTTGCAGCTTAGTTACGGTTCAAAGTCAGAACTCGCCTGATCACATCAGGTTATGATAAGCTATGTTGTTTTGGTGGGGTTTTTTTTTATTATTATTATTTTTTTTATTTTTGTTTAACTCAGGGTGTCCATAGATATAACAATAATTTAGGGTTTAATTTCTAATTTTAGGTATGAAACAATTTTAAATTTCTGAACTAGTTATCACACCTTTAAAGTTATCAACAAACTAGCGAAAAAATTAGTCATCAAGACTGCATTAATGGACATCCTAATTGTGAAAAAAAATAATTATAACAATGATTAATCCCTTCGTTAAACTCACACGAAATAATAAATTATTAATTATAAAATATTATTTTATTCCCATAAGTGACAATAGTACTTACTCTATATAATTAAATAACAAGATCAACTTCATGCACTATGCCTCATCCATTGGAATACAATAATCTAAGGGAATCAACGGGTATGCGTTAGTCCTTCACCAATCACAAATCAGTATTATCTCAATTAAATTTTGTATTATGTATTGCCAAATTTTATATTTCACCATTAATTATTAAGGTGAATTTTATACATAAATAATAATAAAAAATTAATGAAAAAATAATTAATTACACATGATACAAAATTCATTTGAGACATATATTCTCATAAATTGCAGTAAATAACGTACATTAATACATAGGTGGTATAGGTTTCTAGGCTAGCTAGGAAAACAACGTTGTTGCTATGGAACATGCTTAGATGTGGTCGCTTACTATTTCCTTTGTGCCTGATTAACATGTGTACGTACGTGCGTATCTCTCACGGTCTTTTAATATATCCTCCGACGAAAATTCTTATATCTTTTATTGTCCTGGTTCATGATCGATCTTCAGCGGCTAAGGATCGATGATGATATATATGTTGCCTCCAGAATTTCCCCACACCAATAACTAACTGGGTCTTGTCATTTTCAACAATAATTAATATGCATGCATTTGATTGATTGGAAGAGCCATTGTTCTAGCATGAAAGACGGTTTCTCTCTATCTTAACGTGCAAAACAAAAGTTATTCTATGCTAATTTAATTACGAAATGATTGAAACGTATAGAGTGACTATATATATAATCTACATATATTGTTGGTTATGCAAATGAACTCTCCAAACATTTCCATCATGTACTAGCTATATTTTTACAAGGATATAGTTAATTAATCTCTAGATTTTAATTGAAATAGGTTTCAATTTAAAATCCCATTCAGTTGAAGTAATTTTACTTTTTTTTAATGTTCATTTAAAACTTAAATCCAATAAACTCAACTTTAAAGCCCCTTAAAGGAGGCTAAGGTTTCCCAGCGAAGATTTTATTATTTTCAAAGACTTGAATTCGATACCTCTAATTAAGTAACAAAGGTACCAGCCAATTATTTTTTTCTTTTAAATAATTAAGAAAATCAAGCAACAAATATTGACTTCTTTTTTCCGGTTTTCCAACAAGGTTATATAATTTGTGCTAAAATTACGTTTAATTTGAAAATACATTGATTGTTATAACGAATACCTTAATTGTTAGCATATACGAATATCAAGTTCTTTTTTTTGGGAAGATGATTGTTTCTTTCACAGTGCGCGAAATGCATTGCAAATCTGATTTTAGTTTTCATTTTATATTATATTATTTTTTCTTTTAACTTTAAATATCAATCTTTGATCCATTTGTTGTACAAATTTGCGCAAGTTATATGTGAGCTGAGTAGCACTATTTTTTTTAACGTGTTATTTATATCAAGTTATCTATATTAACTAAATAACATTGTTTTTCCTACTACTTCTTTTGAGTAGAAATTTTCTGTCAAAACTCACTAATTTTTTATTTATTAAACTCCACTATATTTTTTAATTTATATTTTAGCATGTTCACGTATAAAATAAAAATCATTTAAAACAACAAAAAATTCTAACTAAAATTTTTCTAACATACTCTTTTTAAATTCAAAATTTAAAAAATTTCTAACAACTAAAATAAATGTTATTTATCTTTTGATAATATTTTTTTTATAAATGGTAATATATTTTATTCAAAATTATTCTCATATACTTTAAAAAATTATTAGTTAATTTTATATGTTTAAATTTATTATAAATAAACGTTCAAACAAATACTAAAATAAATCAGTGTAATACATGTTGGGTTGGGCTCCCTTCCTACGTGGAGAAAGGCCCAATATTTCCAAACCCACTATTCTCACTTAATAGTGGAGAGGGGTCAGTTTTAGGGTTAAGAGAGGGGGCTGAGAAAACAAGAGAGAAGATAGAAAGAAGGAGAAGAGAAGAGAAAAACGTTTTTCCCGTTTTTGTCTGCACAGCAATTTTTGATCGGCCGCCACCGCTTCGTTCACCGTTGGATAGGGCTGAAATTTTTACAGCAGGTTCGGAACTTGTGATACTTCAATCTGGACGGTCGGATCGTCGAGAAGTTGCCTAAGCAGTGAGAAATTGGCCACGCACAGTAACA